>KV908341.1:335257-357757 GCA_002005505.1 Botryococcus braunii | reverse complement strand
GAGAGAGAGAGAGAGAGAGAGAGAGAGAGAGAGAGAGGGGGGGGGGGGAGAGAGAGAGAGAGAGAGAGAGAGAGAGAGAGAGAGAGAGAGAGAGAGAGAGAGAGAGAGAGAATGAGAGAATAAAAGAAAGAAAGAAAGAAGCGTTCGAAGGGTTGCATGCTAGTGCGCTGGCCTTGTTGCAGAGCCTCCAGGGGCGTTTGAACCAAGCCTGATTGCTCAGGAAGATGTGAAAATATGTTTGTCATGCTTCGGGTCAACTTTGTTATTGCTGCCGCTGTGGGTCGTCAGCTGGCTGCTTGCCGGGGGTGACTTGTAGCTTGAAACATGTGGGTTTGGGTCGGTGGCACATTGGGCTGGTCTTTTAGTTCCCACTTTTGTAAAGGACAAAGAATTACATCGGTCCAGCCCAGAGCGCATGATGAGATGCTCACGGATAAACGGATAAAGGCTACCGGGGCGTGCATACACACGCGCGCGCGCACACACACACACACACACACACACACACACACACACACACACACACACACAAACGTACACACACACACACACACACACACACACACACACACACACACACACAAACGTACACACACACACACACACACACACACAAACGTACACACACACACACACACACACACACACACACACTCTCACTCACTCTCACACTCACACACGCATGCAGTGGAACACGGGGCTCGGTGAAATTAAAAGGCAGGCGGAGACGGAGCGGACAGGGCATCACAGCTTTACTAATGGCATCCAGAGGGCGGGTCGGAAGGGGTTCAGTGCGTCAGTAATGGCAGGCAGAGAGGGATGAGAGTAGAGGAATGGGCAGAAATGGGTGATGAGGTAGAGGCTTGTTGGTGGGCAGGCGGAGCGGGAAGCCAGGTCGGATCGGGGCAGGTCACTGGGTGGCACATTTGCAGCAATCAGGGGGAAGGCCATCGACTCTGACGACAGCGACGAGGACTGAGGGCCTGTATGAAGACAGCGACGAGGACTGAGGGCTGTATGAAGATAGCGGCGAGGAGTCAGGGCCTCTCTGAAAACCGGGACGGGGACTGAGGGCTGCTATGAAACCCACGAGGACTGAGGGCTGGATGAAGACAGCAACGAGGACTGAGGGCTATATGAAGACAGCAACGAGGGATGAGGGCTCTATGAGGACAGGGACGAGGAGTGAGGGCCTCTATGAAGGCAGCGGGGAAGACTGAGGAACATGGCCATTGAGATGCGCATGCTGGACTGCTCTCCCCAAAGCCTGGGACTCCAATTAGCTGGACGGTGGCGGTTGCCTGTCTGAGGTGCTGTGGAATTTGAAATGGAGCTGGGAGTGGGGGAGTTAAGTGAGTCGTTCCTCTCCTCGCGCGCCATCCTCTTTGGCCCTCGTGATTCTAGATTGTTCCGATTGTTCTCGAGAAGCGCTGAGGAGGCAGTCAGAAGGGGTGGCCGGTCCATGGTACTAGACAAAGTATAATGCTGGTACCGCCGAATAGCCTTTCAAGAGGGGGTTTCCTCTTCCACTATTTTTTTGGGGGGGGGGGGGAGGGGGAGGGGAGGCAAGTGTGGGAAGTGGTTGGAACTCTGCGGTGCTGTCCTTGGGCAGGAGTCAGGCGTGTGGAGTTGACCCGTGTTGGCGATGCGTTGTGGTGGAGGAGGTTGTCACCGAATGCAAGGGCGCTGTGTGAGCTCCCGGATTGCGTGACGATTATTGGTAATGGTGTTTATGTCATGTGTGCAAGGACTGTTTCATGCACAAACACTCTCAGTTGACAACGTCGCGGCATCGAGTCTCTCACTTTACCATGTCGCGGCATGGAGTCATGCACATGCCTTGGATGCATCATCAGGGCGAGGAGTGTTGTTATGGTAGAGGCTCAGGGGTTTCACTAAGTGGTTGTATTTGCATTGGATGTGCAAGCGACATTGCATTGATGTTCACATTTTTAAGCCTTGCGCAATGTGGTGTAGTGTTCTTAGAGACGTCTGTTCGAGAGGAAGAGGAGGTGTTCAGTAGTGGAGAACCGCCGACCCTTTAGCCCCGGGGGGACCACTGAGGGGGTAATCACAAAGAGACTGTATGGAGTTTTGCAATAAGAGCATGTGGGCCTTGCAAAAGAGCATGTGAGCCATGGCACATGCACTGCGCCTGGCCAGGCACAGTGCATGTGGGTCCCTAAAGTGCTGATTTGTTGGCGACATATCGCGGGACTGGCTGATACTGTCGAAGGTGTCCTCGGCTGCAGCTCGGAGGTTGCCCCCTCTTGGAAAGTGTTGGGAGTACAACGGCAGTATGTGTTTCTAAGTGGGGCTGTTGCCGGGATCTGACCATTGGTGACGCGGTGGGGGTGGGGGGGGGTTGGGGTGACACTGGCACCTTGCAGGGACCGACCGTCGGTACCCAAAATGCATGTGGGAGTTACGGTGCCTGTGGTGCCGTTGAGGGAGTGGTCGTCCGTCCGTGAAAAGCATGCGGGATTCACGGTTGCTGTGGTGACCTGGAGGGACCGATTGCTGGTCCGTAAAATGCATGTGGGGTCAGGTCCGCTGTGGAGTCTTTTGAGGGTCTTGTCGATCCTTACGCACCAAGTGGCGTTTAATGGAAAAGTGAAATAGATCAGTCGCAGGCCTCTGATGCTCCGATAGTGGCGTTTGGTGCCTTTGAAAGCACGTCTGCACGTTTGGAGAGTACACCCGCTTTCTGGTTGTGAGGGCGTGCTGGTGCTTCAAGAAAGCAAGACAGTGGAGATTCGTGGGTGGCCTTCAAGATAGGGGCCTCACGGGGGGCTTGCGATGACGGCCTCCGAGTTCGTTGAGAATTATCAGTGAAGTAATGTATCAATTGGGGTGGAGTGGTGTAGATGCCAGCCTCACTGGTAGCTGTCGAGGCTACCCGCTCTCTTGAGAGTATTTTTGAGAATTATCGGATAATTATTGTATCTTTAATGGCAGGGTGGGCTTGATTTCACACCCTCACAGGTGGTTTTGAAGGGCTGGGGCCTGCCCCGTCACGAGAAGTCTGAGAATCATGCAGGGAACCATTGGAGGCTTTGTGGCAGGGCCGTGATGATGTCATCTCACGGGCGCTTGTGAGGGCTGCTAGCCCACCCCCTTTTGGAGTTTAATCAAAGCTCCGTTCGCCCCCTGGGTCGTAGAGCATCGTGCCTCACGAAAGCATTGTAGCTATCGTGATGCTTGAGATATCAAGCATGCCACCCTGACACGCGGTTGTGAGGGCTTGGGTCCTTATGAAGAGCCTGGCCTTTGTATTCCATTGGGCAGGCGTGGGGGATAGAGGCACTCGTGTTAGAATCCCGAGGGATTTCGGGAATAGCGGCGGCGATAAAGCTGGCGATTCTATCAGATCGCAAGCTTTTGCCCTGCTCTTTCCTTTGTAAGCTGTTCTTCTCCTCTGTTCCTTCGTTGGCGTTTGTGGCACATGGGTTGACTCTGTGAACTGCAAGACCGTGGCAAGTGTTTTGGGGTTCGTTCTTCAGACTCGCTGACTCAATAGGGCTGCATCAGGCGGGACCACATGCCTCAGCCGTCAAGGGCCTCAGCGTGATCCCCGGCCCCTGTCCAGCATCATCTCACATCAGGCGAGGTTGTTTGTCGCCGGCTGCATTAGCAGAACGCAAGCCTGCCTCAGATGTCCACTTGTAGACACGTGCCAAACCTCGAGGCTTGCGTTCTGCTAATGCAGCCGGCGACAAACAACCTCGCCTGATGTGAGGTACATCTGACGGAAGGTAGGGCCGTACCACACACCAGATGTCCGCCACGTGTGGACATGCTGGAAACCGCACACAGCCGCTGCGCCGCAGGGCGCGTTAGCCAGTTTGGGGAGCTATAGATAATCTTGTAATGTTATACAGGGCTTCCCCTGGTCATCGATTGCCTTGCGGGCAGAGAGTGATGGCTGAAAGCTGGCCCTTTGTGTGCTGAATTGTCTATTGTCCACCAGTGGGATGGCTATCATCCACCAGTTCTCGTCAGTGGCATGGCTATCATCCAACAGTTCTAGAATTATAAATGGGATGAGAGAACGGGGCCTGTCTCCCCCAACCCCCACCTGGGGGTAGGTGGCGTGTTGGGTACAGTGGGGGTGGTGGAGGAATTGATCGTCCCTGCAGGCCGCCCCTTAGCTAGTAGAACATTTTCAAGGCATGCTGACGCTTGTAAGCTGTGTTTCTCTGGTTGACCGTTGCGATTTTAGGAATTGAGGATTCTGGAGGAGTATGCAGGCAGGGTCCATGACTCCAACCATGGGGCCACACGTAGCACTGCCTTTAAAGCAGTTAGGTTTGATTTGGGATTGGTTCGCGAGACACAGCTGAACTTTGTTGCCTTCTATAAAGGATTGAGGACCTTGCAATAACGTAGCCCCCACAGGTTACGATAACCTGGCCTGCCTTCCCGTCAAGTGGTACATGACTCTGTAGGGCCTGAGGCATGTTCAAGGCTCGATGATGAACCACGACCTGCATAGCAGCAGATTGCCTCTCCCCCCTTAGCCCCTCTCTGGGCGCTTTATTTTCGTATGATGTTTTCAAGTTAAGCAGTGTCCCGAAGCCTCTGCGGATGAATGCTTTTAGAGCGCATATGGGGGAAAGAGAGTCGAGCAGCTTGTAAAATGGTGACCCTGAGGAGTGACGCTTAGTTGCGCTGGTGGGGAAAACCGTACCGTTTCAAAGGCAGCTTGCGTTGTTGCACAGGCTGAAGGGGTACTGCACAGCACGTGCGCTGAGTACAACATGATGTGCAGACCTTTGTAACGCCATTGGATATGGGCAACTCAGGGGGGAATACGTAGGACTTCTTGGCTTCTCATGTGCAGGAGGAGGACGGGGTGGTAGAGACGGGGCGAATGAGATGGAGGATGGGGTGCAGCAGGAGGACGGGGGGTTAGAGACGGGGCGAATGAGATGGAGGAGGGGTTGGAGGGATAAGAGATGCCTCGTAGAATGTCGTTGCCCATACCCACACATAAGAGGGGAGCGCCAATGCCTAGAAAGCACAGGAGCCAAGTGGCCTGTGCGGTATTTCTATCCGGTTTTGTTGTGTTTTGTGCGTATTGTACTCTATAGTGTGGTATGGTGTGGAAGTGTGGTGCATTAGACAAAAGAAGGGCAATAGGCCGGACCCCAACTAAACTAGGAAAAGGAAGATGGGGGCGAGAGCCCTAGACTCCCACCCCAATACTCCCGGCAACTTGACCCCTGTATTGTTTTGAACTGTACTGGATTAGCTTATATTGTAGTGTGGTGTACTGGTCTCTTGTCCTGAACAACACAATACTTTTGTTGATGTGTTCTGTTGTCTTCTCTGTCTGTGTGTCTGTGTGTGTGTGTGTGTGTGTGTGTGTGTGTGTGTGTGTGTGTGTGTGTGTGTGTGTGTGTGTGTGTGTGTGTGTGTGTGTGTGTGTGTGTGAGTGTGCGCGCGCGCGCGCGCAGAAGAGATCTAGAAGGACCAACAAACAATTGGGGGTAACGGTTCCCGCACCGCGGTAAGAGCGGGACGGTGAAAGACAAAGTGGTGTTCATCACCTACAGAGGAGCCACACATATCACACAGGCGCTGAAGGCGCGGAAGCCGGTGTCTGCGGCCCATATCAATGGGAAGGCCATGAACACCAAGACGAAACCTGAGAAAGAGCCGGACCTTGGCAACATCAAGAGACAGATAAAAGAGGGGGGAGCGCTGAGCCTTAGTAGGGCGCAAACCACCGCACATAAGTACATAGCTGGGGATCGGTAGGGGCGAACCGAGGGGAGACATGAAGAGAGGCCACAGGGAGGGTATTGGCCTGCCTAATGAGAGAAAGCCGGTCCACCAACTGGAGCCGGTCCATCGACTTTCATGGCGAGCGCCTGCCAGCGCGGCGAAGCCGCTGAGGGTGCTGGCGCCTCTACATATCTTTTCACACGTTTTGTCGAGTGGTTTGCACCTCCATGACCGAGGATTGGAGTCTCCCAATGCAACGATCGAGACGCCCTGAGGGCGTACAATACAATTTCGGAAGCTCTATCCAGTTCGCATAATCTGTTGGCTGCAGTCTTCTTCGAACTCTGAGAGTTCTTCTTGTACTAAGGAAGGGGCGATTGACCTGACGTATCGCGGCGAACCCGGGTGGCAACGGGGGCGGTGCTGCATTGGGAACGACGAAACGAGAGTTCTGACATCAATCAGGGGGATATTGACCTTTGATAAGTGCTGAGAAACAAAATTAGATGTGACTCGCAAAGCCCTTGCTTGGGTTCTGCTCATTTGAACGTCTCTTCAATGGTAGCAAAGTGGATCGTCTTGGAGGAAGGGTGTCCCGCATAACAGCATTGTGCTGCACTGCGAGTCTCATTTGGGATATGTCAGATGGATTACCCTCGACATCTGGAACTGAAGGAGAGGAGGCACCACACAATAGTCTATTTATTGCCCACGAGGTAGATACAAAACTGCTATGTTGCCGTGCTTGCTGCTTGTCGATGCTTTAGAAGGACTTTTTTACCTCATGGAGTCTAGATGAGCAAGACAATGGGGCAGCAGTAGTGCATTGGCAATATCTGCAATGTTGGGCTTTTTGTTCCAATATTCATAGGACTCACTTTACGTAATCCTGCCTTCATCAATTTCTGTGTTTTGGCAAGAAGTCCCTCTTCTCTTCTTCTGCATCCAGGTTAGTTGTGCTGGTCGGACAGGTGAAGAAATTAGACACATTGGCTGGACTAGCTGTGAAATACAATGTCTCGGTATGGCCTCGCCTTCCCTTGCCTTGTTAAGGCAGGTCAAAGCTAGAGTTTGTGGTTAAGTACAATTGAAGAAGACATTGTAGGCAGCACAGGTATAACTTGCACTCATCCACGGGGTTTCGTGAACTGTTGGGCCCTTTCTTGTCTTATGGCTTGGGGGACGAGGTCGTGGTATGCCAGGTATCTATTTGATGTCAATTTCAGTCATTTGAAGTCTTGTTTAGTACATTTGCTGGGTTTTGTGGACGAGGTCAATTGGAAATTGAGACAGTCCGGGGAATCTGCTCCCTGGAAGACTCACTGCGCCCCACTGCTTTTTTTAAGTTTGCACAACCTTGTCCCATTCTCCTGGAAGGGTCCCTTCTAATTAAATGTGCACAGACTGATTGACGCATCCACAAGTGCTCATGCCTTGCTTAAGTGCTTGCTTGCTGCTGTGTCGCATTCGGTGTGAATCTCAATTCGGGAGGGACTGCTGTAGGTGGCAGATATAAAGCGGGTAAATGGCTTGCTGTCTGATCAAGCAATGTTTGCCAAGGACAAACTGCTCATTCCCACGCATGCCATGGGCCCTATGGGGTGAGTAGCCCTTCGCTGCCTGTTGGCCAGGTCACAAACAAACCAAAGCTGCTCCTTTCTTCTTTGGATACATGGCATACGAGAAGGGGGGGGGGGTTAGGGCATATCTGCAGTGGTGCGCATGTAACACCGGTAAGGCTCAAAGCACGTCTGTTACCCCATGGGAGGCTGAGTGTGTGGCAGGGTTACAGCCCTACACACACAGTTTCCGCTTCTTTTGGGGACGGGGAGGGTGCAGAGTTTATTTTTCCCCTTTGGGTGAGGGGAGCAGGTGCTGAAAGGGGGGGGGGGGGGTTCCCCTTAGAGAAGGGGGTGAGGGTGGTGAGGTTTTTTTCCCCCCTTGGGGAAGGGGGGTGCAGATTGGAAAGTTGGGGAGAGTGGTTCAAGACCTCTTCCAATCAAGGGTTGGGAGGGATGGAAAAGGAATGTGCAGGTGCTGATACTCTTTGTGGCATCCCTCAGGCAAAGGGAGAGAATGGTCCTCCTGAGCGGGCTAGAGGCAATGCAGGTTGGAGTACTCGACATGGGCGGGGATGATAGTGACACAGTATGGCCGCCTCCACAGCGGGCTGCATCCCACAGACTCACCTTTGGGGGCCTGTCATGTGGAGGACATGGCTCTGCCCTTTGGGAGAGCCTCTCCTGCCCTCACAGACTTGCAGCGATATTATGGCACAAGCGGAGTATCAGGGCGAGACGTTGCTTCGGAGCCTGGGGACTTCCGCCCTGGTCTGCCACCCCCCACCCTCCTCCTCAAGCCTTTCTCCCCCCCCCCCAAACCCCAACCATCCACTTAAACCCGAGCGATCCCCCCCCCCCTTCCTCCCCTTTCCGCCTACTCCGCGCCTCTTCCCCCTCTTCCTTCTCTCTGGCCTTTCCTCTTTCTTACCTGTTGTTTCTTCTCTTTCTCTGGCTCCTCTGCTACTGCCTTTCCCCAGGGCGGTTGCCTGGTGTAGATTCTTGATTACCCTTGGCACATAGTGATATCAGTCAGTCAGGGGGCGGTATATTAGGTCTCCAATGTGCGTCTTCCTGGCGCCTGCTCTCCACCCTTCATCCACGAATCAGGAGGGTGGTGCTCCCGGGTAGCAGTCAAAGTAGAAGCTGTAGCTGTGGAGTGGAAGCTGTTGCTGTGGAGTGGAAGCTGTTGCTCTGGGGTGGAAGCTGTAGCTGTGGAGTGGAAGCTGTTGCTGTGGAGTGGAAGCTGTTGCTCTGGGGTGGAAGCTGTTGCTGTGGAGTGGAAGCTGTTGCTGTGGGTGGAAACTGTTCCTCTGGGGTGTTGAGCTGTTGCTCTGGGGTGGAAGCAGTTGCTCTGGGGTGTTGAGCTGTTGCTTCAGATGGCTCCATGTGCTGTAATGTAAGTGCCGTGTTCCAGCTACTTCTTGGCACTTTTGCAGCACGGATGGCCACAGAAGCTGAAGGGCTGCTCCCTTGCTGTGAGGGGTGTGACGCAGTGCAATGGCGATCTCGACTCCTGCTTCATGACTTCCAAGCGTGGGACGAATCCAAGCATTTTCATGTCATACTTGTCACCTTCCTCCCCACGGTATCCCTTTTGCAGACATGGGACGGCAATCAGTGGAAACTGACGGGTTGCGAGCGGACGAGGCGACGGGGTAGAGCGGGAAGTGCTTCCGAACTTTGATCTGAATCCAGACTTAAAGGGTCTGCCTTGTGCACACAGGCGAGCAAGTGGCAGTGCTGGAGAGGCTGGGCCTGGGGGAATTCGCCCACGGCCCTATGGCAGGCGACAATGGCTGGGTGCTCCCGCGAGGCACCTCGGGTGCCCACCAGTCGGGAGGCGTTGAAATGACGGAGTTCCTGCATAGGGAAGAGCATGCTGGAGAGCGCGGAGGTACCCACACGCCCCCCCTCCCCACCCCTCCCCCCCCTGCTCCTCTCTACCATTTTGGGGGAATGCAGCTGGAGCTCCTGTGTTGCGGGCTTCTGAGGTTGCTTTGAGGCACACACATGTGGACCTATGGCTTCTGAGGTTGCTTTGAGGCACACACACGTGGACCTATGGCTTCTGAGGTTGCTTTGAGGCACACACATGTGGACCTATGGCTTCTTCGGTTGCTTTGAGGCACACACATGTGGACCTATGGCTTCTGAGGTTGCTTTGAGGCACACACATGTGGACCTATGGCTTCTCCCCTCCACATATGGGGATGTGGGTTAAGCCATAGGGGATTAGGTTTAACCCTCAACCCTTCTCCCCAACCCATATGGGGATTAGGATTAAACAGTCCGGGTTAACCCTTAACCCCTGCATCCCCAATGGCTTCAAGATTTCTGCTTGAATATTTGAGAGGGGGGGGGGGGCGGGGTTCGTTCTTGTTTTCTTCTTTTTCTTCTCTGTTCCTTTTGCTGGTGCACCCACGACTGCAAATGGAACGGTTTGTGCACCCATGTGGAATCCTCAATGCATAAAGCGTGTCCAATTCCTGTCTGCAGCTTGCTCGATGCGGGGCCCACCATTACAGCCGCCCCGCTGGGTGCCAACCTTGGGGATTGTTGTTAGCGACCACAGAGCCAGCTCGCTTGTCCTCTGGCTGGATACCCCAATCTGCTTCTGTCCCTCCCCCCCCCCCCCTCACGTGTTTTTTCTTCTCGCCTCCCAACTGTCTCCTCCCGTCTGACTTCGTCTGCCTCCCCCTCCCCCCCCCCCCAAAGTCGCCCCCCTCCCGTCCCAGCCGGTCTCCTTGCGCCCCCCGAGCAGGAAGGCGGGTGAATCCTGCATCCGCTCTTTGCGGCCTTTCGTGTCACGCTCGTGCTGGTCGTTTGCTGTGCTGCTGGGGTTGACATGTGGGGAGGCTGGAGCTCAGGGCCTGCCATTGATGAGCGGCTGCGGCACCGACGATCTCTGCTGAACGGATCTTCTCCCGAGGAGCCGGCCTCGCGGGATCTCGGTCACCTCCCGACCTTATCAGGTATGTTTCGTAGCCCTTTGAGTCACGCGCCTCGACCTGCTGCCTTGTTTAATCAGCCTGGGCCACGCATTCTGCACCCTCCCTTTCCCCACCGTGTCTTTTCCCTTATTTGGCCCAGCAGAGGGAGGGAGGGAGGGAGGGAGGGAGGGGAGGGAGGAACGGAAAGGGGAACACACACACACATACACACACACACACACACACAGAAAGAGAGACACACACACACACACACACACACACACACACACACACACACACACACACAGACACACAACACACACACAGGGAGGGCGAGAAAGGGGGGGGGTGGGGGGGGGGAGAGAGCGCATGTGCAGAGGATGGTGGGCACATGACACAGTCCATCCTAGCATGTTCCAGAGCGTGTACGGACAGGGGTGTGGTAAGCATGGTGGGAGGGGCGGGAGGACAGGCAGGGCATGGGGCTGACAAGGCTTTGGTTTGCTGGAGTATTGAAGTATTAAAATGAAAAACAAGTATTGCTGAAGCTGGGGTGGGTTGCAGGCGGAGCGGGAGCGGGAGATGGGCCGCCGAGGCGGAAGCCTCCCTTACAGCGTCCGCCATCGGAGTCCGGGCGGGCGGAGGGCAGCGGCGCCAGCGTGCCTCCGCGGAAGGAGTCCTTCTTCCAGAAGCTGAGCCGCGTTGCCAGCCAGCCAGCCCTTGCGGGACCCTCAGGGCCCCCTTTGATCAAGCTGGGGGAGGCGGCTGTAGCGTCCGCCACGCGCACCCCTTCCCTCACCTCGTCTCTGCGCTCCCTCCGCTCCTCCAGCAGCGGTGGCAGCAGGTAGGGTGCCCCTCGGGAGCCGGCATGGGGATAGAGCGGATGGGGACGCGGGGATAAAGCGGATGGGGACGCGGGGTTAGAGCGGATGGGGACGCGGGCCATTTGAGCAAAAGTCTTTGATTGCAGCCCGCGGCCCTGTCAGAGAGTAGATGGCATATATCTGTGGCAAGATTAGCAGACCCATCGGAAGTTGGACTAATATGTAAGGGGCCTGCCTTGTAGCATTTTCCAATCATTGGCATTGCTGTGACAGTAAATAAAATGACCAAAACCCTTTTGTTATTATTTATTTTTCTTTGGGTCCGTTGTCATTTCATTTGAGATGTTGTAGCTCTCTGCATTCAAAAGGAAAGAATCTCTAGACGCCCCTTCTCCCTCCCTGGTCCGCTTCAATGGCCCCCTGCTCCTCCCTCCCTGCCCTTCCAAGAGTCGTGACTTGCTTTCTGCCCTCCTGTTTGTGCAGCGACAAGGTCCTTCCTCGTCCCTGTCTGATCCAATCTGGGTCGTCCCCCCACCCCACCCCCCCCCACCCCCGGGCGGGCGGGGGCTTGGCACATGCTCCACTGTCTGCCCCGTGGCTGTGGCTCCCTACTTTTGAGGTGCTGTAAAAGTGGACCTCGTCATTACATGACGGCCGAGAGGGGTTGATTTTGTGCGGGGGCTGGAGTGTCTGGGGGGTGGGCGGGGCAGGGAGGGGTGTGCGTGGTAGGAAAAGGGGAGTGGCCCAGAGGGGTTATCGCTCCGCAGGATGCGCTTGCGTGGGGGCGTGTCAAGAAGTCGACCCTCTTGGACGGGGATTGTCGACCCTCTTGGAGGGGGTTCCGACTCTTTGACGGGCGTATTTGTGTGGAGGGGCGCTCATTGTCAGGGGGTGACTTTCTGGGTGCTTTGTTGTCTGGGGGGCCGGATCGGTGGAGGTGCTTGTCTGCGTGGTTGATTGCATGGGAGGGGGCGCCCGGGGGGGGGGGGGCATAGTAGGGGTTGAATGTCCTGGTGGTTGGCATTATGAGGGACTTATTGTCGGGGGTGATGGTCCTGAGCGTGGGACGGTCTGGGAGGGTACCTGTGTCTGGAAAGGGCGACTGTGCGTGAGGGTAATTGTCTGGAGACGGCGACTAGGCCTAAGGGTAGTTGTCCCAGAGAGTGCAACTGTGCGTAAGGGCAACTGTCTAGAAGGGACTGTGTGTAAGGGCAAGAACTGTCTCGGAAGGGACTGTGTGTGAGAGCAACGGTCTAAAAAGGGCGACTGCGTGTAAGGGTGAGTGTCTAGAGAGAGCGACACTCTTGGAGGGTAAAGCGTCTACAGAGGGCGATGCTCTTGGAGGGAAATTGTCCAGAGAGGAGGACTGTCTGGGAGGGAGGCTGTCTAGCAATGGCGACTGTCTGGGATGGAGAAGGCCTAGAAAGGGCGACTATCTGGGAGGGAAATGGTCTAGAAAGGGCTGGAAAGTTTCTGGGAGGGGTGTGAGCTGCTGACGGTGGCAAACTCTGGGATGCAGCAGGGCCATGGCGCGCGCTGCTGCCACAGTCCACGAGAAGGTCCCAGTGAAGACGGACTGATGCCTGGAATTCAAATCATCAGACATGATGAATGCGCACTGCGGGAGCACCACATCCTCCAAGATGGGGTTACATTATCAGGGACATCTGGAAAGGGCGCAGGCTCTTTCTCACTGAGCTCGAGGGAATGGGCATGCTGCGATGCGACGGCCGCTTCTTAAATTGCTGTTCGGGGTTTCCAAGCGGGCCTTGCCGCTTGTTTGACATTGCAGAAGCTAAGCAATGCGACATAAAAGAAAATCCATCGCCTGGTCTGCTCCGGGCGTTTGATGCAGTATTCGGGACAGAAAAACAAAGGCACATGGGTGGTCCTTGCTGACATGCAGTGGTAGCTGGTAGTTGTGGACCAGAGCACTGCACGGCCACTGCACTTCACAGCCACTGCACTTCACGGCCACTGCACTTCACGGCCACCGCACTTCACGGCCACTGCACTTCACGGCCACTGCACTTCACGGCCACTGCACTTCACGGCCGCCAACAAGAAACATGGAGAAGGATGCACGGTCTAATTTGCCTGCCCAGACGAGGCGAACAGCAGCAAAGAAGGTGCAGGCCCTGCATCGAACATGGAGGACAGACGGGCAATCTGCCATTTCAGAACACACCAACAGCTAGAAAGTTTGCAGGCTCTACATTGACACTCCCACAACACCAGATGGTGCCTGCTTTAGCAGCACCCTCAAGCATGCAAGACTGTGCCCTCGAGCATGCAAGACTGTGCTCCGGCACCTGGAGGGTAGTTGTACTTGAGATGGGTGGAAGTGGAAGCATGGTGGGTTGAGGCTGCAGCAGTCATGAGGCAACAGGGTTGCCGAAAACATTGGTCAATCACCCCATCTTATGCCAGAGCGAGGATCTGGCACGTTGCTGGCCTGCTAGTCGATTCGAAGAGTCAGTTAGTTAAAATGCTTGGAACGATCAAACAGTGAAACCGGATGGCCCCTACCCGGAGGGTGACGTCAAGATTTTGGTTGAACCCCACATCGAGCAGGGTGCGTTTCCCTTGACCCTGTTGTAAAGGGCTGATTCACAGCACCCCGTCCCTGGACATGAGTAGACGATAGTTTGAGTCTTCCTTGAGGACCGTAACGAGGGGAGTGAACAGATTTGAAACTTGGGAATGCGGGGTTGCCTATCGATGTGTTTGGAAGCTTGGAAGTCCTAAAGCAGGCTTGAGTGTGGACAAGCTAGAAGATGGTTGAGGGGTTAGTTCAGTGGTTGATAGTGAGGTGTAGTTTAATGTTCAATCGTGTAGAAATGTTGCAGTATTGTGATCTATGGCTGGGCGGACACAGTGGTTTGGATGCGAGTGCATCCGCCTTTTGGGCGGGATGGCTGTCTTCAGTGTACCCGATGTGCACAATCCTCTCAGGGGAGTGTATCTATGAGCTGTGTGTGTGTGTGTGTGTGTGTGTGCGCGCGCGCGCGCGCGGGGGCGGGCGTGCGTGTGTGTATGTGCGTGTGTGTGTGGTGGGGGGGGGGGGGGGGGATGCGCTGTCTGATGGGAGCAGGGAGTTTGTTTGCAAAATTGAAAGGTCTGGAAATTTCTCATGCTGCTGTGCTGCTGCAGTTCTTGGCAAAGCTTGAATTGAATCACTGACTGGGTTTGATCTTTTAGCGTCAAAACTTCCTGGTACAGCTTAACAAGGTGTTGCTTTAAATGCTCACATACTTCTTCTCAAGGAGCCCGTTCCGAAAAGACTCGTGATTTTTGATGCTTTTGATGGAGGAAGAAGAAGATGATGAACATACTCCTGACATTGGAGGCTTATGAGAGAACTTGTGAACACATTGCAGGTCAATATAAGCCACCCCAGTTCAAAAACATATCAACACCTCCCACACGGCCAAAGTTCTCGTAGACTCACTCTTTGGCATCAAACTGCATGCAAGCAATACCCTTAATTAGGCAGCAGTTGTTCCTTGATTTGCATGGAACACCTATCTCAATGATTACATGCCTACCCTCCGCCTTGAAATGAAGTATGGCTTGAAACGTATGGTAATGTTTTGTTCAAATCATAGACAGTCTTCTTAACGACGTCAGCTTTGACCCGTGCATGACTACCAGTCGTGCTCTCTCAAACCAAAGCAGCCTTTCATGCAACACGTTTATATCAATTCAGAAAAATGTATCTCCTTTCTTTTCCGGTGTTATTCCGATCGGGTAATGTAACATGTTTATCCCTTTCCTTTGCTTTACAGTACTCATGTTCGGGACTCCGATAACAGTTCTAGTGGGTCGTCTCACAGTAGCCACCCGAGATACGGGAGAACCTCAAATCTCGTCGGCGAGGGATAAGAATACAATCTACCCGAAACTTTAATTGCGATTGATAACAAGGGTATAGACTTTTAAAGTCTGCAACTATTGTCTGATCCAGTGGCCATTTCTAAGCTTTGCACGTCGTAGAAATGTTTTGTGGAAGCCTGCAGCACCCCTTACTAGCATCCGGTCATACCTCCGTCCTCCGACGACACAAAGCCTCGCCAGCTCGATGTCAGGCAGCAGAGGGCTTCTGCAGAGATAAAGTAAATACGCCAAAACCGAAGTCAGAGCTGCCCACTGGGAATGTGGATGTCACTTTCCTTGGTGCGGAGGGGCAGAGCGTCACTGTCGACTGCCCTCTGGTGATCCTTAACTTCTATGAGCTCTTCGATGACACATTATTATAGATTTCAAGTCCAACTTTCAGTCGTGTTCCCTACATCATATTGCTGGAGTGCGGGGTATATCGGTGGGTTGCGACCTCCTCAGAGACAGTCCCACTGGGGTTGATTCACCTGGTCGTGTCTCCTGCATGGGCTCTTAGGCCAAGAATCTTAGAACTATTTGAAATGCCTTGCTCGTGGCCTTGCCACGTAGGTGTTATGTCTGCAACTCAAAGTCCAAGGTGGGTTTCAGGACACTTACATCCTGGACTCGGGCTTGAACAACGGCGTGGAGCTCCCATACACTTGCCGAGGGGGCATCTGCGGGTACTGAAGCTGAATCTGTTTCTCTCCCTCTCCTATTCCTTCTCTTTCCTCCCCCCTATCTCCCTCTCCCCTTCTCCCTGCCTCACCCCCCCTCTCCCCTCTCTCTCTCTCTCTCTCTCTCTCTCTCTCTCTCTCTCTCTCTCTCTCTCTCTCTCTCTCTCTCTCTCTCTCTCTCTCTCTCTCTCTCTCTCTCTCTCTCTCTCTCTCCCTCTTCCCCCCTCCCCCCTCCCCTCCCCCCCCCCCCCAACACACACACACACCTGAGATATTCCTCCCGACTCTTGAATATTATCTGCCCCACCCGAGGCCTTGCATGCCAGCCTTGCACGCCAGCCTTGCACGCCAGCGTTGCACGCCAGGGAATTTCCTACTGTTGAGAAACGCTCAGAAAAGCATAGCAAGTTGACAAGAGTCCAGACTGGCGGCTGGCGGCTTGTCCACTCCAGACAAGCACCTCCTTCCGCATCAACAGGGGGTTTAAATGCCCCATAAGAAGAAGAAGAAGAAGAAGAAGAAGAAGAAGAAGAAGAAGAAGAATAATCCCCATTATTCCTCAGAAAACTTCCTTAAGGCAGAAGAATCACATCAACCCAGCCCAAAAGGGCTGATGAGATGGAAAACCAAACACAGAAGCATGAAATGCATCTAAGGTGGCAGTTTGGGTGCAGGGCGTGCGTAGGCCGCGTCGTTGAGGGACAAGTGGATCAGAGCGATGTATGCCACTAAGCCCCCACTGCCCATATCGTCTCTACTCCGTCCTTTCATCTCTAGCTACCCCGCCCCCTCCTGCCTCTCCCCCCCCTTCTCTCTCTTTCATCTCTAGCTACCCCGCCCCTCCTGCCTCTCCCCCCCCTTCTCTCTCTTTCATCTCTAGCTACCCCGCCCCCTCCTGCCTCTCCCCCCCCCTTCTCTCTCTTTCATCTCTAGCTACCCCGCCCCTCCTGCCTCTCCCCCCCCTTCTCTCTCTTTCATCTCTAGCTACCCCGCCCCTCCTGCCTCTCCCCCCCCTTCTCTCTCTTTCATCTCTAGCTACCCCGCCCCCTCCTGCCTCTCCCCCCCCTTCTCTCTCTTTCATCTCTAGCTACCCGCCCCCTCCTGCCTGTCCCCCCCCCCTTCTCTCTCTTTCATCTCTAGCTACCCCGCCCCTCGTGCCTCTCCCCCCCCTTCTCTCTCTTTCATCTCTAGCTACCCCGCCCCTCCTGCCTCTCCCCCCCCTTCTCTCTCTTTCATCTCTAGCTACCCCGCCCCCTCCCTCCCTCCCCCCCCCCTTCTCTCTCTTTCATCTCTAGCTACCCCGCCCCCTCCTGCCTGTCCCCCCCCCCCCTTCTCTCTCTTTCATCTCTAGCTACCCCGCCCCCTCCTGCCTCTCCCCCCCCTTCTCTCTCTTTCATCTCTAGCTACCCCGCCCCCTCCTGCCTCTCCCCCCCCCTTCTCTCTCTTTCATCTCTAGCTACCCCGCCCCCTCCTGCCTCTCCCCCCCCTTCTCTCTCTTTCATCTCTAGCTACCCCGCCCCTCCTGCCTCTCCCCCCCCCTTCTCTCTCTTTCATCTCTAGCTACCCCGCCCCCTCCTGCCTCTCCCCCCCCTTCTCTCTCTTTCATCTCTAGCTACCCCCCCCTCGTGCCTCTCCCCCTCCTTCTCTCTCTTTCATCTCTAGCTACCCCGCCCCTCCTGCCTCTCCCCCCCTTCTCTCTCTTTCATCTCTAGCTACCCGCCCCTCCTGCCTGTCCCCCCCCCCCCCCCCCCCCCCCCCCCCCCCCCTCTCTTCATCTCTAGCTCCCCCCCCTCCTGCCTCTCCCCCCCTTCTCCTCTTTCATCTCTAGCTACCCGCCCCTCCTGCCTCTCCCCCCCCCCCCCCCCCCCCCCCCCCCCCCCCCCCCCCCCCCCCCCCCCCCCCCCCCCCCCCCCCCCCCCCCCCCCCCCCCCCCCCCTCTCTCCTCTCTCTCTCTCCTCTCCCCTCTCTCTCCTCTCTCTCCTGTCTCCCCTATCTCTCTCAATATCCCCCACCCAACCTCCCTGCGCCCCTCCCAACCCCTGCTCCCTCCCTCTTCCCCCCCTTCTCCCCCTAAGTTCTCTCTGCTTTTCCTGCAACCCCCTCCCCCCATGGTCCCGCACGCAAGAGGCAGAATGGAGGAGGGGAGAGGTGGGGGAGTAGGGGAGGGAGGGGGGGGGGGCGAGAGGGAGGGAGAGAGGTTTTTTTTTGGGGGGGGGAGAGGGAGGGGGGGGGGGGGGGGGGGGGGGGGGGGGGAGAGAGAGAGAGAGAGAGAGAGAGGAGAGAGAGAGAGAGAGAGAGGAGAGAGAGGAGAGGAGAGAGAGAGAGAGAGAGAGAGAGAGAGAGAGAGAGAGAGAGAGAGAGAGAGAGAGAGAGAGAGAGTGTGTGTGCGTGTTCGCGCAAACAAAGCCGCATGCTTCCATATTGGCAATCTTTTGTATTCTGCTTACAGGGCTATATGCGCAAGGATCTGAGCGTGCCTGCAGCCATACCAGGTATGTTGTTTGGCCTAGATTTCTCCTGTGTCTCATGCCTTTTGCTGACAAGAATCATGCTGCTCTGCCCATGCTTTTCATTCTGGTTAAAGAGACCTGTGGAGGGGCTGGTGCAGGTGACGATTTGCATTTGTACTGAGCGACGAGGAAGTGGCTCAGGTGCCATATCCCTTGCTACTTTTGCCGTTGCCCAATGGGGGGGGGGGGGGGGGGCAGTGCGTCCCCCTTTTGACATCTGGGTGTTGCACCCGCTCTCTCCCTCCCCCCCCCCCTCTCTCTCTCTCTCTCTCTCTCCTCTCTCTCTCTCTCCCTCTCCCTCTCCCCTCTCTCTCTCTCTCCCTCTCTCTCTCCCTCTCCCTCCCTCTCCCTCCTCTCTCCCCTCCCCCTCTCCCTCTCCCTCTCCTCTCCTCTCCCTCTCCCTCTCCCTCCCCTCTCCCCTCCCCTCCCTCCCCCTCCCTCTCCCTCTCCCTCTCCCTCTCCTCTCCTCTCTCTCTCTCTCTCTCTCTCTCTCTCTCTCTCTCCTCTCTCTCTCTCTCTCTCTCTCTCTCTCTCTCTCCCTCTCCCTCCCCCCCCTCCCCCCTGCCCCTCCCTCCCCCCCCCCCCCCCTGCCCCTCCCTCCCTCCCTCCCTCCCCCCCCCCCCCCCCCCTCCCTCCCTCTCTCCCCCCCACCTCTCTCTCTCTCCCGCTCTCCCCTCTCTCTCCCTCCCCCCCCTTCTCTCTCCCCCCCTCCCTCGTCCCCCCCCCTCGCTCCACTCGGACCCGCAGCAGGTGGCATGTGGCGTCTGCGGCGTTCGGGCGGGCCGCGGCAGCGCTGACCTCTCCCGCAGACGGGGAGGCACGTGCTTTGTGGCTCCTGCATTAGTAAGTGTATGTGATTGGGGTGGGGACGGCGCGGCCCTGGTGTGCGTGGCCTGGCCCCCGCACTCATTTCTAATGCATGCGAGCCATGTGAGAGGTATGTGGACGGGGCACGGCGCGTCCCGCCTTGTGTGGCCTGTTCCCACTCCTCGATCATCGCTAGTGTCATGTGAACCATGTGGGAGGTATAGGACGGGGCACGCCGCGGCCCTGCTGCACATGGCCTGCCCCGCGCCGCCAGTCATTACTAATGACATGTGAGCCATGTGAGAGGTGTGGGGGGCTGGGCAGGGCATGACGCTGCTGTGCATGGCCCGCCCTCTGTCAGCCGTCAAGGTGGAGACTCAGAGCGACTGGGGCTACAGCCTGGGCATTGGAGAGTGGAAAGGGGCCACCGGCCAAATCAAGGGCAAAGACCCCAATCATCTCATGACGGACTGACCCAATGCCCTGCCGTCCTTCAGACGGGATTGGCCGTCAGATCTGAGTCACTTCATGACAAACTGACCCAACGCCCCCACCCGATGAATTATGATGGATTTGAGCAAGAGTCACTTCATGAGGGACTGACCCAACGCCCCCACGTCCTTATGATGGATTTGAGCAAGAGTCACTTCATGAGGGACCGGCAACACAATCTGGACCGCCTCGTGAGGGACCCGGTCGAATGTTCGGATCGTGGCATGACGGATTGACTTCAGGTTTGGGATCGCCTCGGTGAGGGATAGGCTTGATGTTCTGATGGCCTCGTGGCGGGTTTGGCGGAAGGTTCGCATCGCAAATCTGGGCAATTTCTTGAGGGATTGATAAAAGCTTTGCATCGCCATAGATTCGCAGCACCTCATTGCCGGAGTGACCAAAGATTTGGATCACCTTGTTGACGGATTGACCAAAGATTTGGATCACCTTGTTGACGGATTGACCAAAGATTTGGATCACCTTATTGACGGAGTGACCAAAGATTTGGATCACCTTATTGACGGAGTGACCAAAGATTTGGATCACCTCATTGCCGGAGTGACCAAAGATTTGGATCACCTTATTGACGGATTGACCAAAGAATTGCATCACCGCATGCTGGATGTTTGACTGAAGATTTGCATCACCTCAATGACGGATGGACGAGCGTGTCCCCCCGCAAGAGCCGGCTGTACGTGTCGAGGCTGAGGTCGTCGTATGTCTACGACAGAGTTGCCCCCCTCCCCCCCCCCCCGCGCCCCAGTGCAGAGCGCACCCACGGGTGAGGATCGCTCGACGGCTCGATGCCTGGTGAAGGACGCAGGGTTCGCCCTTGTCTTTTTCTCCTCCCCCCATCCCCCCAAGGAAAAAAAAAAGGCTTTTCTCATAGGTGCTGTCAGGGGGCCCGGGGGGGGGGGGGGGGGGGACGGCTTCTCTCAGGGGGGCTGCAAGGGGCTTTCCATGGCATGGACGTATGCAGCAATTATCTCCCCTGGCCTTGCAGCAGATGCGCGGTCCCGTCTTAAGAAACAGTATAAATGGAAGAATGAGATAAGTGCTTCTGCTGGGCTGTCTGTCAGTCGTGGCAGAAGGATGGGGAGGGGGGGAAGGGGACTGGGTAATTGGGATTGACCACCAACCGAGCAAGTATGGTTATCTTGCAGTACAGTACTCGCCAGTGTCCGGCTATACGGATATCTCGTGGAAGGGCAGAGGTTGTACTCCACCTTTGGGATGACTCGCCAAGTGTCTGAGTACCACACTCGAGTACAGTGCTGATCACTGTAGTGACAGCGGAGTACGGTGTACTGCCATCGGTGCTGTGGGACCTGTGAACTTGATACATTGGGCTTCACTCTAATGTAACCGCATACCATAAATCCATCGTGCAGGTACACATTGAAAATTGGGGGAAAGGGTACAGATCTTGTTGGGTTGAAGGGGTAATAGGGTCAAAGTGCGAGGAGGACGGTTTGGAATTCCAAGTCCTTCGAAGTCAGCTTGCCATGCCGTCAGTAAGCTCTGAGATTGAACGTCGAGGAAGACCGGTTGCTTACCGTACATGGGCATCTCGAGCTTTAAAGCAAATTTGGAGTCCTTTAGCATGAAGTAGCCATTTCATAGCCGGTAGCTACAAGCTCGAGTCTTATGCGTGCATGGGCATCTCGAGTTTTGGAGCCCTTAAGGGCTTTTACATGGGCAGGAACTAGTCATTTTAGTCAGCAGGGATTAGTCATCTACATGGGCACCTCAAGCTCGGAGTCGTTCAGCTTGATTCAGTCACATGCGCATGAATTAGTCTTTCACATGGGCATCTCGAGTGGGGATCGTTCACCACGAATTGGTTATTGCTTGCGTTTTAGAAGACCCCCACACCGCCTCATACCCTCGTCATATAGCTATGTTTGGTTAGTGATTTAACTATCCCATCTGTGATGAGCAGGGGAAGCTTTAAAAGAGCCTGTTTCACCGGCCCTTTTGGGAATTCTTCTTGAAAGGGTGTGACCAAAAACCTGTGTCACAATTCGTGAATGTTTAGATTTAAATGCGAAGCCTTGTTTGCAGGCTCAAATACCTGTGGATGGCAGGACCAGTCCAACGTTATAACATATGTTATAACATATGATGCATCCTAGTCCTGGCGGTCCACTCCTTCATTCTGACCTTTCATTTTTTTGCTGTCGTCAGCCTCGTCAGTCTCCACTTGCTGGACAGATGCTTGAATAATCTGCTTTACAAGAGTGGCTTTTAAAAAGACTGGCCCAAGGTATCAATGACACAAACCCAAGTCGGGATTTGCGGGGGAAATTATGAGGGACAGATTCGGTTCTTCTTCATCATATGCTTTTCGATGAAGCCAACGCATTAAGCTGATGACCTCCTTTGTAAAAGTCTACATGTGCCTCATGGCTTGTATAATATGTTAACTTCACATTTAGAATAAAGAATGCGGCCTATCCATCACATTTGCTGATCTTTGCGACAGCGGATACCCCCACAGTGCTGATCTTTACGACAGCGGATACAGCAGATGCCCTCCTTAAGAGTCCCTTTCCGGCTGCATGATAGTCCTCGAAGGTCACGAATGAGCCGGGTAACTCGTTCGTAACTCAGTGGGGTGCATAACTCACTTACGCACACCGTTGTGCTATCAGGCAACCTGTGCTTGGCGTTGCCTTGCAAATCTACAGACACGAGCGGGTGCGCATAGGTGTGTATAAGGGGGTGTGTGTGCGCGCGCACGTGTGTGTGTGTGTGTGTGTGTGTGTGTGTGTGTGTGTGTGTGTGTGTGTGTGTGTGTGTGTGCGTGAGAGAGAGAGAGAGAGAGAGAGAGAGAGAGAGAGAGAGAGAGAGAGAGAGAGAGAGAGAGAGAGAGAGAGAGAGAGAGAGAGAGAGAGAGAGAGAGAGAGAGAGAGGGGGGGGGGGGCGGGGGCAGGCCCCGGGGGGGGGGGGGGAATATGCGGAGAAAAAAAGATATCAAGGCTCGAAGGCTCGAATAGCCAGCCCGTTACCGGCCAACACATGACCCATTTAATGGTACTACACACGGTATGTTACAGTTACAGCAACGGTACTACATACGGTATATT
>KV908341.1:327757-330257 GCA_002005505.1 Botryococcus braunii | reverse complement strand
CTCCCAAACCCCCGCCCCCTCGGGGGGCCCCATTACAGCTTGGCGCTGAGGCCTGATCCCACGCGACAAGCTTGCTGATTGGTGCAACGCACATTAAATTGAAATTGGTGTGATCAGCGAAAAAGTAGTTTAAAGACAGCTGCAGGCCCCCAAGGCATGGGGAGCCCCCCAATGCCCTCCCCCCAGGACTTGCTGGACAGCCCGTGAGTCAAGGGCCGGGACGCCCTTGAATGTGCGTGAGAGAGCCGTGTTGCAGAAAGAGAAGGAGGGACGACAAGGGGGAGGGGGAGCATGTGTACTCGCACGCTCGCACGCGCGCGCGCGCGCGCACACACACACACACACACACACACACACACACACACACACACACACACACACACACACACACACACACACACACACACCCGCGCGCGCGCATGCACGCACGCACAGACACACACACACACAGAGGGAGAGAGAGGGATGGAAGGGGACACACACACACACACACACACACACACACACACACACACACACACACACACACACACACACACACACAAATGCGAGGGAGGGAAGAGAGGGGTGGGGACGGAGATAGGGACAGGGGTGTGGCATTATCATGTCCATACGCCACTTGACAGATGTAGAAGAGGGAACTCACTGGCACTCGCCGTGATCTCGAATCAGTATGTTTCTTCTAGTAAGGCTGGGCTGCATTCCACCTCCTCGGCTCCTGGCACCCAGAAACATTCGTACCCGCAAGACAGCTGGGATGGGGTATGCGTCGCGCGCCGAGTGGACACAATCATCATAGTACTCCAGCACATCCGCCTGTCCGGTCTTCTTCCAAAATTCAGAAAAAATCGCCTAAAAGGATTTTTTTTAGCCAGGCCCCGTCGTTTGGCAACACATAGTGCCTTTCAAACCCAGGAGACCTCAAGGTTTGGAAAGCCTTACGTTTTGTTTCGGGCTCAGCTGTGGGAGTCCAATTTGTATCCTCAGAATACATCTCCACCACGTGAGAAAGACAGGAAAACAGTACTTTTTGTGCGTCGCTGGCGTCCGAGGACACGTTTAACAACATCTCGTGGGGAGCACAAACGGCAGAAGATACTAACCTTATCGAACAAATCTAGACATATCGCCCGTTGCCAATTGATCACGTCCACGGGCCTGTAGCTGTTGTCGAGCACTAGCGCTCTCCGTCGAGTGAGGTTGTGGATGTATATAGGTGTCCCCATATCAGGCCCGGGAGTAACCTCCACTACCGTTGGCTCCTCATACACTTGTTCGGTTCGTTCGGCAGTGGAAACCCGGCGCTTTGAAGAGCTGCACACAGGTGGTCCGGCAACACGCCTGTGAACCCGATCATCCACCCCTTCACAAGACGATGTAATACAATACCGTCCAAAGAGATTTGTCTCACTTAATCCATTTGCCATGATTCCCGCTTTTTAACGTAGCAATGCGCAATGGCATTTGTCCATAATGCTCCAGAAGTAACAAGGGGGGGATCCACAACCCGCACCATCGTTGAGAACGGTTGCCGGGGCTCGAAATGGGAACAAAACTCAGTCTTCCAGATGACAGCAGCCTTTGAGACATCCTCGTGCGCACGAATAATGTAGCTGGATGCGTTTTTCAAAGACCCTTACAACAGTGCCGTTGGACCATGAACTTGTCCGGCCTGAACCCTACGCGAGTCCCAGTAGCTGCTAGCTGCCTCTTTGAAAATTAGAAAGCATTAGCATAAGCTAAAAGGACCCGCTAACAACGCAAGGGATGCAAACGTTGACAATGGCGCCTTTTGCTCTCCCCAGATCCCAGCGAAGATACCATTTGAGACCTTCCAGCGAGAGATTCCGAGCCATCCGCGTGCTTCACCCGGATCGAAACCGGAAGCCGAGGGATAATCGTAGTGCTTTCCGGGACTAGACGGAAGGTACGGACGTATTCTCAAGGCTTCCAGATGCTCAGGATACGGAGTTTTGCATTCTTCCGTAACGCCGATATCTGTACGTAAGAATAGTTGAACGGCCCCCGTCAAGCTCAGATCGCAGCACGGCCTGCTGTGATGACAAGCTCGCAATGCAATAAGCCATTTCAAACCCCGTTGCGGTGGCGCTAACAATTTAAACTCAGTGTACACATTTACGAACATTCGTTCTGAGGAAATCTCTGGGGTTCCCCTCTCCATTCCGAAATCCTTGGGGGATCTGCGACGGGTTGAAATACGGAAGGATTCAGGCTATCCCCGAGCATACATTCATTTCTTGATGATCACCAAAACCTTCTAATCAGCTGATCTTAAACTCTTTATGGCTAAACACGGGGTTGTCACTGACTAGCAGCTCCGGACATTTCGGACCATGGTCCATGCAGTGCAAAGTGTACCAGAGCGGGTTCCATTTCCCGGGCATGCAGACATCGAAGCTCATATTGACAAGCCCTCAGATCCTGGTGCTGTACTCGAAGCCCTGCGAGGAATCGCTGTCATCCTTGGACCTGGCGCCGG
>KV908341.1:312757-322757 GCA_002005505.1 Botryococcus braunii | reverse complement strand
TACCTGACGAACGGTCCCTTGAAGCCACGTCTCCCTCTAGAGATTCTTGAACGCCTTCTGCTGGGGATACCTTCTCTTTTTCTTTCTTCCATCTCAATCTGAGAAAACTCGCACTTTCTACGCGAAGAGTAAGTCATGACGTCTCGCTCCGTTGTTTTTGGTATACAGAACCTCTCCAAGAAGTCAAGCTCTGCTGGATGTGCAACCGGACAAGGGTCCGAGACCCTTCGGTTGGATCTTCCGCGCCGTCATGAGGCCTTCCTGCACTTGACTTTGGGCACATGCAACCTCTCCAGATAATCAGGCTGATAGGTGCAGAACAGCCCTGCGGGTGATCCGTCTCCTTCGAGCACACGCAGGGGCGTTGCTGGATAGCGTGAACTTGGAAAACCAGGACAATGGTCCCCGTGGCTGTTTGGGTGCAAAAATGGGGGTCCTCTCCCCAACCCACTGTTGCGCTTTGCAACTGATTTCAGAAGCAAGGAGAGCCTCCCTAATCACTTGAAAGGCACCAGACACTCCTTACTTTGAACACTAAGGAGACCCTCCTTACTTGACATCCAAGCTGGTAGTAAGGAGCGCCTCCGTCCTCTCCTTACTTGACATCCATTTGGGTAGTGAGGAGCGCTACCGTAGTTGACATCAAAGCTGGTTGCAAGGTACACGTCCTGGGGTCGATGGTACCAGACGCTGCCAAGGAAAAATTCCGACGCTGTCGAGAAATAGCCGGGAAGGGGTCGAATGTCAGGAGGAGGGCCTACCACGCAGAGTCCGGATCCGCCGCCAGCTCGCGTAAGCCATCCGGGATGTCCTGCAATGCCCCTCCCCTCCCTCACTTGCGAAGCCTCGCCCCACACAATGCAGCAAGCACACGAGTTCAAGCATGTACGAGCCGTGATGTCCCCCTTTCACATGGCCACTTGAAGAGCTCCATCCCCCCTCCCCCCCGAAAACCTGGTCAGAGTCCTGTCGTTGACATAAGCACAGGAGCCCTCCCCCCCCCCCAAACCCACACACACCCACACATACCCACCAACACACACACACACACACACACACACACACACACACACACACACACACACACACACACACACAGTCCCGTCGTGCACATAAGCACAGGAAACCCCTCACCCCCCCAACCCCCCCACCCCCCCCCCCACCCCACACACACACACACAGAGACACACACACACACACACACACACACACACACACACACACACACACAGTCCCGTCGTGGACATAAGCACAGGAAACCCCTCACCAACCCCCCCTACCCCCCCAACAAAACACACACACACACACACACACACACACATCATTGCACGGCACACACCCAGGGGAAGGGGGGGGGGCGAGGGAGGACCCGCACTTTCCGGAAGTAGAAACCTGCAGGGCGGGGGAGGGCCCTCTCGCCCCTCAACAAGGCCAATTGCTGGAAGCGATGCACCGACATGCTCCCCAGAGGACCTTCTTCCTCCGAGAACGTGCCAGGCACTGCACCAGCCCCCACTTTGTCCAAGACCCTGAGAGGCGCTGTACCGCTCCTCTGGCCCTGCCAGAAGCGGGCCTTAATCCCCGGAGTCCGATCCCCCCGCACGTCCTTCTGAAGATAGGGTTTCTGGTTGAGCAGCCTGCTCAAATCTCGCTGGAAGTAGAGGCCCAGCTGCGGGGAGGCTTGGGGCCTGCGCTCGCCTGCCCGCCTCTCCAGGCTGGCTGCCGACAACGCCGCCTCTCCCCCTGGGACCCCCTGCCTTTTGTCAGAGGATGCTTTTGTCTGTTGAGCGCTCTCTCTCTCTCTCTCTCTCTCTCTCTCTCTCTCTCTCTCTCTCTCTCTCTCTCTCTCTCTCTCTCCCTCCCTCTCTCTCTCTCTCTCTCTCTCTCTCTCTCTCTCCCTCTCCCCCCCCCCTCTCTCTCTATATATATATATATGTATATATATATATATATATATATATATATATATATATATATATATACCGTACCGACGCAAATTATTGGGCAATAAATACTTCGGCGCCCAAATTAAAAAGAAATCGAATAAACGCCCAGAGGGGGTGCCCAATGATTTGCGCCATTATTTTCGAGATTTTTGTCGGCGGTACGTGCGTCCTCGAGGTGCAGGGATGTTCCGATGACTCTAAAATATCATTAATAAAATACTGTGATGTGTTTTTGTCACAAAACCCACTGTTTTCAATGTTGATCAACTATCTACTACGATGAAATGGGGTTCAAAAAAATATTAAAAAATATTCCTTGACCGTCCTGGAGGGTGTGCCCAATGTTTTGCGCCATTATTTTTCGGATTATTTCTTATCTTTAATTATTATTTAGGGTTTTTTGGGTGCCCAAAATAAGTTTATTGCCCAATAATTTGCGCTGGTACGGTATATATATATATATATATATATATATATATATATATATATATATATATATATATATATATATATATATATATATCTCTCTCTCTCTCTCTCTCTCTCTCTCTCTCTCTCTCTCTCTCTCTCTCTCTCTCTCTCTCTCTCTCTCTCTCTTTCTCCTCTCCCTCTCCTGTCCCTCCCCCCTCTCTCTCGTACTCCTCTCCCTCCCCCCCCCCCTTCTCTCTCTATCTCTCTCTCATCTCTCCCTCCCTCCCCCCCCCCCCTCTCTCTCTCTCTCTCTCTCTCTCTCTCTCTCTCTCTCTCTCTCTGTTCCCCCCATACTCCTGTCTCTTCCTCTCTTTCCTCCCTCCGCCCCTCCCTCCCCCCCTCCTCTGTGTGTGTGTGTGTGTGTGTGTGTGTGTGTGTGTGTGTGTGTGTGTGTGTGTGTGTGTGTGTGTGTGTGTTTTCTTCAAGCCAATCCTTCAGAGAGCCAGCTCAGAAAGCTCTGATGAGGTGGGGGACCTCAGAGGGCGCCACACACACCGGGTTGCATCAGAAAGTTACGGGAGCCCCCAAAAAGCGTCCAAGCCGAGGGTACCGGGTCTCCCAGGTGGCTGTTCTGGATATTTTCATGTGTCCGAAGAAACCCACCATCTTTGCGCAGCAGTCCAGGTCCAACACCCCTGACTGCTCAGTTCCCCCAAAGCCTGCCTTAGCCGACCCTTGTTTCCAACCATAAATATCCGACCGTGAAGCTTCCTCAAGGTCGTTGCAAACCCTTACAAGGCAGGAGCTTGACATAGTTTGTCAACTGCCAAGAACATACATGCCTTCCGCGGTCCCCCCCCCCCCCCCAAAAAAAAAAAAAAAAAAAGAAGCTCCTCTCTTCCTCACGGAGCTCTCAAGCTCTTCCCTCAAGAAGCTCTGAAGCTCTTGAGTCCCCCATTGATATATTTCCTCGCCGGTACAGTGAAGTCTAGCATCTTGAGCGGAAGTGCGCTCCTGCTTTTGTCGCAAAATCCCCAAGTACTCCCCCTCTGCCCACCCACCCACACACGCATTTGCCTGTGTGTTCCCCCCCCCCCCCCCCACACACACACACAGCCCCACACACATTTATCGTGCAAAAGTTCTGACAGGACGCAAAGTAAATCAGCGTTCTCTGTTGCTGTATTCTAATTCGACACTGCATGCATCTCTGGCATACTTACACCCGTACAACCCAAATGACGTCATGATATTTGGTCCTTTCTCACCGTGGCAGGCTCGTCGCTTTCCTTGCAATATTTTACGTGTCTGCTGCTGAGCCAACCCATTTTTGCAAATATGCAAGACCCTCCCCTCGGATTCCACCACTCTTAGGAGAAGATTCAATGTATCAGTCGCTACGAAGGGGAAATTGTCAAGGGTTCCAGAAGCGGTACAGTAGAGACCCGGAATCAAGGTCCTCTGGGATTTTTTCAAACTGCAGTAATTCAGCATCAAAATCAACAAGAGAACTTGGCAATGGTAATACTGGGCATCCTGCACTCGGATTGTAATCCTGAGACACTTGCGTCAAGTAAAATCAAGACTGGACGAGAGTGTACTGGCATAATCTGCCCATATACACTCTGCATATGTTAAGCGAATCTTGAAGAAGCTCAGAAAAGCTGCTTGCAGTTATCAAACTTCGGCTCTGAATTGTTCTGAGCTGCCTACGATCTTGATGGCTAGAAAACTATTCTACTTTTTTTGAAAAACCACAGGCAATCACTACGTCAATTTGAAAAGGGAATCTAACAAAGTGTAAGATTGAACGGAAAATATTGAATCCTTGGGAACTATGTCTGGAAGGTGAGGGGCAGTTTATGGTGGGTAAGCCATGCGCATACCTGCAGAAACGAGGGGCGAAATCAAGAGCGCCCAGGCCGTGCACAGATGCCACATTGATATTTTAAAGCATTTAAGCTATCCAAAGTTAACAGAACTGCAGAGGTTTTATGTCTATCAGCACGTGTTCGACTTTGCGCTGTAGTTGCCAGGTGGACAACTTAGTTGGCGGAACGTTCAAGCGTTGTGGCAGAGCTAGAACTTTAATATTCAGCCCAAGTTCTTCTGAGGAAATTCCTGCGATAGATTTTGCGGATTGCTGTGTCTTTAATACAAGATCTGCGTTCTAAGGAAGGCTGTTTCGAAGCATGGGAGCCGAGATATCCAGCGCCTGATGCAAGACGCGTTTGATTCTCACGGCACTGCCCACGACGGTGGACGAGCTATGATGATGGCTGGTCCACTCCCACGTTCTCATTGAGATTAGAAGTAAAGCATTATTATATGCAGCAGAGATCTTGTGTGCCCGTCGGGGACTCCCCGAGGAACCAACTGATGACTGATGCGTATATATTGCCAACGGACGTTAGATCTAAGATGTGAATTTGTTGGCTGCACACATGTGAATTTGTTGGCAGCACAGATGGTGGAAATGACAAGCAGCAGCACGAATCAGGTCCCAGCTCTGCTCCAGCCACAAGAGGCTGAGGACATGGAGTACTTGCATTTCTTTGAATATGAAAAAGTACTTGCAGAACTCATTCAAGAGGCTGACAATCACCTCCGACGTCAACAGGTGTTGTCTGCCCTTCAATGCAATGCACAAGCCATGGGCGCTTGAGCCTTCGAGCTCCTGCTGCCACATGAACAATTGTTCAGGTTCGGATGCCCAACGCTATGAGTGAGTAGAATGCACAGGCACGGGGGGAGCCCACGCAAATGAGAAGATATGCACCACTGTTAAAGTCTAATTTGGAAGTGCGGTGCATAGAGACGTGCACGCCCTAACCATAAAGCCCACGCTGCAGCGGAGTATGACATTTTACAAAGGCGCCCTTATCAGGTTCAAACATAAGAGCATCAGCATATTAAACCTTTCTCTATTAGCCCGTACAAGACGACGAAGATTACAAGCACACAGCAAAGGTATCCACTCAGACTCGGACGCTACTGATGCTCATCACTTTGACATTCAGATGACACTAGGATGAGATGGGGCAACTCCCTCAGTGACCCAGAGGTTGATATATCAAGGAATGTGCTTCACAATATATCTGATTGTTGCTTTTACTTTAAAGAATCTTGTGCAATATCTGATGTACTGTACATCATCTACGAGCACTCCCTTTCCAGGCATGCCCATCGCAATGATGTCGCTTCCACCCCGCGACAGACGCTGTATTCCTCTACACTCTAAAGCGAGTTTTTACTATGGACGTCGGCTATCTGATGGCAAGATATAGCATGAAATTTACATGTTTGTTTCGCATAGCACTCGTCTGCACAGGACTTCTCCGGTAGCAGGCATCGTGAACGGTTGCAGCTCCGCACACGCACACGTGTAAAGTGAACGTGGTAGGATTGCCCTAAATAAGGAGATTACCTATCATCTTATTCTTCTTCAGTTGCACGCATTGACAATGCTGGGAGGACTTTTACGGACCGCAATACCACGTCTAGCAGCATCGTTCAGAACGGTGCCGTCTGCGGCTGCCTGGCTTCAAGTTGGGGCCAGCATCGCTGTTGCTGGCGCTCTAACTGTACCATATGGACTAAAAACAGGTATCAGTCCTACCGCTGGGAGATGCTGCTTCCCCAGCCCGTGCGTGAAAACCAAGTGGATGTACTTGGATAGAACACGCCAGAGTTTTGCATTGTGCATTGTATCTCACACATGGATGACATGAGGCTTGAAAATGCGTTTGTACCGCAGGATTTTTGCAATATACTCCTGTCAATGATAAGGCAACTCGATATGGGGGACTCCTCGTGACTTTCTTTGCTCCCAGTTTGTTTGAAGAGGTGAGTATTCACCCCTAATCCCTGAGTGCCAACCATTGAATATTCAGGTCCTGTGCATCAGAAAGCTAGACAGCATGCTGGAAAACATCATTTATTGGTCTTTGTTTGAAAGCTCCAGTGACGACGCTAAGACTGAGTAGCCACCTGGATCTCAGGTTTCTCAAACCCTCAACGCCTGCCACCTGGAAACAAACAAACAACACACACACACACACACACACACACACACACACACACACACACACACACACACACACACACACACACACACACACACACACACGCGCGCGCGCGCGCGCACGCACGAATGCACGCACCGACCGCACACACACACACACACACACACACACACGCACACACACCCACCCCCTGGTCTTTCCAGCACAGATGGGATCCAGAACGGGTTGCCAGCTCTAAGCGGAGCGGCGGACTTTTCCTCGCACTCTATCTCACAGCTTGGGGGGCCGGAGGGGTGCAGGCACTGTTCAGGTCGCTCCTTTTGCCCCACCCTCTGGTGGACGGCACGTTGGCCTGGAAGCCCTTCCTGAGGACCGCCCTGCTGCCGCTTGCCGTGTTTGTAGCCTACCACCTGGTGAATCCCAGCAAGCGCTCTCGTGAGGTCTTCTGGGACCCCCGCTTTCTTGTGATGGCCTCCATCCTCGGGGCCGCATGCTCCGTCTCCTACTATGTGAGCGGCGGCTCCTTGTTAGCCGCCACCGTCACACATTGGGTCCCCGTCTATATCTGGCTCTTCTATCTTGGAGGCTATGCCAAGGTGCATGGATAGGTGCGGGTGGACCGCATGAGGAGTGCGTGCATCTCAACAGTCAGTTAATGTGTAACATTCATCCATGCATTCATTCATGGTTAGGTGTGGGTGGACCTCATGAGGAGTGCATGCATCTCAACAGTCAGTTAATGTGTAACATTCATCCGTGCGTTCATTCATGGTTAGGTGTGGGTGGACCTCATGAGGAGTGCATGCATATCCACGGTGAGTTAATGTGTAACATACATTCATGGTTGCAGGTGGACCGCATGAGGAGTGTATGCATCTCAACAGTCAGTTGGCTGACGGACACATCTGGTCATCGCGATGGCTAATGTGCAACATTCAGTCATTCTTTCATGGTCAGGTCTGGATGGATTTCTCCCCGCCCCCTGGTGTGTGTGTCCCCCCCGGGGGGTGGGGGGGGGGGTGTGGCAATCGCATTGGGTTTCCTGCTGTTGTGCCGGCCCTGTTTCAACCTTTCTGGGAACCCCATCTTGGGACGTGGCTCTTGTTTGCGACGGCACCTGTTAGCCAGAAGAAAGTACAGGTCACCTGCATGCCAGTACGAAACTTCTACTCAGAGAGAGACTGCTGATACTCAATATACATATGAAGTCAAAAAGTCTCAAATCTTTGGGGCCATTGAAAGAGAATGCCTTCAGCTTATAACAATGCCTGCAGCACCACACAATGTCCCCCCCCACCCCCTTGGGCCTGCGCACCAATGAGAGAGGAAAAAATTGGACGTCCCTGCTGCACAGCAGAAGGGTGAGTACACATCCGCACTGGCTCTTCCCTTCTCACCGTTCAGAAGCCCACACAAGGGGGGGGGGGGGGGAAGGGGGCGGCACCCGCCGTGAAACCCACTGCTCAGCTGGAACGACAACGAAAACTTCCAGTTAACTTTTGTGACACGTTGAATGCCACATGCGTCCAAAAGTTAACTGGAAGTTGTACGAAGAGGTCCGGGAATATTCGTCATCACTTGTGATCGGCTTCGTGCAACGCGTCACAGACCCCTTAAGACAGGTTACAAATTGTCAAAAACGGGCAGCTTGATCCTAAGCACGGTGCTTGTCGAGGTGATCTTCACTGCGCACCACACCCGAATGGCTGGGTGAACTCATATTTTCTTTACAATGCATGGGCAGTGCCGGCCACAGATGTGATAACTGCCCATCGACCACTGCCTCAATGAATTATAATGCAATCCATAGACATGGATCCCAGGCGAAGGCACGCTGTCTCTAGTCTCGTTCTATTTGCGGCTATAACCTCTACCTGATAAGATCGACCATGTGTTAATCTTTACTATTTGTATTTTCAATCCGCCCCCCCCCCCCCCCCAACAAACATACACACGCACCCGCACTACCCCACATGCAAAACAAAGCCACACCGACGCCTTGGGTACTCATGTACCAAAATGACGAGAACATCAAGTGGTCACTGACTATAGATGAAAATAAGCGCATGTACAGAGCCCCGGCAGATTGATTACAATAAGTGCCGCAACGTGCTTCCGATATATTGCACCACGCGCCCAAAACAGTGGCATAGGCGCCTAAAGTTTGCATCAGAAAGTCTTCACAACTCTCAATATGAATGGCATAAGGCCCGCACAACGCTCCAGCAAAACAATTTGGCAACGACACCAATATTAACAGAAAACTCTGTCATGAAACAGACGTCGTAAATATATTGATCACTCCCCTGCAAGGAAAAGCCAAGGGTTGCTGAACAGGGCCACAACAATAACAATGCTCTACAATATTCTTCTCTCCAACAGCCACCAAGCATTGACGTCCGCCCGATCCAAAACCGCCAAGCAACATTCAAAAACGATATGGAAAGTTAGCGAGTGAAGGGGATACTGCAAGGGTTTCAGCTCGAGGACCTCTTCCACAGGACCAGCGGCACATACCAATACGCCGCATCATCACTACCTAGGCCCTACATACATCTCTGTACGACTGATCTTTGTCAGGAACAACGTCACAGGCATGACTCGAAACTGAGCACCCTGATCAACGCCCGGATGGCCCGGAGGAGAGGCATCCTTGCTCTCCGGACCCTAGCAAGCCAGCCTTGCCCGATCTGCTACCAGTGTCCTTATTTATAGCCCATCACATACGAGACCCTGCCCTTAAAAACCCCGACCAGCATTCGTATGGTTTACAGCCAATCGCCCTTTGCAGCTTCCAACATGGCCTTACCCAGGCTTCAGCGCCATATTCTTATGGACAGGTCCCCCAACATGCTAGCGGCTTTACACAACTCTATCTACGAGACACTCCAGTGGCTGGCAGAAGCCAACAAGGTTCCCTGCCGTAAAAAGCAGATAAAAAACACGCAAGTACATGAAGTACATGTCCAAGAGTGTGACATGCATGTCAGACCTCTCCTAGGGATGAACATTGACTCTGTGGATGTTGGGTCTCAACTGGTGGATCGCACACGCGTAGTAACTGCTGTTCACCACCACCTGATCGTGACGACTCAACAGGATGCATGTGCGCGGGTAGTGTACCGCGTCCTTCCTCCTGCCAAGCTAGAACCTCTTAAGCCACCCGTAGGCGGCAACCAAAATTCGTGGGGAGTTTGACTGCGACGGGGTACATACAACAACACAAAGATGAAGATAAAGTTCATCCTCTAAAACGACAGGCTTCAATTCTCCCAAACAATTCCCAAGTGGCCAATGACCCGGTTCAGAACCTAGACGAGAGCAAAATTTCGAGGCTGTGGAAATAGCATGGCAATGAGATCCATGCCGCAATGGTCAGTCAGGGCCTGGAATGGATACCTATGGGCCGCCAAAAAGAAAAATGGCACCTGTCAAAATAGGAGAGGACTTTCCCAAAATGCATACGCATGGAGGGTACGCATAAGGTCAACAAGCCATACATGCCTTCATGCCTCTGTATTGGATAGAAAACGAATGAAACTATGTCAGGACATGTACACATGTCCACATGCACATAACCCCACCATATATATAATATTTGGCATGCAGAGTTAAAGC
>KV908341.1:290257-307757 GCA_002005505.1 Botryococcus braunii | reverse complement strand
GCCATTCCCAGCATCCCCGGCGGAGCACCTGGTGCAACATATTGCACTGCCGGGAAGCCCGGATTGCCAGCCATCAGGGCCTGGAATGAAAGATCTGGCTGAAACTTGCCACTTTTGTTGCGTGACAGGCCCGAGTTAACACCCGAGAGTCGCTTGAGGTACAGCCGGTATTTCTGCACAATAGTCACCACATCTACGTCATCCCGGATCCCCAACCATCCCAGATGTGGAGGTCCTAACTTAGCATTGCAACACCCCATTCTCGTAAATACAATAACATACTGTATTCATACCCTTTAGCCCATTCAAATGTGGCGAACTGACTTCTCAAATACCACATAAACAAACCCAGCCACAGTAAGATTCTTGCTGTGCATTCAGGATATCCGGTGCACAACACAGGTGCCCCCCCAGTGGAAGCATTTTATCAATCAAGCACTTGCAAGATAAGGAAGCCTTTTCCAAATCAGATCATTAATGTTTTCCACAACAGATTTGACAACAGAACACCAATCGTCTTGGTGGGATTTAACGGCAAGGATGAAAGCTCGACATGCCCTACTTACAACACGGCAGCAGGTCCACCCCTCGAAAATAGTGTGTCCACCTAGGGTTTTCACAAAGGACCACTCAGGGTTTTCAATCCACATTTCCCAAAGGAAAAAGAGGAGGTACCTGCAAATGGCTTGCAACATTCTCTCGTGTGAGACCCTCCACATTCATCAAATCCAATATTCGCTTCGGCACGGCTTCTGCAAAAACGAAAAGGCACTGTAACTGCAGTAAAGTAGAATTGCTATGGACATCATGCATTCAGCCGATACGAGCTACTGCGACAGAGGCTGAAAGACTCGACAACCAGCACTTCTTGGCTGAAACCTACTCATCCGACACGGTTTGACCTCTCTTCATTGTACTTTCAAATTTGTATTGCGCCTTGGTTACAGGTTGAGCTCATCATGCCCAGCGGAACATCCAGCTACTGCAGCTTGTGCCCATACTTATTGCCAACCCCCCAAACTCCTCTGCACATGTCTACCTCCTAGCCTGCCTCTGATATTTCCTAGTGTAACAAGAGTCAGGAGAAGACAACTGGATCATCTCTGCCGATATGTGCATCCTGACATTTTCAAAGTAGACTCTGCACGGCCTATACCCATCAGTAAAACAACATTCTCAAATTCCAGCCGTATACCACTGACATTCCTATGCAAATACAGAACCCAGCCGCAATTTGACTGTTAATGTGGAGTACACATGCTGGGTGCTGCAGTACCAAATGCAGCAAGAAAAATAGCACTTCACAACTTGTAGGAACCAGTGTGTGCTGCCCAGTACGTAACCTGATAGTGGCAGCCGGACATCAGAAGCCCCTGAAATTTCCAAGTCCTTTCCTGGACATGACAGGTTGATGCACCCAACCAACATTTCGAGCGGTTTCACAGGGATTCCACTCAAGTATCTGTAAGGCAGGACACCCCTCAATGGCGAATGCATGCCCAGTGGATGGCGGGCCCTTACTGTCAATGCCCAGCTGATTTACAGCCTGTACGAATTGCTGGTGCATTTCCACAGACCATACAACACGGGGCTTCTTTGTGGCATTCCCGTCTTCACTGTCCCTTCGTGGCTGTGCAGAGTCAGAAACTGTCAGGGCCTTGACCAAATCGATGGTCATCAACTCGCTCACGGCCCCCTTTGGGTTACAGTCACTGTTTGCCACCTTCATCACCAGAGCTGTAGTGGAGCCCCAATGCTAAAGGCGATGTGTTCACTGTGTGCCAAGACCCGATGTATAATAGTTATATTCCGGCTGATGCATGGCCGTGGACTACAGCAAGCAAATGCACCTTCCACAAACACAAGACAATACAATCGTTCTTGCACCTTTCTGATGGTCACATAAGGAGCCCCAATATCTACCCAAACTGGTTATCGAAAATAACGGTATTGCATGAAATCCCCAGGATGCTTGCAGAACCTCACCTCTTTTCTCTTCTTATCTTGCCGCGAATCCGAAACGCTTTCGTCGTCTTCTCCTTCTCCCTTGATACCAAGCACCTGCACAAAAGAAAGTTAGCAAAAAGAGGAATAAATGAGGCACACAAGTCCACGCAGGTCAGCTTCAACACTACGATTAGGACAGAGGTGCCCTAAATAACCTTCAAGCAAGCAGATGCAAAGATTCTTTTCAGGTCATGCATCCCTTACCTCCCTCCCAAGTCATACATCTCTTAGCCTTGCCTTGTAGATTGTGTGGATCAGACACAGTTTACAATGTGTGTGCCTCAGCCCCAATCTGTGGAGACACACGATACAGACATTCCCCAAGAAGTTACCATCAACGAGGAGCAGCATTCAAGCTGTCCACATAAACAGTCTACTCCCGTCTGACAGTCTTCATAAACAGTCTCACTTGGTAAGCATGGGTCACTAACCAAAAGAGTGTGCAGGGCTGGGCCAGAAAGGACTTCGAGCACATCAAGATTTTTGACCAGACCACGAGGATATCCCTGAATTTAACACAGGACCACGAGTTAACCTGAGCTTACCATGGGATCCTTTACACGCGTAGATGAGCGCCTCACTACATGCTGCCATACATTCCGCAGCTCCTCAACCCTTACAGGTTTGATCAAGAAATCCACCGCACCATGAGTAACCCCACGCAAGACCACACTGGTTTCTCCATTTGACGACATCACTGCAGCGCCAATACATGGAAAACCATTGAGACAGTCATTTCACAAAAAACACTGCTTTGGAGGCGGACACATTCTGGATTGAAAACCACTCACGGCAAAGATATCAGCAAGAAAATGGAGTGGTCCTGCATGGCTCCACACACACACACACACACACACACACACACACACACACACACACACACACACACACACACACACACACACACACACACACACACACACACACAGACACACACACACACACACACTCTCTCTCTCACACACACACACACACACACACGCACACGCACACGCGCGCGCACACACACGCACGCGCGCGTGCGCACACGCACACACACACACACACACACACACACACACACACACACACACACACACACACACACACACACACACACCCACCCCACGGGCCATCCATATGACACATGCGATCTACTGATGCAAAAACTGGCAAGACCATTACATCTCCTAAGGAGAAATCTACATCTCTGTGCACCCCCCTAGATCAGAAGACCCAGTCCTTTGCACATAAGTATACCAAAATCATGGCAAATCCAAACTGCCAACTTGATGACGAATTGATAGCAATTGCAGCCCAAAAGAACAACAGATTCACACTATAGCTGTTACATACATCCCTATTTAATCTTTAGCACTCGCATCCCAAATTCCAAGACCCTATAGGAGGCCCATACTTATAACTGGCAAATCCAACTCCAGGCCAATGTGCTCCAGAAGTTTGAACCCGTCCATGTCTGCATGCAACAGAGATGCTCACGCCACCGCGGTGAAGATATGTTGCACTGAAGGGCACCCAATTACACTTGCGAATCAATAGCATATTTACGATTAGGGGGGAAATCTGGAGGTGTTCATACCAGGCATGTAAACGTCCGACAGGACAAGGTCAAAATGGGAGGTCTTATCTCGCAACAAGTCCAGTGCCTTCTTGCCATTTGGGCAAGTTGTAACTGCATCACAAAAACCATTGAGCGTAATAATGAGATTATACAAACAGAAAGTCACTGCAAATGTGGTTAAATCAATAAGAATGCCCATCTTGACTGAGAGAATCCACAACAAAGGCCAGCCATGCAACCAACTGTGCTTTTTCCCTTCCAGAGGAATCTGAAGAAGATGAGCCATCTTTTGTTTAATCAATACCTTCGTATCTGCACCTGCAACATCATAACAGGACCTGTCAGCACACGCCCCTTCCCCATGATCGACCAAAAAGCCCCGGCTCCAATAGCCGCCTGGCCATTGGCCTGTACGAACTAAGTCCAACAGAGCACTCTCCCATGCCGCTGTAGTCGAATTTCGGACAAATGATCCCCATCCCAGCAGTCAATGCTGGCAGTACATCTTAATACAGAGAAAGACCGCAACTGCGAGGGTCTGATCAACAATGCCCTCCATACGGGAGCACTGGCTATAGTTGAGGGCAGCTTATCTAGTAAATGGGCTCAACTAACCTCCTCAGTTGATGCTCAACGATCTTCAGGCACAGTGGGTCGTCATCTACGACCAAAACCTTTAAACCAGCGGGGAACTGGTGATAAGAGTCTTGCTGTGCCTGCGGGCCCGACCCCGGACCAGATCCTTCCGTTTTCAATTGCGGCCTTGAAAGCATACTCATCGAAACTCTGTGCGCTTAAGATTTCCGCAGATGTGGGTCGCCGGGTGCGATCATTTCTCAACCTCGCCTTACGCATAAGGCGTATGCACTGTCCGTGAGAGAAGGCTCTCAGCCACTTGTGTCCTTCGAGTTGGCTGTGGGCATACGACGCTCTTTGGGGCTGCCTATAAATCTGCCCCCGGGTCTCGTGATGTGCAGGAAAAATCCTTTCTGACAGGCCCAGGTTTCCCCCACGCCCGCCCCAAGGAAGTTCAGAGCCAAGCGCTCATGCGTACCCGTTGCATGGACGCAGAACAAGTTGTTTAGAAGGGCACACTTGGCGCGGAGACAGCGGTGTTACAAAAGGGAGACAACGAGTAGCGAGAAAGGGTCAGCCACCTGTGTTTCTTGATGAGGAAAGTGGTCATTGCGCTCCTATGGCGGAATTCGCGTGAAGGGGCCACGGTAGCACAAAGTGCCACTGTACCGTGCACATCCCCCGTCCCCGGTCTCCGCATGCATGTCGATGTCCGCTTACCTGAAGCACGGCAAACGCAAACCCCCAAGAATGCGGGAAAGTTGTTTCCAAGCTTTCTTCTTTCCATCTGAAGGTGATCAGCTTGCTGATACTCCACAGTGGTACAACACTGAACCAATGAAAGTCGTTGGGCCCTCGCCGAAAAGTCGCAGTTAACAGTGTAGACGGGTGTTGAAAGCAGATCAGACAAGATGGTACATGGGAACTTGTATTTAAAAAATACAATTTATCTCCGAGGTATGCCACGTTGGAATAAACTTTGAAATGATCACTTCTACTGACATCCCAACCACTTGTTCCTTCTAATATCTCTGCGTGGGTTTGTTTCTGATTGACCAGCAAACTGACACACTGGATTTTGCAGAGGATTGAAACCTTTATCTGTCCTTATGGGTACGTGTAAGGCGTAGGCCTTGTGTTCTGTGACGTACAGCGGCAATTGCGAGTTTGTGACTTAGAGCGGAAAATCCTTCCAGCTTCCAAAGAACCAATGAGTAGGTCTATATGGGTCAATATTTTCAAACTTGCCTTCTACGTGTAAAGTGCTCTAACACCTGTTGCCCTCATATGTTCGTATTCACGTTGCTGAAATGACTGACAGGCTCATTCATCACAATCGAGTTCGGTATACACGCAGTATGGTTTTGGTTGTTACACATTGAGAGATTTTATTATAAGCTCTACAGGATTTTGGGTTACAGCTTTCACCCCAGAGGCTTCCAGAACCGTATAGACAATGAAATGTTTGAGTTCAGTTATTTCAGGCGTTGCACCTAGTCTGTAGCTGATTCGAACATTTCTGTTGTAAGGCGCATCAATCCAGGCGCGCAGGACTGTGATGCCTTTGCAACCCAGCGGCAATGTCTTTAGCTTGATGGTGTATATTTACGACAACCGCAGTTCTGCTCAATAGTGCAGCAATAGTACTGTAGAAGCAGTGGCCACGGTGGCTGCGAGGTAGGTAAGCATAGGCTGCCTTTGAGTTGTTGCAGATCTGGTCTGGTTGTTTAGCTACAGGTTGCACTTTCAGAGATGCGTCCAGTCAAGTGCAAATAACTCCTGGTGTTATAACAATGTCAGCCAAGATAGGAGACAAGCCTGATCAGACACACAACTATGGTCATTCCAGGTTCATGGCATCAAACGACAATGCACTGAATTCTGCTGATCTCACAAGGAACCCAGAGTCTACAACGCATTGAGTTCTTGAGGCTTACTGGACAAGTTGGTGCACTGGCTTGTGTTAAGCTTATGGGTGTATTTGTTTCAAGTGCAATCCAAGTTCAAGAGGTGGGATATCTGCACCCGCAAGTCCAACCTTTGATTGCAGTCAAGCGGAAGCAAGATGTGCTCCCTTGATACAGTGATTAAGCACATCTAGCCCTGATCCTGGGGGTTGGAATGGTAACGTATTGCACCGAGTTACTATAATACATGTACCCCCCATGCAGAGACAAGTGTCTGGAGGGAATCCATCCAAAAACTGTGCAATTGTCCTACAATTCCTACCGGTAGAGGTCACTTGGGGGCACTCATCACATGAGGAGAAACAGGCACATTGGGGGAAACCAGGCACAAGGCACACGAATTGGACTGGATCGGTGCACCCAACGCAATATGATCAGCATTACATATCTTGGTTATGACTATAATTGTCGTCTGGTTATTGCTGTTGTTGGTGTCATACAAATTCTTACACAAAACCCTATTGTCATACAGCTTTTCAATACCAATCGCAGTTTGCACAAGCTCTTGTCATACGGCTTTTCAACACGATATGCACTTTTGTAAGCCATGGTTGGTGATCACTATCACATGCATGATGGCACTAGGTGAGGCTCGTTGAAGCTGGTTGCTGATGATCATGCCTTCTTGTTCATATTTGTGGCTGTCAAGCATGAGCGACGCCATATCCTTTAAATGGTTTTCAGCAAAAGAGGTGATCTGTACTACCGTCCATGTGGCAGCGACCATCTAAATGAGACATTGCTCAATGTACATACTCATCAGGAATTCCGTGATCTGTGGCTACGCCAGTTGGGGCGTTATAAAACTCCAGCCACGACCTTTTAATTTGGTGGCTAGCTAGACATACAAGGCATGTCATTTCCGCCGTTCCTTCAGCCAGTGTGGCTGGCCCCTTTGTGCCTTTAGTCATAGTAATTAGTGTGATATTGTCCCTGCCAGCTGGGATTAAACAGAGTCACAAAGCTCGGATGAATTTATTAAGCCCTCCTGCAAAATCCAGTTGGAGGAATGACACAACCAGGCCTTAACTTCAAATGGTGTTGCCCAGACCGTCACCATCAAAATGGTATCAACCATTTGGGCAGGCATGCAACAAGAAAATGAGAGACATGCAAGGTGGTACCACCTGGTGAACGTGTCCATTTGTGTTGTCCCGCGGCGGGTTCAAGACAACCCAACATAGATGATACAACCATGTTTAACTAAATAGTCATATGATTGAAAAATGAAAGAATCGGTGTGCGAGTAAGGAAGCTTTGACGGCCAGTCTACAAGGAGCACTTGCGTTAAGTGGCCACAGACATCGAGTCACCCTGGCTGACATGGACTACGCTAGATTCCAGAACCTCGGAAGCAGCATAGGTCGCAGCCTGCAACTCGCAGGGGCCGTCTCTTTAAACATGAACACGTGCTTTAAACAAATTTATTGTGGTGTTTTACGAATTTGGTGAAGCTTTGCAGAATGTGACGGTTTCTGATCCTTTTGCAAGTAAAGAATCTTGGTTTGCGAGGAAGTCCGTGAGTTTGGTAGGAGTGGCCCGACCTTACGATCCGAGGAAGCTGTAATTTAGACATGTGAGTAGTATGTTTTAAAATAAGGTATTTGTTTTGAACCGTATATTGCGTAGCGACAGCGGCACGCTGCGGCTGGTTTGTCGTTAAGTCTGTTGAGTTGCGGTTCAGCCCTTGCGTTTGTATGGCGCTTATCTGTTTGTATTTCGTTTTTTTTTGGATTCTGAGGCTTGATTAAGAATATGTCACCTGGACAATACCCGCTAATGACAAGATTCTGCTAGTTCCTGAATCTCACTGTGTACCTCAGAAGAAACGAACTCCTAAGGATGCATGGCGATTTACTAGCATCGTCCATGGCATCTGGCCAAGTTGTGGAAAACACACAGAGTCTACAATGGAACTCATTGCCGCACGATACCTTATGCGCTATATTTTCACTTCTTGATCCGAGGACCCTGCTCTTGACTGCGAGCATCGTGTGCAAAGACTGGCTCAAGCTTGCAAGGCATGACGATGTGTGGGCTCCCAAGCTCGCTAATGTAACAATCAGGTGGGTTGGCGGTATTCTCCCCTGTTATGTGTGTTATTCCCTTCTGTTGCTTTTGGCTTGCTTTGAGCAGAAATCCAAGGCCGTTACGTGCTTGTAATTGGTGCTTTTTATGTATCTGCACTCTTTGATATCTGCAGTCTAGACATGAGTCGTGAGATCCCAATTTATGGAGTACCATTATGTCCTTCTGGGAAAATGGTGTATTACAATCCGTTACCATAACCCACTGGTTTCTTCCTGTGGAGCATCAGATGAGACTGTGGCTTACCTGCAAGTATGGTAGCTTGCCACCAACACTCCAGCATGTATGTCGGTGTTCGTCGCGCTGTGTATGTACATGCACTCTTTTGTTCACGATTGCATGATAAACACATCCTCGACCATGCCATGTAAACTCTTGGATATTTTGTTACTGCTGTGAGAGTATACGGCTTCACGTGGACGGGCAGATTGGCAGGGGCCCTAATTATTTGGGCTGTCCCACTCCTGCATCCCATGAGGGTGGCCTTTCAACATTCAACCTTTAAAATCGGTATCGACCAGAGAACTGTAGTGTGTCTGCAGGAATGAGGTGGCTGGTCCTCTGTGGGAGCTGTGGTTGGGCGTTTTTAAGACTAACCTGCTCGAATGCATCAGCTGGGAAGACTTGGTGATGCCTCCAGCGACATGCACGGCCTGCGGTGTGCCCCCATGAGCGTGAGACAGACTCTGCGCACAGACATACTTTACGTGTGCTTTGAGTGATTATTGGTAGACTTCAATGCCCAGTATTCTTCGCATAATGTGCTCGCGCGCGCGCACACACACACACACACACACACACACACACACACACACACACACACACACACACACACACACAGCGAGAGAGAGGGGGGGGGGAGGGAGGGAGAGAGGAAGATGTGTTGCCTTGTGTGTGTGTGTGTGTGTGTGTTTGTGTGTGTGTGTGTGTGTTGTGTGTGTGTGCGCGCGTGCGCACGCCTGTGTGCGCATGCGTGCGCGCCTACTGCCTCTCTCCCCTCTCTGATGCGCTTGCAGATCAGGGAGGTAGGGGAAGAGAGAGAGAGAGAGAGAGTTTGAGAGAAAGAGAGAGGGAGGGGAAGAGAGAGAGAGAGAGAGAGAGAAAGAGAGAGAGAGAGAGAGAGAGAGAGAGAGAGGAGAGAGAGAGAGAGAGAGAGAGAGAGAGAGAGAGAGAGAGAGAGAGAGAGAGAGAGAGAGAGAGAGAGAGAGAGAGAGAGAGAGAGAGAGAGAGAGAGAGATGGGGGGGGGGGGAGGGAGGAGGAGGATTGTCAGGGACAACAATTTGCGGTCACGCAGTCCTCAAGACGCGCGACTTATAACACTCAATAATTCCTTTGCTCGTTGATTCACTCACTCATGTATTCACTCAGTCATTCACTCCCTAACAAGCATCCGTTCATCCACTCATTCATCCGTTCCTTCATTAATTTGCTCCAGCATCCATCCTTTCATTCATTCATTTACCCAATCCTTCACCCAAATTGTGGGCAGGAGGGAGCTGCCGCATGTTAACAACTTTGGAAAGCATGCAGGCAGGTGGGTTTGCACCCGGCGGGGCGGGGACGGGGTGCTGCTGGACAAGGAGCAGACGGGCGCCCCGCACAAGCAAGGGGCCCACACGTTGCCACGCGTGTCCCAATTTTTGCATGGCTACCGTGGCTCGGAGGAGGTCTCCTGTGCCCTCACCACCTCCTACAATTGGTGCAACGTCCTGCAGGTGGGCCACTGCCTCTACACACCACCCGCCTGCTTGGCTTCTGCCATCATGCCTTCCTGTAATAAGATCTCTTTCTCCTTTCCTTTGCCTTAGAAAGTTCACATTTTCTCGCGGTTGCTATCCGTGCCGGCCTCAGCCCTGCTGCCTTTTGCTGGTGTGGCCTTTGCCGATGGGTGTGCTGCTGGCTTGGCGTGTGCTCTGAACTGCTGGTACTGGGGCCTGATGGTCAGTGCGTGGACCTGGTCTCTCAGCTTGAGCAGCTGGGCTTGTCATCTGCAGCAGCAGAGACGCTTCTGGACAGAAGCCCTCCCCTGGAGTTCACAATTTGGTGAGGCTCGATCCACGAGCTAGATGTGCTTCTGTGTGGCCTGTGATGCGTGTCTGGTGTTCCAGGGCGTCCTTTCTGTGTGCCTGTGTTATGCCCCTTCCTGGTGCCTACATAACGTGTTTCATTGCGGATGCGTCTTGTGTTTATGTGGCCCTGTGTGATGTGTGTGTCTGTGTGCCTGTGTGACGTCTTTTTGTGTGCCTGTCTGATGTGTTTGTATGTGCATGTGCCATGTGTTACTGTCCCTGTGTATTGTGTTTCTGTGTGCTGAAGTGACGTGTTTTGCATGTTCCTCTGCAACGTGTATCTGCGTGCGGCTGTCGGTTGTGCCTCTTCTTTACATATGCTTACCCTGTTCTTTACCTCTGCACTTCTGCCACAGCCATGCTTACTTTTCGTTTGAAGTCTGTCTGCTCATCACGACCGACGCTTTTCGGCATGTCATGGGCAACCTTTCCACCTTTCAGCACTCACCCCAGCCTCATCTGTTGCATCGTATGTGAAGCACAGCGTACCTCGTTTAGAGATTTGATGCGGATGCTCTCCTTGGATTCCCCATTTTGTTACAGTCCGGCTCTTGGATGGCTTCCCCATTGCATTCGGAAAGTTTAAGTGGATTCCCGCTTGTCAATGTGTGCTTCGAAACAGTCAGTCACCCCTTCGCAACCTTTTGAATGAGGATCCCCTTCGTTGTACTTCTATTTATGCATGTGCGCATGTGCTCATTGTACTTCTATTGATGCATGTGCGAGTCTCAGCCTATCCCTTTTACCTCCTCTCCCCTCCCACCCCGTGGTTTCAGATGCAGTGGGCTTCCTCTTGTGTCACACTGCAAGCAAAGCCGCTAGATCACACATGTGAGCCCCCCCTCCCTCCCTCCCTCCCCCCCCCCTTCTCTCTCCCCACATCCCCTCTGTCTCCCTGTCCTCCCCCTGCATGTTAAGTGGAGGGAAATAAGACTTTGGGTCGGATTGACGAGGAGGTAGAGGGATGAAAGTGGGTTGGGGTGTGGAGGGTCCAAAAGCTTGAGCCGGGGGGGGGGGGGGGGGACAGGTGGAACCCCCTTTCTTGTTTTTGTTGTGGTTAGGAGAAGGGGGGGGGAGGGGGGGAGGAAAGTGGAGGTCATGGGATGTGTCATGGTCTCTCCGTGGCCCCCCCCCCCTTACCGTGGGGTCCGCAAGGAAAGGATGTGAGGTTGATGGATGCAGGGTTGGGGCTCGCTATGATGGGGGCATTTCGATGTAGGGTTGGCGTTCGCTTTGATGGGGGCATATGGTTGCAGGGTTGGCTCGCGCTTTGATTGCGCTGGAAACGCCAAGGTGACCCTGTTCCTGGATGCTGGAGACTTGGACCCTTTTTACCAGCAACATATTCCACTAGGACAACCTCCAAATGGACCATTTGTACATCATCCAGGTAATGGCATTGGTATGGCTCGCGGTCACACGATTGCTTTGCCCTCCCCTGTTTGTTATCCAGGCGATGCCGATGGTACCATACCATTGGTGTGCCTCTCCCTGTAATGATTGCTTTTTGCCCTGAGCCTGATTAAATCCATGTCAGTGGCATGCTTCTGGGTGCCACGATGGCTTTGCCCTGATCGTGATCCACGCCATGTCAGTAGTGTGCCTCTGGGTGCCACGTCTGCTTTGCTTTGATCGCAATCCAATCCATGTCAGTGGTCTGTCTCTCAGAGGCTAGGTGCCACGGTTTCTTCGCCCTGATTGCCACGTAATCCATGTCAGTGGCATGCCTCTGGGTGCCAGGATTGCTTTGCGCCGATCATGATGTAATCCATGTCAGTGGTCTGGCACATTCGCTCGCGCGCGCCACACACACCACACACACACACACACACACACACACACACACACACACACACACACACACACACACACACACACACACACACACACACACACACACACACACCCACCAACCACCCACACCAGTACACACACACACACACACACAGAGAGGGGGGGGGAGAGAGAGAGAGAGAGAGAGAGACAGAGAGAGAGAGAGAGAGAGAGAGAGAGAGAGAGAGAGAGAGAGAGAGAGAGAGAGAGAGAGAGAGAGAGAGAGTGACGGGGTGTGTGTGTGTGTGTGTGTGTGTGTGTGTGTGTGTGTGTGTGTGTGTGTGTGTGTGTGTGAGAGAGAGAGAGAGAGAGAGAGAGAGAGAGAGAGAGAGAGAGAGAGAGAGAGTGTATGTGTGTGTGTGTGTGTGTGTGTGTGTTTGTGTGTGTGTGTGTGTGTGTGTGTGTGTGTGTGTGTGTGTGTGTGTGTGTGTGTGTGTGTGTGTGTGTGTGTGTGTGTGTGTGTGTGTGTGTGTGTGTGTGTGTGTGTGTGTGTGTGTGTGTTTGTTTTTAACTTTTGAGGCATTGCTGGGTAAGAGGTGAGAACGCGACTCTGTGTTAGTGACACCGTTACGTCATCACGCCTGCCCCGGTGGGGCAGTACCCATTGTTGACTCCCGCTGGAAGACGAAGAAGAAGGAGGAGGAGGGGGGGGGGAGGAGGAGGAGGCGAAGAAGAAGAAGAAGGAGAAGATTAAGAAGAAGAAGAAGGTGTTGTGTGATGGTGACAATCAAGATGATTTCGGACATGAACGAATTAGATGATAACGGTGGTGCCGATGGCAATGATGGTGAAGGAGATGATGATGAAGATGATGGTGGTGGTTACATGGGGACGTGCAGCAATACACCCGGATATGGCCTTATGGGAGGAGAGGGCGGTGGCGTGGACGCGCAAGACCTTGGCTGTCCGCGTCAACAGCTGGCATCAGTTAAGGGTGCGGATGGAAGGGTACCCCCGAGGGGCCCGCCGCGCACTCCTGCTGCTGCAAGGCAAAGACCTCAATTGGTGGTCGGGCCACTACGGGCCCAAGTTTTTGGCCCCCTGCCTCCACTTCGACACCGAGCGCGACGGCACTCTCTAGGGATCGGAGTCCCACACATCCCCGCCTGGTTTCCCCCATGGACGTTGGTCTCGTTTGTGCAGATTGTGAAAAGTACCGCGGCTTTTGCGGGTTTTCCCCTGGCGCTTGAGCTTGTGCGTGCAGATAGTAAAGTGCAAGGGTTGCGTATGTCTTCCCTCTGGATCCGAGCCCGCTCGTGCGGTTTTGTGACATGTGACGGTGGTCCCCCTGGCTCCGGCCTCATCCGGGCAGCCGCTGTGGGTCGCTGCCAGCTGGCTGCGCGCCGGGTGTGACTGTAGCTTGAGGCATGTGGGTATGGGTCTTTGACACATTGGGCTGGTCGTTATGATCCCATGTGCATCCTTGGTTAAGAAAAGTTGAAATTTAAGGTGTCCCCACTGCCAGAGCGTAAGATGTAACAATTTTGGAGGGTCTTGTCCACCACTTCCAGGGTGGCGCGTGTATACAGCCCACGTAGGGAGAGGTTTCCTCAATCATAACCTGTATTTGCATTCGGTGAATCGTGAAGGCGCGCGCACCGCACACACAGACAGACACACACACACACACACACACACACACACACACACACACACACACACCACACACACACACACACACAAGAGAGAGAGACAGAGAGAGAGAGAGAGAGAGGTGGGGGGTGTGTGGGAGAGAGAGAGAGAGAGAGAGAGAGAGAGAGAGAGAGAGAGAGAGAGAGAGAGAGAGAGAGAGAGGAGAGAGAGAGAGAGAGAGAGAGAGAGGAGAGAGAGAGAGGGGGGGGAGAGGGATGGATGGAGAGAGAGGGAGAGGGAGAGAGAGAGAGAGAGAGAGAGAGAGAGAGAGAGAGAGAGAGAGAGAGAGAGAGAGAGAGAGAGAGAGAGAAGAGAGAGAGAGAAGAGAGAGAGAGAGAGAGAGAGAGAGAGAGAGAGAGAGAGAGAGAGATGGAGATGGGAATCGGCGGTCAACGTTGCCCCTCAAGCCATCATTCCGCCACGTCATTCCCACCATGGACATGCACCATCTTGGTCAGTAGCCGACAAACTGCGAGTGTGGAGGCTCCACGACGGTTGTTGCTGGGCTGTTGACGTCGTCAGTGACACGGGCACGGCCTTCAAGATCCTCTCCAAGAAGAGATTTAAGATACGGGAGACCTTAAACTGCATCTCTCTCTGGGACTCCTACAACAGCCTACGCCCACATACTTCACAGGTGCTCTCTCTTCCTACCACCTTTGACCTCCTGACACACAACAAATGGTTTAGTATAAAGAGTGAAGCTTATCCTAACCGCACACCATAAATCGTGCATGCGGGAACGCGGAAAATGGTTTGTACATCTGAAGTCTGTTTGCGCACAACAAATGGTTTTAAAGCTTGAAATCTACCTCTTTTAATGACGTGGCCATAGGGGCCATGTCAATAAATATTATTGGGGTAAGTGTTAGTTATTAGTATGACATCATCCTGTAGATGGGCAGACAACGCCCCTCCAGATACCGCCCCAAAGGGGTCCCTTGTCTTGCACCCCGTCAACGACAGTGCTCAAAACCGTACACATACACAAGCACCCGGACAGGTTAAAAAATACAAGGACACACACAACACCTCAAGGACCCCACAACTATGGATGCAGAAACCACATGGGCAACTGATCATTGGCAATGTCCAATTAATAACACTACTCCAGCATGCAGAGAAACTTGTCACGAAATCACAGGCTGGTGCTAGACCTCAGCCAACCTTCAACTAGAGAGGAGTTTGTACCCTCCCCTGGTTAGGAGCCCTAAATAGCTTGGACTTGAACCCCGTCTTTCCAAAAAATTTGCGAGCTGGTAAATGCTCTAATCTACTAAAGGCTCTTCCTATCGAATGTACAATACCTTTCAGCAGAGCCCCTGGCCCATAATGCACAAAAACGATACATAATGGCACATCGTTGCAGCTGCACATACAAAGTCTTCTCGAGTTCTCCCATATTGTACACTCCATACTGAGTCCCTTTCTTATGGCATCATCTGCTCTGGACCGCAAGAAAAGCTCAACATTTGGAGAGGCTACGTCTTCCAAGCACGAATGCCAAGAGTAGCGATGCACACTCTACATGTTTTTCCATGCAATGCCTCACACACCCGCCACCTTGCAAGACTCACCCAGGCACGAGGGATACAATGCATTCTTCCCCATCCCCGCTCCCCCCCCCCCCCAAAAAAAAAGCCCTATCAATTCCACCACAGCGCTCCAGGCTTGCCAATGCTGCGCTGCCCTCCACCTTTTCTTTCTCCAGCTGTTCAGCCTGAAGGTGGCTCAGTAGAAGAACTGCCACTCCCTGCGCACTTTCTCGATGACGCCCCCGCCCTCTTTGATGGACCAGCGCAAGAAGTCCCACTGCGGAGGGATGCCATTCAACAGCGGCAGGGCCACAGTCATCTTCAGCCTCTCATGCAGACCAACTGGCTCCCAATCTCGGAACACGACCTCCCCCCCTCGTCGAATCACAGTGTCCTCGATCATGTCACTGCAAAGCCAACGCATGCCCCTCAGTGAGTCAGCCTGCCAGCCACCAGGGAATCAAGTAAGTAGAGATGCAGTTGTTCCAGGGCAGAAGGGACTTCTGACCTCGGGAGGGGACTTCATGACTTCGAGAATACTGGAAGGATCTGAGATCACGATATTGGATCTAGACTTGCGATCTTGAAGACATTGTAGGGGCCGGAAGATTGTGTAGGAGGTTTAGAAATTCCACCTCAAGCTGTATGTGCAGCGGCAATAGCCATACACTGTTATCCTTCTCGTTGGGTCGTAACCATTTGTAGCTGCTACGTAAAAGGTTTGCCCCACGCAAATTCCTTGTTCTTCCCAGGTTGGGAGGGGCTCTCTTCCTGCTGTGGCCCTAGGCATCTGCATGACAACACACTCATCAGACCTGGACCTCCTTGCCTCTAAAGACCGCTTCACAGGTCAACATAACGTAGGTTCACTCCTACTGCAATTCTACCTAACCAGTTGTGATCAATATGACTTGCACGCACCTGTGGAGTTCTAAAACGAGCCGTGGGAAGCTGGACGACTCCATCTGCTGTGAAGAATGTGATCACCTACAAACAATAATGACCACTCTCAATCTTGCCTGATAGAGGCAGGGGCAGTTCACAGCTCACAATTTGAGACGTAAATACCTCATTGTCCTCTCGAGGAGGTTCCTCCTCAAAGCCAGACAGCCCATCTGGCCCGAACTGTGAGACCTGGTTTTGCAAGAAACGCCACTCAATACGAATTTTGACAGGTTGAAAGGCTGCAATAGTATATTAATTTAAAATAAAGTTGCAAGTACCACTGTTCTGCTCCTGAGCTTGTTAGAAGACACGTACGCAGCTCTCCTGGAACACGACGAGCCACTCTGACTTCGTTGCAGGCGTCGCCCGCTGGGCGCTTCATGTTTGAACCGATGCACGTTTACAGCAAATTTTGTTGCAAAGAAACTTCTCTGGCAGGACATGGTAATACAACAAGCCTTACAACCCCGACCGATGACGAGTTGACGACAACGGTTCTGAAGAAGCAGGGAGGACACTTTCGAGTGCACAGGTACTCAGTATAGTACTTTTATAAATTCAGGAAACGCTTCTACCACTGCCATCGACTACGAGTGTGGCTACTTCGATTACATGTCGAGCGCATCCTTGGCCATCCGCTCGCATGCCCGAAAAGTTCACGGGCGCCCTTTTTCCGATTTTTTTGCTCTCGTTGGCATATGGAGCTAGTCGTTAAGAGTTTTGACTGGATCAGGTATTTGACTCAAAACCTGATCCAGCTACTGGCCAACTAGTAGCGGGCATTGCACTTGTAACTCCTTGGGAAGGATCCTTGTCAAAACTGCTTTCGTGGTTGTGAACACAAGGCTGTGCAACAGGGAGGAGGAAGATGAAGGAGGAGAAGTGAGGAGGGCGATGAAAGGGTGCGACTTTGTAGCTTGAAACATTTGGGACTTGGGCCGTTGACACATTTGGCTGGTCAGATTCATGTGGCGAGCCAGAGGTGAAGCTGCAATCATAACAATCACATTATGGTGTGTCCATCAAACGATCACTTACGGTGTTGAAATTCTGAATATGCAGGCCGCCTGCTGCCCACACCCCCACCCAAAGAGAGGAAAAACACACACACACACACACACACACACACACACACACACACACACACACACACACACGCACACGCACACGCGCACGCGCACGCGCACGCGCACGCGCACGCGCACGCGCACGCGCACGCGCACGCGCACGCGCGCACGCACGCACGCACGCACGCACACACACACACACACACACACACACACACA
>KV908341.1:267757-277757 GCA_002005505.1 Botryococcus braunii | reverse complement strand
CTCCCAAATAAAACATCAATTTTCACCACACCCCGCTCCCATGTCCATCTCCCACCCCCCCCCCCTTCCTCCCCTTCCACTTGCGAGGCCCTCTGCAAATGCAAAACCAACTCTTCAAGTGCCGAATACGCGGACGAGGGCCCAAATGGTGCCATGCGCGAAAAGGGGTACGGATGCAGCATTTTGCAGGTACAACCTTTCTCACAAACAGCTGTTCACGACCTTGTCTGTGAAGCCCCTTATCATGGCAAGCAGCCGCCCAAAGACCGTCCCTGGGTTTAATGTGGTAATGAGAAGGACAATGGAAAGGGGGGGGGGTGGCCTCACCTCCAAAGCGGCGATCCACAAAGACATTGCTCTTCTTCAGCTGTTTGTACTCCACAAGCAGCGTCTTCTTCCTCTGCAAGCAAATCAAGTAGATATGATCTCTCTTTCCTCTTTCAATCAAGCAGATACAATCTCACTTTCCTCTTTCAATCAAGCAGATATAATCTCACTTTCCTCTTTCGATCAAGCAGATACAATCTCATTTTTCTCTTTCATTGAAGCAGACAAATCTCGCTCTGCTCTTGATATCAAGCAGATCGCCTTCCTCAACAAAAAGTCATCGAGGTCATATGCTGAAAGCAAAAAGCTGTCTGTTTACCAGCATTGGAACATCTAGGAGCCAAGCCCCCAGCCACGCAACAACAAGCATTAGGTACAATGTAGGAGATTATCCGCATGCAAGCCATGTTTCTTTGCCCTTTCCATCAACGAGCTAAACGCCCAAGCCAGGCAACAACAAGCAATAGGTACCCTGTAGTCCCCGCTTCAATCAAACACGACTGATGCCTGTTTGTGTGAAAGCCATGCTGCTGTCAATCAGATCGCAAGGCAGTGATCCAGGCAATGACAGCAGCGCTTATAGTTGTGAAGGCCACACGGCCGTCGATGAGTTCAAGAGGTAGAACCACAGACCGCATGGTCTATGCCCACGGGATGTGGAAAGAGCCCCAATGGATTCAAAAAACACATTCTTTTAACTAAAACTTTTGAGGGGAAAAAAAAAGAAAGAAAGAAAGAAAGAAAGAAAAGCTGCACTGCGGCCTGAATTTTGCTGAATCCAGACAGACAAACCAGCAAGGTGTGCTTGCTCTATGTCCAGATGCCCCTCACTTGCAGGTCGAGGGCGATGTTATAAAATGGTGGAACATGGCTGGTGTTAGAAATGGTGGAACATGGGATATGTTAGAAATGGTGGAAGATGGAAGACAGGGCATGGGGCCGGAAGTGGGGGAGTGTTCAGAACGAACGGCAAGACAGGGGAGGCATTAGCAATAGTGGAAGTCAGAAGGTTCGGAAATGGATGAGTTTGGAAACGAGGAGGATGGGTGGGGTGTGGGAGAGGGGATGGGAAGACAAGGACTGCGACATCCATAACCATCTAGAAATGCAAGTTGAAGGAGGCCCGGATGAAAGGTGGCGGAATAGCTATCTCATCCAAAAGAGGGTTGTCCAAAGGACATTCCCATCCCCTTTTCCCCAATCCCTTTCTAACTCGCCTCACCGTTCAACTTTGCAGGAGTTCTTGCCGCGTGTTAGGTGGACTCGGGAGAAACGATCGCAACAAACTCCCGACAGTTCATAATAGGGACAGAGAGTAAGCATGAAAGAGCCGTTGCCGTACCCTCTCGACCGCGTCGCTCCTCGCTTGTCCTAGCTTTCGTTGCTGCCCTTTAGCCTTCTTCCCCAGGATGTCAAATTTTTTGCGATTGAACATCCGCTCAAACAAGTTGGGTTTTTCCTCTTTTGCGGTATTTTGCTGAAAGCCTCGTGTTCGGGGACCCTTGCCCTTCTTCCCCATCCTTAGAGTGCTTACGGCTGTCGAGCCTTCCGCAACAGGGGGGATGGTGACCGTGTAGAAATACCCCCTAACACAAGAGGGGTTTAACCATGACTATCCTGTAATCAAGCGTCACACTGGTACTGCATAACAACATTTAATCGGGGCATCGATGATATACATTTCGTGGACCGGAGGTACAACATGCCGCCGCCGAGAAAGCCGAGTTGCTAGCCACATAGAGGACAAGACCTCTCTGTGTTTGCAAGTGACATGTTAATTAGTCACACTTCAATCTTTAGAATCTGAACTTCCTCTTTTGAATCCGTGAAGGCCGGCGGCCTACTAACTGTTGTACCGAACGTACCATACAGTTTTTACAGGCGGTACACCTGTACCGCAACAATTGCCATACCTTAATGTCTTCTCGCAATCTTACAAGTGTATAAATCGCAGTCTTCGTTCTAATTGTAAATTCAGTGCCCGTGTCAAGAAGGGGCCTGGTCAGATGCGGCTGTGATCACCATCGTGGTTCAGTCGCCGGGCAGCCGGCCACAGTCGGAGCCCAATGCAGATTTCCCATTTGGAAGTTTACCCAGTAAAAAGTTGCAAAGGAATACCTGTACAGACAGCAATTATCCTTGAAACAGGTGAGCATTCCCTAGTGGGCATTGGCAAAGTACAACGGGATGGTTGGAGCGTCCTCCTGCCCAAATGAGAAGGTCCGTGCCCGACGTTTAAAAAGGGCTGAATTCTGCAGGCTTTGCTTACGATCGCCGATGGGTCGTCACCAATGAGCGGGGAAGGTTCAGAACGCAACGGGATTCTCCAAAGTACGTTTTCCCCCACTGCTTTTGCTCGGGAGAGCCTGCTCCTTTGAGAAAGGTGGTGGAAAGCTAGTTTTTGAGAAGATTCTCTTTGAAACGACTTCTCTCCTGCAAGCTGTTTAAAATCTCCTCATGAAAAATAGGAATTTTCTTCCCTTTGTCTAAACACAGTGGTTTTATCTTAAGCAATCTTAAAGGAGATGAAAGCTCTTGATCACTCAAATGAATGGGAAAAAGTCTTCTGACAACCTTTAATGTTCCTTTGAATTGTTGATTATAAATTTTAGTAGCATACCTTTTCGATCCTATCACGCCGATGCCCGGAAACATCGATGCCCAGGAGATTCTGCTAGGTTGCACGGAATGTACATAAGCTTAGACGAGCGCGTAAAAACCATGCACCATAAACGTTGGTGAATGCGGGTTTTGTCTGGGGCCCAAGTTGATCGGAATAGATTGTCTTTGTACACAGGTAAAGGATCTATGGTTCCTGTCCATTGGCTCTTCTAAGCACAAGCACACCAAAGGAAGTCCCCACGTGGGTCCGCTGTGCTCCAATAGAGATCAAACAAATGGTCAACAAGCAAGTCTGACAAATGGTGAGTATGGGGTAGGCTAGCTCTGATTTCTACAAGCTTACCGGAGGAAGCTCTGCTGGGAGAATGGGGCCAGCTTCCTCCAGATGCAGCCCTCACTTTGACGGCCCCTGGAATGGAACCCTTGCAGGTACAATACTCATCCCCTCTCCCTCCCTTGTGCTCCATTGCTGAATTTGGTTGGTTGCATGTGCGCTTGTGGTGTGTGTGTTGGGGGGGGGGGGGTGGCGCGAGTGCTTGTGCATGAGAATGAGAGAGAGAGAGAGAGAGAGAGAGAGAGAGAGAGAGAGAGAGAGAGAGAGAGAGAGGAGAGAGAGAGGGGGGGGGGGAGGGAGGGAGGGGAGAGGGGGAGGGGGGGAGAGAGAGGGAGAGAGAGAGGGAGAGAGAGAGAGAGAGAGAGAGAGAGAGAGAGAGAGAGAGAGAGAGAGAGAGAGAGAGAGAGAGAGAGAGAGAGAGAGAGAGAGAGAGAGAGAGAGAGAGAGAGAGAGAGAGAGAGAGAGATCGCGAGGGCGCTCGCGCATACAACAATTTTGCCAGACAAGGGGCAGAGGGAACAGCCCCGGCCCCTTGCCAGGACAAGAAAGCCTCAGTTTCCATGGGAAGGGCGAGAGACTTGGAACAGGCGAGCGCATGCAGGTGCCCCTGAGCCCCCTGCCCAGACCAGGTGTGCGGGCGGTGAGGCGGGTCGTCGTTTGGGAGTGGGAGGGAGAGGCTGAGGACGAAGGAGATGAGGCCGCAGACTGGTTTTCTGACTTCCTGGGAAAACGGTGCCGGCTTGCCCGCTACATAGGTGGGGCCCCCTCTCTCTTCTTTTTCGAAGTACGGTTCCCGTGTACTGTCATAAACACGTACGGGGGTCCCTGAGGACTCCTGAGAAACATGGCTGGACCCCAAAAAAGGGAGATGTGCTCGTGCAGCTTGCGGTCTGAAATGACGAGGGACCTGGAGAATCCTGAGACACCAGGGCTGGACACAAAAAGAGATGATCCTGAATAAGAGGGAATGGATCCATAAAGAGAAGATGTGCTCCTGCAGCTTCCGCTGTACACTGATGAGGTTCCTGGAGAGTCCTGGGTAAGGGGGGCTGGACAAAAAAAAAAAAAAAAAAAAAAAAAAAAAAAGAGGATGTGCTCATGCAACTTCCGCTCTGGACTGATGAGGTTCCAGCCCAGGACCATATCTATATTGTACATCAAGGATGAGGTCGTGGAGGCCTGAGTATATGTTGTACATCGAAGATGAGCTGGTGGAGGGGTTGGGTGGCAGGCGCTGGATGGAGTGCAAAGGGAAGCCTCTGGGGCCGTACAAACACCGTCAGTACATTGTGGCGGTTTAGGGAAAGGAATGTTTGGGGGGGGGGGGGGGGATGCATGTGGAAACCCATATGGATATGCCTGTGCACACACAGCACACATGCACGGAGAGTGGGGAGGGACACACACACACACACACACACACACACACACACACACACACACACACACACACACACACACACACGCACACAGAGAGAGAGAGAGGGGGGGGGACGGTGGTGAGAGCTTGCAGCGGATATGAGTTTGAGGGTGTCAAACTAACCACCGCGGCTGCTGCGCTAGGCATGCTGCCCACGCTGGGGTCTGGGATGAGGCAGGTCAAGGATGCTGTATCCCAGATATCCAATTGGGGATGGGTGTGGAGTATATCTATTCAACTGGAAGTCCCTTGCAGGCTTCCTTTCATTTTTTAAGAAGCTGCTCCGCTCCGCCAACACACCCCATGTCTCATTGAATGCTGCTCTGCTGTGCCAAGGAACCCCCGTGTCTCGTTGAGTTGCGCTTGTTGAGCGGGCAGGCAAGCCAGGAATAGACGCTGTGGGCTTGGACCGAACAAGGCGGACTCTGGACCCCAATTGGGTCCCCTCAGGGGGCGAAACTGCTTTTGCAGACGCCTTTCCCTTCCTCCTGGCAAATGAGGTACTTCCGTGTATTTGCCTTCCCGCTCCCCGCGCAGCCTCTCGCACCCCAGCTATCGTCAAGATTTCTGGCTGTGATGTAAATTTGCTTGTCGATCGTAATACGATTTGGTCCCGCGGGGCGGGGGAGAGATTTTCTGGGGCTTCCCATGTGTGTGTGTGTGTGTGTGTGTGTGTGTGTGCGTGTGTGTGTGTGTGTGTGTGTGTGTGTGTCCCCGGGGGGGGGGGGGAGTGTGTGTGTATGACACAATACAACCCCCCCCCCCCCCCCCCCCACACACACACACACACACACACACACACACACACACACACACACACACGTCCTACACATGCGGTGGTAAAAGACATAATTAATCAAAGGCACTCCACTAGGCTGCATTTCTGTTCTTCATGCATGCATGATCCTGGCCATTTTGGATGGTTGACTTCATCAAGCGCGGCAATGTGGGACATGGAAGGGTAGGAACCCAGTTGCTGGCGATCGACAAAAGAATGCCCTTTCTGAAAAAAGCCTCGGCGCCTTGTGCAGGCATCCTTGAGGGATTTGAACTCGCGCCTGGGGCAAGCGCTGCCCATGAACCGCTTCAGGCCTAACATTGTAGTGGAAGGGTGCGACCCTTGGGCCGAGGATGGCTGGGTCTCCTTAAAAATGGGTTCAGGAGCTCTTCTTACTTCCGTAAAGCCTTGTGACAGATGCAAGGTGTGCACACCCTTGTTCTAGCCTCTGAAAGAGTCAGCAACTCATTCACGCAGCCTGTTTGGCCCGTCACTGATTGTTGCTTCCTGTCGGGGGGGGGGGGGGGGGGGAGTTGAATGGTGCGCCCCTGCCTCCCTCAGTGACGTCCGTCGCGAAAGCAACCTGTTTACTACCCTTGAGGCGAGAGCATGCATGGAGGGTCATATATGGTCATAGCGATCGATGAAGGTGGCGTGTGTTCATAAAGGTCATCGAAAGCCATCGAGGCATGGAGCGCCCCCCCGCCCCCCGCCCCCAACCACACGCATTTCGTCCACCTTCCTCCTCCCCTCCTGCCCCCACACATATACGCATGCACATAAGTACACACACATGCATCCCCCACACCCACCCACCCACCCACACACACACATGCACGCACACACACGCACACACACACACACACACACACACACACACACACACACACACACACACACACACATGCGCACACGCATGCCCACACACACGGGCACGTAAGCGCATAACCTGCATGTATTGGGATGGCCTGCCCCCCGTCCTCCGCAAAAGGGTACGATTGAAATTGTGGCCTCCCTTGCCTGCAATTGGCATTGAATGGCACGTACCTTTTGCATCAAGAACCCCCCCCCCCCCTCTCACCAACACACACACACACACACACACACGCACACACACACACACACACACACACACACACACACACACACACACACACACACACACACACACACACACACACGCGCGCGCGCGCGCGCGCGCACGCAGCACCCTGCAAGATGTTCAGACATACAAGGATGGGCCACTTCCGGAGGAAAGGGCAGGCGGCTGACAGGGGCCCCCGGGCTTCCAGGTGACGCAGACGGACCAGGAGACCGGCGAAGTGGGCCGGGAGCCACTGGTCACCCTGGGGACTTTCAGGAGCGGGCGAGTGCTGGGCTGGAGCGCCCTCCCCTCCTGGAACAAGGCCGTCTTCTTCGGCTGGAACCTAGTCCCCCAGACAGTTGGGGACCGCCTCTCTGTGGGCGACCCTGTGCAAATTCTCAAGCAGCGCCCTGACCTGGCCCCCTAGTTATCACATGCCACTGCCTGTGTGTGTGTGTGTGTGTGTGTGTGTGTGTGTGTGTGTGTGTGTGTGTGTGTGTGTGTGTGTGTGTGTGTGAGAGAGAGAGAGGGGGGGGTGTTTGGGTTGACTGTGTAGGTGGTTCTACATCAGTAGCACTCCAAGCTTTACATTTTTGGTCTTAAATGCAGCGTTCTGTAGGGATGGGCAGATTCTGAAAAGCCCAGACAGTTGCAGACCACAAGCAAGGGCCCTGACATTGCAGCAGAACAGATGACTCCCCTCGGGTGCCAACGTCCTTTGGCCCGAGGGCGCCTTGCCGTGACTGAGGGGCTGCTGGGACCTTCTCAAGGATTACTTGAGTATGTCTACTGAGGGCTTTCTCTTCTTTGTTAAAAGGAAGCCGTGTTCCATAGCTCATCATGCCTGCCCACGTCAGCTGACGTCACTCTCGAGCAGGACTAGGAATGGTTCACAACCCCAAATTTCATACCTGCCCCGGGTTTCTTATTTTCCCAAGAGTTCTTACGTCCCCTAGATTTCATAGGAACTCCGGATTTTGAGCCAGCTAGCCTCGAAAATGAACGACAGAATGGTGATCCAGAAGGGCAGTGTTTATGGCCGAGGAAGAGGAGAACCAACAGAAGCAGGACGAAGGAAAATGAAGAAGAGAGGAAGCAGGAGGAGGAGGGAAAGATGAGGCAGGAGCAGCACAAGACGAACAATGCCGATAGTGTTGGCGCATCTCACCCACTGCACCAACCTCCATAATGTCTTTTAGGGTGGTCTATCTGGCTCGTCAAGGACTGCCAGTGGCCTTCCAGGCATTCTTCACAAAGAACGAGTTGGGGCCTGCGTTCACATGCCCTCATTGTAGAAACGGCGCCAAATGCGTCTGAAGCATACCATCACTGTGCAAACATCTTTCTGTCAATCGACGTGGAGAAATGTCCGTCCGTGTTTCATTATTCGTCCTGCAGTCTGCCATATCGCTGCAGGACAGTCGGACAGATATGGTGTGTGAAAAATGGGATAGAGATGACTCTTTGCTGCTTTCGGAACCCTTTCAACCAGGACTGTAAAATGAAGATGTTGCTCAGGACGAGGGTGACAACGAACTTGAAGTTCTTCTATTTGTTGTCGAAGATAGACAGAACGTACTTCTCAATGTAATTAGCAAAGGCGGCACTCGAAGAAGGACAGGTAAAGGATGAAGGTAATTTGTATAAGTCTTACCTGCCGCTATTTGGCAACTGGGATGGTGCACGGTCCAAATTGTATATGTGAAGTGAGGAGGTGTAGTCAAAACTTTTCCGCAAGGTTTGATTACGGAACTTTATGGGAGTGGGGTTATGCTGACTCATCTCTCGCGGAAGAAGCTCTTGCCTTTCGGTGGGGTGTCGTGCCCGTTCGAGAAGGTTCTTTTGAGAGATTCACTCCGTCGGCGTATCTGATCTGCACCCGGGCCCCCCACGATTCGCCGGAAAGTCCTCGTAGCCGGGTCCCTTTTCTGTACATCTTCCGAATCTGGGGCGTTTCAATCGTACGGTACATCCACGTGATTGCGGCGGTGCTCGCAATGCCACAAGCTTGTCCGAATCCGCATTATTCTCTAACACTTTATTACTTGCGCTTTAATCTTCTGGCTCTCGGCAGTCGTCACCAACATCAGTGAGATAAAGGTCCCAAGTAATGTGCTCAACAAAGAGCTGAATTGAAGGAAATATGTATGACCGTTCATTATCTTAAGCATCCTCCACTTGCCTATTGTAACTGGGGAAGTGCCCCGATCCTTCCGGCCCCGGCAGAAAGTTCATCGTCCATGTCCGGGTACGGACACGACTGTATTGGTCAGTTTGAAGTAAATCGCATTGCCTTTTCGGGTCCTTTTGCCATTTGCTGTCTGGTTTTCGTGTTGAAGGCTGCGTGCGACCACGATGATGCGTGTCAAGGATACCAACCCCGACGCCGAGCGCAGGTCTGGATCATCTGTGAAGCTGGAGGACTTTTTGAACAATAGCTTGGAAACAAGCTCAAACTTTTCTTGGGCAAGGTACGTCAGTTATGTGGTTTTCAGTGCTGCAGCATACTTGGGGGGGTATTTTGTTGCAACGTCCTGTTCGATGGTCTTCAACGTTGTCGCATTCTCATGATTGTGTCATGTACCTCTGTTTGTAAAGGAACCTGGCTCGTTGTTGGGCGCGCGGGCTTTATCCTGAGGTTCACGTGCGCAACCCTGCAGCGGGGCTTTGGCTGCCGAACATGTCCGGGGACGGAGACTCATTAACTGATGCTCCTTTTGGATTTTAGATTGTAATGCTGGGTTCGGGGAGCCGTGGCACGGGGTTTTCAGCTTATTCGCTGTGGCTAACACCGATCAGCATATCCACGTCTAACATACGATGTGCTGTTTCCACAGCCTGCAGGATGACTTCCAGGACGTGCCACAGAGCTATACAACAGAGGACACTTTCGAAAGAGAGTGTGCAGGGGCACGATGTTCTTCTCCGGGTCCTTCGTGTGGCTTAACGAAGGAGGACGCCCAAGAGCTGCTTATGTCGGGAGAGCTCCGGGCACCTTCGGGTCTGGAACAGCTCTCCTACATGCAAGAAGGGCAGGATCTTATGGAGACATACGATGAGTCTTCATTCTTCCCTCCAATGGAGGTGCAGCAGCAACAAGGCGTCTTTTGCGCACCTGCTGCTAGACAAATGATGGATAGCAACATCCAAAGGATGTCCCTACCGCCCATGCTGCCACAAATGTCGGAAAGTTCGGGAGCTTCTGCAGAGACTGCAGGTCCTGGGGGACGGTCAGCAGTGTATCCTTCTCCCAGTGGTTGGGCCAGGACACCAGACACAAGGCAAGCCTGCGCAGTAGCACAGCCACGGCTCATCCAGGCTTTCCCAGTCATGGCTTACCCCATGCCACATCATGCTGCATTTGCTGGTGGCTACCCGCAAGTGAGAGGGGAATATCCGACTATGGTTGCCTACTACCAGGGTAACCCTGGGTGG
>KV908341.1:245000-258913 GCA_002005505.1 Botryococcus braunii | reverse complement strand
AAGCCCGCGTGCTTCGTGATAGTGCACTTGAGAACCGTACCTCCAAAACTGTTGGGCCTCTGTCGTCGGGATGTGGCTCCCTCAGGGTCCAAACGGTTCCGTCATCTTCCTTCGAGAGAGATGACAGTGATGAGAGATCTCGCTAGAGTGTTCCCACGGAGAGAGATGACATTGATGAGAGATCTCGCTAGAGAGTTCCCTGAGAGAGATGACATTGATCAGAGATCCCGCTAAAGAGTTCCTGCGGAGAGAGATGACAGTCTGATTGCGTCTGGATGGTATGATGCCTGTAAAGAGGAGGGAAAGAGTTCACCATGCATAACTCTTAGTCAGAGTTGAGTATTCACCACTGATTAGGCGTAATCAGCGCCCGGAAGGTGTTTTTCCGGCAAAAGAAAGGGAAATCTTTCACCAAGCACAAGAGTTGACCTTGCACCAGTGACTAGGCGTGATAGTGTCTGGGCGCTATATCGCCCCTGGAGAAGAGGCAGGAGAGAGTGACCCGATTTGGGGAAGAAGTGAATTGGTCACTCGTGGCACTGTCCTGCAAATGTTTCTGTGTCAAGCCGTAGGGCGATGCAGGCCCCAGACATCTGCTTTGATGGATGACATCTGCTTTGATGTATGCCATATGTTTTGACGGATGAGATCTGCTTTGATGGATGCCATCTGCTTGGATGGATGACATCTGCTTTTATGGATGACATCTGCTTTGATGGATGACATCTGCTTTGATGGATGACATCTGCTTTGATGGATGACATCTGCTTTGACGCATGACATCTGCTTTGATGGATGACATCTGCTTTGATGGATGACATCTGCTTTGATGGATGACATCTGCTTTGATGGATGACATCTGCTTTGATGGATGACATCTGCTTTGATGGATGACATCTGCCTTGACCCATGACATCTGCTTTGACGCATGACATCTGGTTTGATGGATGGCATCTGCTTGGATGGATGACATCTGCTTGGATGGATTTGTACCACGGAGCGTTTACCTACTACGTGCCCAGTCTGTCCACTCCCCACTCAGGTAGTATATGTACAAGGCTAGGTAGCCACTAAAGCTCTTTATCAGACAGTCGTTGTCGGGGTGGCACTTCAAAAAGTGTCTCGATGCCTCCCCCGCTGCCTACGCCACTGTTAACCTAGCTCTCTTATGCTTGAAATCTCTCTCTCTCTCTCTCTCTCCCCCCCCCCCCCCCCCCCCCCCCCCCCCCTCCTCTCTCCTCAGGGGGGGGAGAGAGAGAGGGGAGGGAGGAGGGAGAGAGGGAGGGAGGGAGGGAGGGAGAGAGGGAGGGAGGCATGGAGAGAGAAGGGGGGGGGGGGGGGGGAGAGAGAGAGAGAGAGAGAGAGAGGAGAGAGAGAGAGAGGAGAGAGAGAGAGAGAGAGAGAGAGGAGGAGAGAGAGAGAGGAGAGGAGAGGAGAGAGAGGAGAGGGAGAGGGGGGGGGGGGGGGGGGGAGAGAGAGAGAGAGAGAGAGAGAGAGAGAGAGAGAGAGAGAGAGAGAGAGGAGAGAGGAGAGAGAGAGAGAGAGAGAGAGAGAGAGAGAGAGAGAGAGTTTGGTTGTAAACAAGCAGGTGTCTGATATGTGCGTGTGATGGGAATGGCCAGAGCGGTACTGAAGGCAATGACAAGACGGCGGCCGCGCACGCGGTACGCGATTGTGCACAACCGGTTTACGATGTGGACCCTTCCTCTGCTGCTACCTGACCGCTGGCTCGACCATCGCTTAGCCAAACGATTTTCCCTCCTCCCCCCCCTGCCGAGGGTCGCCCTCGCACGAGAAGAGGATAAGAAATTACTTTGAAGTTCTGACAAAATTTGATTTGGCAAGTGAACGGATAAGAAATTACCTTTGACACCGCATAACTTGCATGCATGCGCACTGATAAGAAATGATTTCGTCGGTCATATTTGCAAGTGCACGGATATGATAGCCCCCCCCCCCCCCCCAAAAAAAAGGGATACTTCCTGACAGCAGTATGGGCAGCTTGAGACTCACGTCCACTGCGTGTTTTCCCATGTGCGACTTAGCTTGCTTTTGATGAATATCGATCACTCTATATAGTACTGCAGCATCGCAAGCACCTGCAGAGAGCTCCCTCGAGGAGCGAGTCACGTCATCAGATTTTTGACTTGAAATCAAAGTCCGTCAGGCCAAATGTGTATATACCTCATGTAGGATGGCATGACTGCCGGCAAAGTCTGTGTTTTGGTAATTCAGACACTCTCGCAAGGGGATGCAAACGCCTGGCGAGATTGGATCTTTGATGCATTGTACGTTGGAGGTTAAATGCTTTGGTTACTATGGCAGAGACCTGTGTGTCGAAACACATGTGTCCTGTTGTAAACCGTTTGAATGGGAGTGTACGGTGTCAGCGCTGAAGGCGAACTGTAAGGCAACTCCAAGATATCGTCCATACGGATCCAGCCTTAGGCTTTACATATAATAATAATAGGCATGATAGGATATTGACCATGCATGCGTGCAGCTGTGGACGATATGTTCTGTGAACGACATCAAGCCTTGTTCTCAAGCATGCATCCATAGATAAGGAGGATGCATCCTCCCCTTCATGTGAGCACTCAAGCCAGCGAGCGAGCGAGCAGAATCAGCAGGATAAGCGAGTTAGGATGCAGTTGTTGCAAGGAGGCATTTGAGATACAGTTTTTTCAGGACGTCCTTAAACACATGTAACGGTCAAACACAAAATTGTGCAACCAAGCAAACAAGATGCCCAAAATCTACTTGTGTTATATTTAAACAAATTTGCATTTCGTGTATTTGGCTGTACATGGTTTTGTACAGCAACCTGATCGTGTGGCCATATGGACCGCCTCAGAGGCCACGTTGGATACGGAAATATGTGCAAATACCCTTCACGAACTTTGGCAGTACAGTGGAGTTTGAGATGGTGCTCATGCGCAACCGCAGTACCGCCATGTCACATTGACGTTATGAACAGTGGGTACGGCAGCGTCTGCCCATGACTCTCGGGAATTACTAATAAGTCGTGGACTTCAAGACGAAAGCTAAGAAATCACGTGACACGCTGTTGTGTGTTGAGAGAGAGCATGAGGTACGGATCTGGATGTACGGATGTACATATACGTGAGTATGGGTGCTCGCTCTGATTCACATCATTGGTTTTAGGCACGTCACTTAATTGGACGAAAGGACATATGATGTGCATAAGAAAACGCCTGCATCAGGACACAAAAATTGCTGTAATGTTTTAGGAGACCTGGCGAGAGAGCTCTTCATGGGAAGTAGGAGTTCACAGCCAATCATGCAAGTACAGATCTCAGTCAATGAAGTTCAAGAAACTGTGATATATCACAGTTCCTTGAACTTCATTGGATCAACTCGATAGGATCTCTATATAGAGATCTTATCGAGAGTGTACACGTGTAGGACAGGTGTGCAAGATAGAGCATAAGTCTGTACTTCGTGGGTGTGACAAGTGTACTTCACACACTTAGGGTGTGGTGATAAAGTACACCTTTCTGCGGTGATCTGCGATTGTGCGTGACGCGCGATCAAGCTAGGAGGGTCAGATCGGCAGCTCGTCCCTCAGACAGTTGGAGCATTTCTGTAGAAGTTGCCTGGAGTCCTATTCAGTGTGAATCGCTGAAGGACCTGTCTGGAACCTGCCGTGATATTGCTTTGACTTATAGTATGCTTGGTGAGTGCATGTGGGAAACGTAAAGAATATCCGTAAGCCCCGGTTAGTGCATCGGTTGTGTAAGAGCATGATGGTGCAAAGGTGTTAATGAAGGTCCATTTAGTTATAAATACTAAATGACATTCAGTGCTATGCAGGAGGTTGTTTTACTGTCTGTTGTGACAGTACGGGCTGCATAAGTGTAGATTGTACACGGGTTGGCAGCGGTGAGAACACCTACTGATAAGCATGTACATTGATGGAAATGCATTGTGTTGTGTAGTTACTGGTGTAAGTATGTTACTAATACAGTGCGATGGACCTGATTCGTACAGGTGGTCAGTTACGAGGACGAGTTCTTAACTGATGCAAGTGTCTAAGTCAGTAACAGATACTCACGGGTGTTAACAGGTGCTAATTCCACAAATACGGACTACGGACAACATCTCCACTAAACACACGCCGTACACTAACAGAGAAGAGGAAAAGGCTTTCTTGTTGAATCGTTCTTGTTGACGCAAATCAATGAATTGTTGCATAACTGTGGGACCTTGCAAATGTCCAATGGGGAGCCACCCGACGAGATTTGTGCATCCCATCCTCTTGAAGCTGCTGGGTTTGAGCAACAGCAGTCCCGGAAAAATGTCTGCCTCCCTTGTGGCGGGTAGTCTTCACTTTCTAGGGCTAGAGGTGGGGGGGTTTTGTGGGCTTTTGGGGTTGGATTCTCCTCTTATTGTAAAAAATCTTTTGCCCAAAAATGTCCATGGTTTGCCTTATTTGGTCCCCGACAGTCCACCGGGTGTCGGTACACAATGTGTCTCAGGGAGGGAGGGAGGGAAAGAGGGAGGGAGGGATGAAGGAGCCGCCAGCCCATGATGGAGCGCAAAGAGAGGATGCTCATCAGTAGAATGTTGAAGCGCAATGGGAGAGGAGGCTGCAGCATCTTCTTGTTGGTCACTGTCCTGTGCACGTTCACATGGCCCCATGTGCGCTTGGGTACCAAAACCCTGTTCGAAAGGAGGCATCATCTGTTAACGGTCGGATGTGCAGCGCAATGCAAGCAAGCCTCCGAAGGCTTGGCGCGTGATACGGCATTTTGAACATCAGTTGATGTATGACGTTATCTGCTTGTGTCGGGCACCTTCAATAGAGTGTGGAGGTGTTCCGAATGATCGTGATCTCACGGTGTTGCGTCTGCCATATCCACTGGCCGTTTGCAACGACGCGAAGACATAATTTCCGTCGAAGAAGATTGAATTGTGCAAAAAGTAGTGGATCTGAAGTAGTTCTTACAGGATACATGGATCATTTGGGAACACTGACCCTACGCGATAAGGAGGAGTTGGCTGGGGACGCAATTGTCTATGCCACTGAGCATGGCTTGGTATGTGATATTTAAGCGATACTTGCCGGCTCGATGGAGAGCATCATTGACTGAACACCGGCTGGACGAGCTCGGGTGTCACGATCCTGCCTTGGGCGGTACTAGGTGCTGAGCTGGGAGATGATGATGGGTTAGGAACGGCGAGCGGGAAGCAAAGTAACTGCATGATACAGTTGTTCTGGTCAAAATCTAAGCTCATGCTCCTCATCTGCACAGGTTGTTGGACTGGGACTTGAAGAGGTGCCGTGCGCAGTGGTGCACGCACCACTGGCAGTGCTGCCTACAGAGTTCCCGCGCAGCGCCTTCTCCAGGGCAAAGGAAGTCATGCCTCTCATGAATTCATTGGCAGACGCAGTGAGCAAGGATGATGATTACCTGCAGATGACACTGACGCCTGCCGGCAAATACGACCCTTTCACAGTGAGTTTCTGCACCTCTTTCAACGGCAACAGTCACATCACACCATGTCCTTCAAGGGTATGCTTCCACCGTTGATAGCAGCTGAGTCGTAGGGTTTCAGGGGTATCCAAAACCCTTGAAACAGTGCAGTTCCAGGAGGTACACGCAGCTGTGCCAGTCTCCACATGCTATCATTTCTCTTCTCCGGTCAGGGAGCGGTTTGAAGCCACTAGGGTCGTCCTTGCTGGAGGGTTGTGCGGGGTTCGCTGTGTCAAGCACGCAAGACGTTTTCCAGTCCTGGCAACCTGCAATGTTTTTTATCTGAACATTTTTATTTTGATCCTTTTCTAATCCTTTTGAAAATTTGTCAAAAATTCGACAGAGCACCAATTGTTCAACAGAATTGAACCTCGGAGGACACAGAAGAGCCACAGGCTGGGGTGGCCTTCGCACCCGCTTCCCGTCGCTGGAGCACCTATCAGAGAGGGGGTTGTGACGCGAAACAGATGATTTTGGCATCACAGACAGTCACACCCTCTTCTCGTTGCTCAAGCACCTATCTCGGAGGGGGGCGTCATGCGAATCAGATGGTTTGGGAGGCACAGACAGCGGCAGAATGTGGGAGGGGGGTGTGATGTGAATCAGATGGTTGGGGAGGCACAGACAGGGGCAGGATGTGGGAAGTGAAGGCCTGGATGATGTGGGGGCAGGCCCAGCTGCTGAGGATACATGCGGACACAAGGCAGGTGCGGGCTTCTCGGAGGACGCATCAGCTGGTGCTGGCCATCAACCGCTCTGATTACATGCTCGACCAGTCCTCCGCCCGCCTCCTGCAGGTGGGCCAGCCTCCCTCCAGCTTCCCCCCTTCTGTCTTTCTCTCTCTCTCTCTCTCTCACTCTCTCTCTCTCTCTCTCTCTGTCTGTGTGTGTGTGTGTGTGTGTGTGTGTGTGTGTGTGTGTGTGTGTGTGAGAGAGAGAGAGAGAGAGAGAGAGAGAGAGAGAGAGAGAGCGAGAGAGAGGGAGCGAGAGAGAGAGAGAGAGAGAGAGAGAGAGAGGAGAGAGAGAGAGAGAGAGAGAGAGAGAGAGAGAGTGAGTGAGAGAGCGAGAGAGGGGGGGAAGGGGGGGGGGGAGAGAGGAGAGAGAGAGAGAGAGAGAGAGAGAGAGAGAGAGAGAGAGAGAGAGAGAGAGAGAGAGAGAGAGAGAGAGAGAGGGGGGGGGGGGGGGCGTGTGCATGCATTCGCTATGTCAAGTGCCCACCGAAGATTGTACATGCATGTCCTATGTCAGGCGCTGATGGACAGGTGTGCATGAAATCCCTCCGCCAAGCACCCGCTAATATGGTTGCATTCTCCCCTTCTTTCAACCACCGAAGTGATTGGTGTGCATGCATTCCCTGTGTCAAGCGTACCAGGAGACAAGTGAGGGAGGCGGGGAGTGGGGGGGGGGGGGGCAGGTGGAACTGAACACGATTGCCTCCTCCTTTGGAGCCTTATCAAGCCTGGTGAGGGGCTTGCACGCCTTCACTCTCTCCCGCGCCAGCTGCCCGGAGCAGGTGGACAACCCACCCCCCCCTCCCCGCACTTCTTGCGCAGAAGAACACGGTCAACAACACACGGGAGCCTCTTTGTTTTGGAGCCCTTTTCAAGCTTTGCCACCACGGAAAACATACAACGATGCAGAGGAGCTTCAACTTTTGGAGGCATTTCCAAGCTTTAGACCACATAGAACCCCCCCCCTTCCACCCACCCACACACACAGACACACACACACACACACACACACACACACACACACACACAGAGGAGGTTTTGGTAGCCCCTGTTTAATCTCTGGCTGGCACATTTTTCTGCTGGCCCGCTGACCTCGGAAGGTCCTGGCACTGCGGACCCCTAAGGGCTGCCAGAGCTGGGACTGGAGTTGCTGATACCTTCCCTCATGCCCCTTCTCTACCCCCCCCTTCTCACTTTGTGTGTGTGTGTGTGTGTGTGTGTGTGTGTGTGTGTGTGTGTGTGTGTGTGTGTGTGTGTGTGTGTGTGTGTGTGTGTGTGTGCGTGCGCACGCGTGTGTGGATACTATCATATGTTTGTTTATATTCACAGGAGTGGCTTGAAGATGCAGCGTGCATCGGTTCGCCTGCCTCGAACAAGGCGATGCCAGTCCCAGCATCTCACGGCCGGCTGCATGAACCACTCCCCTACAGGAGGCAGGAGGGGCGGTGCAGGCACTGAAGAACCTTCCGGAGAATAAGGCGATGGAACAGATCGCTGCTGCTTTGGGGAGCGCTGCGCGGGAGAGCGGCGTCCCGAATGCCGTGGTGGTGATGGTGGTGCAGCCGCGAGAGCGCAACATTTACGACCAGCAGGCGGGCCCCGCTTCCTACTCCCTGCTTAGTGACCTCACGCATTATGGCCGTGCCTAAGCACTTTGTGTGTACAAGGCGGACAAGCGGACAGGCGTGCATCCTTGCCTGCGGGATCCGCACACCGACACTGCTCCTTCCCCCTTCCGCCCCCCACTCTCTCTCTCTCTCTCTCTCTCTCTCTCTCTCTCTCTCTCTCTCTCTCTCTCTCTCCCCCCCCCCTCTCTCTCTCTCTCTCTCTCTCTCTCTCTCTCTCTCTCTCTCTCTCTCTTCCCCCTCCTTCACTCTCTCTCTCTCTCTCTCTCTCTCTCTCTCTCTCTCTCTTCCCCCACACACACACACACACACACACACACACACACACACACACACACACACACACACACACACACACCTGCCCGCCGGCCCTACAGGCATGCATGCTGAAACGCCCGCACATGCACACGTCACCGTCTCTCCCCACACACAGAGACACGCATGCTCGAACGTCATCATATATGCATTAACAGATCCACTCGCATGCACACACACACACACACACACACACACACACACACACACACACACACACACACACACTCACACATTACACACACACACCCACACAGTCTTCGCCCCCCATTTTCATCTCCCAACATGCACACACGCGCGCGTGCTCGATGCCTTCATGCTTGAGGAACAAAGGCAGGCCGGCGGGTGTAAGCATGTGTTTGGCTGGGGGGGGGGGGTGGAACAACACTTAGCCGTTGAGATGCGCAAGGTGTGACGAGATTTTGTTTGACGAAGAGGTCCTGTGGAGATGCAGTGGTTGCAGACGCGCCTCTGGGAGGATTTTGGGGTGCGCACTCTGAGGGCGACACTTGCGCAAATAGCAGATGAGGGCCGCCTGGAGGCCAGTGGGCAGCTCCTGTTTAGGAACTGCCTGGTCGGCGTTGTTTATTTCCGGGCGGGGTACTCGCCCGACGACTATCCCTCTGACAAGGAGTGGCGCAGCCGGTGTGTGCCCTCCTCCAATGCCTCCCCCCCCCCCCGGGTGCTGTCTCGCTTTTTCCCCTCCTTGTGCTCTCCTCGTTTCCCCCTTCTTCTTTTTTTGTGTGTGTGTGTTTTTTTTTTTTTTTTTTTTTTTTTTTTTTTTTTTTTTTTTGCGGCTGCTGCTGTTGTTGTGTGTGCTGTCTGTGTGTGTGTGTGTGTGTGTGTGTGTGTGTGTGTGTGTGTGTGTGTGTGTGTGTGTGTGTGTGTGTGTGTTTGCCATTCTGTGTTCTATCTCGCGCACTCCTTTGCCCATCCACCGGCATTTTCGAGTTTCTGACTGGAGAATTTTTCTCGTGTCTTTGTCTCTTGCTGGGTACCGTGGGTACCCTCGTACCGTTCAGCCCGGTCCCCGGGGGGAATGGGGGGACCAAGGGCATCTGCAAACACATGTGTGGTTGTGTGTGAATTGGAAGGGGTGGGGGTGGTGTGGGGTGCCGCATGTATTACATCTTTAACACGCACACACCGACGCAATCCCAGCATGTTGTTCTTCCCATTCCGTCGTGTTTCCCGAAATTCACATCTTTCAAAATTTCTGAAGCTTGGAAGGATGTATCTTGTCCGCCATCTGCAACTTTGCAAAACAAAGTTGGGGACGGAAAGGATGAGCTCATGAGCCTTCATCCGGTCCGGAACTGTCACATCCTCTGCAGGAAGGGTCGCAAACTTTCCTCAGGGTTTGGGGGTAGCAAGACACGGGTCGCAGGGTTAGGGACACCCCGTGGGTGCTGTCACCATCTCAAGCCAGCAGGCCGTGCATGTGTCCACACGAGGCTACAAATAGTGGTGATTGTCATGTTTGTGATTTGCAGTAAGTGTCAGTGGAGTTCCCGGAGGAGAGGGTCAAATTTGGGGAGCTCGTGGGGGAGAGATCTCGGGGATCCTGGGGCATGTGCCCTCAAGTCCCTGAGGGACACCCTGCGGGGCTGTGTCGTGAAAGAGCGTAAGGCGGTGGGTGTGGTCTGGGAAAGGGCAGAGAGATGCTGGAGTCCAGCACGGCAGTACTGTGCCCCTCAGTAGCTTACCAGCTGGCGGGCGCGAAGAAGGTACAGCAGGACTTAGCGAGGCCGGGTGTTCTGGAGCGCTTCGTGTCGGCTCCCGCAGAAGCGGCCCGCTTGAGGGAGCACTTTGCAGGTACCAGCCCGCCTGCCCCAGACTGCCTAACTAGGCAGTGCAGCCCCCGCCCTGTCTGGAAAAGGGAGTGGCTGTGTGTGCTGGAGGAGTCTTTTGGATTGTGTTTGCTCTCCTAGATAGGCTGGCCAGACATCGGCTTAGTGCCCCTTGTATGTCACCCTCCCCCCCCGCCCCTTCTCTCTCTCTCTGTGTGTGTGTGTGTGTGTGTCTGTGTGTGTGTGCGTGTGTGTGTGTGTGTGTGTGTGTGTGTGAGAGAGAGAGAGAGAGAGAGAGAGAGAGAGAGAGAGAGAGAGAGAGAGAGAGAGAGAGAGAGAGAGAGGGGGGGGGGGGAGGGGGGGGAGAGAGAGGGTGGGGGGAGGGAGAGAAGGAAGCCCGATATGGAATCCAGGCAGGGGGGGGGCAGGTGCGCCGAAGTGAACACTGACAGCAATCATACGATGGATTCACTCGTAACCCGGGAAGGAGAATGAAGTTCTGAGAGCAGCAGAGGAGCAAGACGCTGGGCTACAGCAAAAGAGGGGCGGTTAGTAAACAAGGAGAGGTACTAGTCACCAATAGGAAAACGCTTGAATGAAGGAATCTGATAGGTGACCCATGTGACATGAGGGATGGTGGTGACGGCTGCCTCTGCCTTTTCAGGCAACTTGCTATAAAGATCTGGACCCTCTTTTGGAATATCACACCATTCCCGGCACGTCATCTGTGTTCCACTGTGTGTGCCACGCGGATGCGGAGGATACGGGAAGGACTTGGTGGCCTTTGTTTGGGGAGGGGATGTGACATTGTTTATGGTCTAAAAGACTTGAGGACATTGCATGGTTGTGGGGGCTGGACGTTCTGACAGGAATTATGACTTACTGAGTTGGGGGCTGAGTTGGGGGCATTGCAGGGCTGTGGGGGCTGGACGATTTGAGCGCCCCCGAGACAGCGGAGGTGATTGCGGACGCGGTGGCAAACCCCGGCAAGTATGTGCTGAAGCCCCAAAGGGAGGGCGGAGGGAACAACCTGTATGGGGAGGCCCTGCGAGAGAAGCTGCAGGAAGGGCGGGGCCTGGCTGCCTACATCCTCATGCAGCGCCTCTTCCCACCCCTCAAAAGGTGGGCCCCCGCGCCCCCCCCCGGGGTTTTCTCTCTCCCCCTCTCTCACTCTCTCTCTCTCTCTCTCTCTCTCTCTCTCTCTCTCTCTCTCTCTCTCTCTCTCTCTCTCTCTCTCTCTGTCTCTGTAGTTTCCTAGTAGGAGGGCGGAGGAGGGCAGGCAGCCCGCGGGGGGGGGGGTGTGTGTGTGTGTCAGAACTTACATCGAACATGTGGAGAGGGGAGGGCATGCAGGCCCCCCCCCCCCCCGGGGGCGGGGGGGGGCCTCAGAATTTCCAGTGAATGTGTTGAGAGAGGAGGATGGCAGACAGCCAGACAGGGGGGGGGGGGGGGCGTCGGATTTCCAGTGAGCGTGTGGAGAGGAGTGCACGCACCCCCCCGGAGGGGGGCTCAGAAATTCCAGCGAGAGAGGAGGGCACGCAGAGAGAACTCAGAATCTCCCAGTTAGTTTGTGATTGAATTCCGGTGTTGGTACCTCTAGTCCACTGCTGGCAGGGCTGATCTGGTGTAAATGGAGCCCCACTGCGGTTAGAATAGGCTTCACTCTTAATTATAAATGGAGCCCAACTGCGGTTAGAATAGGCTTCACTCTTAATTATAAATGGAGCCCCACTGCGGTTAGAATAGGCTTCACTCTTAATTATAAATGGAGCCCCACTGCGGTTAGAATAGGGCTTCACTCTTAATTATAAATGGAGCCCCACACCAAGAAGAAGTCAGCCGGGGCCCCTCCCAGGCATTGCTGCTCCTCTTGCAGGAGCTGCAGATCTCTCGTCGTTGACTTCTGCGGAGGGAGTGTTTTCCTTGGCATGCATGCACGCACACGTGTGCGTGCGTGTGTTTTGATGACTTGTGCACCGTTGTTTTGCTTGTTTCTGTCTTTTGTTTTGCTTCATCCTCGCTGCATGTGTGTGTGTGTGTGTGTGTTTTTGTTTGGGGGGGGGGGATCTGGTGTCGGCGCCGAAGAGTCCGGAGGGTAATGGCAGCTGACGTCCGGATGCTGTGGGTGGGGCTGCAGGTCCCTGATGATACGCAAGGGGGAGTCGCTGGAGGCAGATGTGGTTTCGGAAGTCGGTGTATACGGAACATTCATGAGGAGAGGCGATGAAATTCTTTTGAACGCGGAGGCGGGACATCTCGTGAGAACAAAGGTGGGTAGGCTGGCAATGTCCAACCGCTTTTTTGCCCCAACCTGGTTGTGAGCCCTTTGAGTGCAGCGTCGCAAGCGGTCCTGAACCCTGCTTCCCGTATTGGGACCAACCTCCCCGCCCCCCCCCCCCCCCGGGGGGGGGAGGTGGAGGAGGGGGGACAGGAAACTCCTCCCGTGGTCAGCCCGAATAAATTGGAAAAAATGTGTGTGTGTGTGTGTGTGTGTGTGTGTGTGTGTGTGTGTGTGTGTGTGTGTGTGTGTGTGTGTGTGTGTGTGTGTGTGTGTGTGTGCGTGTGCGGGGGTGGGGGTGCTTTTATTTTATTTTGGCATACGTCTTCCCCACCCTTTCAACATTACTACCGAGTTCATTGGTGCAGAACCGAATCATGTGGCACTACATTAAAGTCTATGTCCTCCAAGCCCGAGCAAGTCCCTCTGGGGACCCAGAGAGGGATCACTACTCGGGATCCAAGTCTCCGTGGTGGTGCGCAGGCGGCCAATTCAGATGAGGGAGGCGTGGCAGCGGGATTTGCCGTCTTGGACAGCCCCTACCTGTTAGATGACTGATTTCGGTTCTCGGCATTCTTCTGGCTCATTGTAGTGGGGAAGGGGGGGGGGAAGGGGGGACGGAGCTCATCCCGGCTGGCCACCACCCGGCTCATTGCGACCCGCTGTTGTTCGGCATTTTTATTTGATTCGGCATTTTTGATTCCCTTTCCCCTAAGGGTGCACATGGTTCTGGGATCTGGGTCGAAGCCTGGCGTCGAATTTTGGGTGACAGGGGGCTTGCGTGACTGGACAACACGTGTACCGCTTTGTAACAAGATGTAACGCAGCGAGTTTTACCCAGCAATGCTTGTCAACCTGTGCTTTAGCTGGTCTAGGGAGTTGTAAGCCGAGCTTTGTCTGTGCATGTAATCCCAACATTCCCCCTCTCTCTCACACTCACTCACACACCCCCCCCAAACACACACACACACACACACACACACACACACACACACACACACACGCACACACACAATACCCCCCACTTGCATCCGCCTTCTCTCGTTTTTAGCATCTATTATGCTCTGCTGAGTTGATTGCGATACTCCCTTCTGCTGCTCGAAGAGAAGCATCAGCAAAGGACCTCGGACGTAGTTTTTTTTTTTTTTGCTCCATGAGAAGCGTCGGCAGAGGACCTCTTTCCGCCGTAAGATTCATCGTCTGCTCAACGAGTAGCATCAGCACACGACGGACCCCAGCTGACGTGGCATCAAGGCAGCCTCAAGGCAGGGTTGGTTTTTGCGGCACAGTGCTGGGCGCACTTCGTCCACTGGTTTTAAGAATGTCGATGGTTTGGCCCAGGCGCTTTGTGAGCTCCTCCTGCCAGCCTGGCGAGGCCAGCTCAGCCAGGCTGTCCACCGCCAACACCTTTTCTCCCTTTTGGTCTGCCACACCTGTCCCAAGCCGGTGTGAGGATCTGTACTCGCCGTGCTTGACACTGCCATCTGATTGTTTTCCTGACCAGCATCAATCAAGCAACTGCAAGGTCACACCGAACAAGCATCCTGCCAAGTAATTTGCCACTGGACTCAGAAAGTTCCCAGTTGACGGCTGCTTCCAAAGTTTTTGATACCCGGCCGCTCCCCTCCCCCCCCTTTCTCCCAGTGGGGAGGGCTCTTTGTTCTCTTTACTGTTATG
>KV908341.1:210000-230000 GCA_002005505.1 Botryococcus braunii | reverse complement strand
TGTGAGATGTGCAGGGGGACAAAAACATCATGCAGCATTCTCTCTCTCTCTCTCTCTCTCTCTCTCTCTCTCTCTCTCTCTCTCTCTCTCTCTCTCTCTCTCTCTCTCTCTCTCTCTCTCTCTCTCCCCTTCCTCTCTCCTCTACCCTCTCCCTCCCCCCCCCCCCCCGGGGGCCCCCTTGTCTCCTTCCCATCTTTTTGTTTTCTTGTTCTCTTCCCTTTCACGCATGATTTTGCCAGATCCATATATTTTTTACACCTGCAGCTCGTCGGCTGTCGACACGTGACGATTGGGGCACTGGGGGCCTGAGACTGATAGTAAATCCCTGCAGATGGCAGGCGCAGTCCAGTGCGGAAAAGCTCTGCAGGCGAAATTAGGTTGGGATGCGAACAGGGTATGTGAGATGTGCACGGGGAGACAAACATCATAATAGCACATCTGGTTCTGCCATCCTAAAACTGACGAGCTGTGATCCAGATGCATGCACAGTTGAAGGCAGCACTATAAACATACGGTAAAAAGTCGTAGGCAGATGTCGGCGGATGGCGGAACCGCAAAACGTTTCCTGCAAGCTTACTGAACATTTAACCCTTTCAATGAATTAAAATGTAAAAACAACAGGGTTAAGGTGGCTGGGAGAATTCTGGAAATTTGTATGTGGGTAAATCGATATCGGTGCTCAACGAATGGCGCACCCGGAAAACGCGATCTCGTGGACTTACTGCACAGATACCACTTCCATTGCCTTAAGATGTCTTAAAAATGTCTCACTCTTGATGGCCGAAGTCAGAATCCTTGAAAGTGGGCACATCGATGTCCGCACTCGTCGTGGAAAACAGTTTCCATCGTATCCCTGTGAACCACTCCTCGCAGCCCTCAAAACTTTTCAGCACATCATTAAATATTAAAACGGCATATTTGACTGAGCCTCATCACGTATGCTGAACTTTGCAAGTTCGTGTCGACGGTTTTTCGGAGTGCACATCTGCGCGGCTCCCTCAGCAGCAGAGCTCATGACCAGGTCACGTGGAAGAGGTGGCAGCATTACGCGCCTTGCAGCGCGAGTGCATGGCGCAGCGTTACCTGCAATACACCGCAATACAGCGCTGTACACAGGCTGTACAAAAGCCTCCGCTCAGGCTGCCACGCCGCGAAATCCCATCTTTCCGTGCTAGATTTCCGATTTAAACAGTAGATTTGCGATTTACAGGGCTTACGGACAGCTTCCGGACCTCGGAGCTACACCGCATCTCGGCGGAGCTGAACCCTGTTTATTTCAGTGCCGTTGCCAACCGAATTTTTGACTTTCTTATATGCCTGCCTCGGATCTCTGGCGCGTGCAAGGCGTTACCAGCGCGTCCCCATTATAGGCCTCCCCAGCGGGCATCCAAGGCTGTCGGCCCCCGACACCGGAAAACCTGCACCCCAGAGGGGGCAGGTTAATTAAGGCAATGGAAGTTGTATCTGTGCAGTAAGTCCACGAGATCGCGTTTTCCGGGTGCGCCATTCGTTGAGCACCGATATCGATTTACCCACATACAAATTTCCAGAATTCTCCCAGCCACCTTAACCCTGTTGTTTTTACATTTTAATTCATTGAAAGGGTTAAATGTTCAGTAAGCTTGCAGGAAACGTTTTGCGGTTCCGCCATCCGCCGACATCTGCCTACGACTTTTTACCGTATGTTTATAGTGCTGCCTTCAACTGTGCATGCATCTGGATCACAGCTCGTCAGTTTTAGGATGGCAGAACCAGATGTGCTATTATGATGTTTGTCTCCCCGTGCACATCTCACATACCCTGTTCGCATCCCAACCTAATTTCGCCTGCAGAGCTTTTCCGCACTGGACTGCGCCTGCCATCTGCAGGGATTTACTATCAGTCTCAGGCCCCCAGTGCCCCAATCGTCACGTGTCGACAGCCGACGAGCTGCAGGTGTAAAAATATATGGATCTGGCAAAATCATGCGTGAAAGTGTAGATAAAACAACATGAAATAAACAATTACTTCAACAATTACTTCAAACCTTGCTGACGGAACACCATCGTCAGTAAGGATAATGCCTGCATGCGCACCGACACCAGGACTTCAAACAAGCCTTATTGAAGGCACATAACAACAAGACGTGAGCCGTGGTCATATAGAAAGCCAACGAACTTTGTTACAATGTGTGTGTCTTGTAATTGTAGCCTATAGCTAAGCAAGCTATAATGAAGGTGATTACCTGCATGCGCACCGACACCAGGACTTCAAACAAGCCTTATTGAAGGCACATAACAACAAGACGTGAGCCGTGGTCATATAGAAAGCCAACGAACTGTTGACTTCAAGAGACTGGCCCTCTTAAATACCATGACAAGCTACGTAGCCGTACCCGAGTCAGCCCAAGTACGTCTACCTTGTACATGGTGTACAATACACCGGACTTCGTGTTCGAATTTGTAAGTCCGAACATCCGGGTCCTGATTCGGACCAGAACACTCATGTTTCTAGTCACGATCGTCGGTGCTGGCTACTAAATGGCTAATCAAGGGGAAAGGACCGTGAATGCATACGGTCAACCTTTCGGTTACCCCTTGGGTTTGCCCACTCATATTTCTATCTCCTGGAGGTGCTAGTTGACTTCCAGAAGTGGCACAACACATTGAGGCTTATGAATTGCCAAGATCTAAGTGCTTAGTCAATTCCAGGCCTCAGCATTTCATCATAAGACTAGACAAATGATAAGGTCATACTGGAGTTCATGAGAGAACACCAAGATCAGCGTCCAAACAGCTTCTATACAAGTATTCACGCATGGAATGCCTTAGAAACTGTCTGAGCACCCGCAGACACTCTTAAAGAGTACATAGACACTCTTGAAGATTACAAATAAACAGCAGATACGTATCTCGCATTGCTCAGTAAGTACAAACCACGTGGCAGATGAGGTCGGCATGGCCTAGATACTTTGTTCAATGATCCTTGTCCCCAAAGTCACATGTCAATTTATTGGATAATGACAATTAGGGTCTCATCTGCAATTAGATTATCACAACACTCCCCCATGACTGAAGGGGACAATATTCATGTAGACTTGTGTCAAGGAGCTACACGGTGGCACGGTCTTCTACGCCGTGTCGTTCCACCACCCTGCTATCCAGCCACCAGAGACTTCCCCCTTTGGGTGCGAAGCCACTCCCACCCTGTGGGTTTATGGTGGAGAAGCTCTATGATACGCAAGGCAATCAAGTAGCAGCTTGACATGCATGCATTATGTCATCGGACAATGTTTCAGTACGTCTGTCAGGGAGCTACACGGTGGCACGGTCTTCTACGCCGTGTCGTTCCACCACCCTGCTATCCAGCCACCAGAGACTTCCCCCTTTGGGTGCGAAGCCACTCCCACCCTGTGGGTTTATGGTGGAGAAGCTCTATGATACGCAAGGCAATCAAGTAGCAGCCTGACATTCATGAATTACTCCATCCCAATCCCAGCCCTCAATTTCTGGAATTGCACTTTAGGCAACGCTTTGGTGAACATGTCCGCCAGATTTGATGCAGACTCCACATAGAAGGGGCTGATTGATCCTTGCTCCACTTCCTGCCTGACTCTGTGGTATCTGACCCCGATGTGCTTCGTGCGCGGCGAGATCGGAATGCCCTTGATGTTGGCCAGCGCTCCCGTATTGTCGGTGTAGATCCTGATTGGCGCTGGAACTCCCCCAAAATCTGACACGAGCTTGGAGATCCACAGGGCTTCCTGTACTCCGCTGCACATGGAGACAAACTCTGCCTCCACTGTAGAGAGGGCTGTGACCTTTTGCAGCTTACTCCCCCATAAGATGGCAGCCGTACCACTGAGAAAGACATGGCCAGAAGTGGACCTTCTGCCATCGACTTCTCCTGCATAATCACTATCGACAAAGCCAGTTATCCCATTCTTCCCTTTATCCCACAACAGCCCAAAATCCTTGGAGCCGAGCAGGTATTTCAGCACAGAGATGCCAGCCCTGTAATGATGACTTGTAGGGCTGACGGCAAACCTAGCAAGGTGGTTGGCAGCAAAAGCAATATCTGGCCTAACGGTATTTGCCAAATACATTATCCCACCCACCAGCTCTCTGTACCTATTCCCAACTGGAAGAGGATCACCAACATGTGCAGATAACTGAAATGCTGTGTCCATAGGTAGGGCTTTGGGTTTTAAGCTTTCTTCACCATGAAAGCTGGTTATTATTTCTGCAGTCAACTTTTCGTTTGACAATTTGATTGACTGCAACACACCATTGTTGTCAAAACTTTGCGTTACGCTCATGCCGAGAAAATACTTAGCAGGGCCTAAGTCTTTCACAGCAAAGTGTGCATTGAGCAAGGCTTTGACAGCAGTGACTTTGTCCATGTTCTTGGAAGCGACAAGAATGTCATCAACATAGACGAGCACATAAACATCATCATCTCCCAATTTTCTTGCTATGAATAGGGAGGGGTCAGAATCAGCAATGACAAAGCCATCATCGAGCAAAACTTTAGACATAGTGTCATACCATGCTTTCGGTGCTTGCTTTAAACCATATAGGGCTTTGTTTAGTTTGCACACTGTGTTTGGTCCTCCCTCATAAAAGCCAGGTGGCTGCTGAACATAGACGGTTTCCTGCAATTTACCATGGAGAAATGCAGTACTAATGTCCAGCTGGTGTAGATGCATTTGTTGCTCTACAGCCATGGAGAGAAGGTACCTTAGAGTTGAGTGTCGAGAGACGGGAGCGTACACTTCTGTATAGTCCACTCCGTATACCTGCTTAAACCCTTTGGCGACGAGTCGGGCCTTGAATTTCTCGACGTCTCCACTCTCTGTCAGCTTGACCTTGAACACCCAGCGTACCGGCAAAGCTCTCTTTGCTTGTTGCTCCGACACCTGTACTAAATCCCAGGTCTCCAAGGCATTTAAAGAACCCATTTCTTCAAGCATAGCAGTAATCCATTTTTCGGCTTCGGGACTATTGATTGCTTCAAGATAAGTGTTGGGTTCTGCATACACAGTGTTTGCTTCAATTTGAATGACACCCTGTACAGAAGTGTCAGCAAAATGTGCCTGTGTTGTGTGTGTGTATCTCTTCCTAACCGGATACCGACCGGCAAATAGACCAGCAGGGGTAACAGGGATTTTAGACCCAGAGAAGTCAAACTCAACTACCTTCTCCGTTCGAGAGCCCGAGACTTCGCCCTCTACACTGTTGTGAGTGGAGACTTGTGGAACACCCTTGGGCAAAGGGCGCGCTCCCGGAGGACTTGTGGAACGGGAGGGAATCAAGTGATCACCATGCCCCGCGCCTCCTTTTTGCTCACCCCTCGCCTCGTTTGGAAAGGTATCCTGCTGATCCACTTCCCCATCCCAGGCATCAGCCACTGCAGATCTATTGCCACTAAACTCCATATCAGACACATCAGGCACATACTCTAAATCAGGCTCATCATCCGACTCAGGCTCAAAATCTTCCTCTTCCTCCATTGCACTTAGAGGAGAAGAGACACCAGAAGTGAAATCAAGATCAGAAGATGCATGCGTGCGATGATTTACAGCACCGTAAGGCTGCGCTGCGGAAATCTGCGTGTCGGGTGCGACTTCAAAGCACTTGCAGTCAGCACCTCTATGCACTGTCACCTTCCCATCTATCAAGACCCTGTACTGCTTGCTGTCTCCCTGATAGCCAAGAAAAACACCAGTTTGACAAACAGGATGGAATTTACCAGTCCTAAGGGTCTTGGGTGTCAGAACTTTGCACTTGCTTCCAAACACTCTCAAGTATGAGACATTTGGGACAACACCATACATGAGCTCGTAGGGTGTTTTGTCATGCAAATTAGTAGGGGACAAGTTTCGTACGTGACATGCGGTCAACATTGCTTCCCCCCAATACTTTCGTGGTAGCTCTGAGTCTGCAAGCATGGCCCGTGCTTTCTCTTGGAGAGTCCGGTTCAAGCGCTCAACCTTCCCATTTGATTGATGAGAGTAAGGAGGTGTCACTTGGTGCAGAATCCCATGTTTTCTGCAGAACCGGTCAAGTCCCAAGAATTCAGTCCCACCATCCGTTCTAATGGCTTTGACTGGCAATTCAGTGGAGAGAGAGAGGGTCTTCAACACTAGAATAGCCTCCGAGCTCGCATCGCTCTTCTTCTTGAGTAGCACTGTTACTGAAAAATCAGAACATTCATCAATAATATTTAATGCATACTCTTCCCCCTCAGGTGTGACAGGTCTGATGGGACCCATCACATCCATGTGTACAAGTTCCATCCTATTAGAGACAGTGGACCCTGTTGGTTTGTGGGGAGCAGACGACATTTTACCATCAATGCAAGCTTCACACATGCCATTCATCCCAATGAGGGAAGTCAAGTTCCCCGCCGGAAGAACAACCCCTTGCACGCATGAGGTTTTCCTAATTTTGCTCAGCATAGCAGGAGACAAGTGGCCAAATCTTCTATGCCATAAGTCAACAGACATGGAAGCAAGAGGGTTGGCTTCAGGCTGTGTGTGTTCTACTGGATTAGCAAACGTCACTCGTTTGGCAGGAATAGACTTATCAATCAGCCACCAATAAGGGTGAGCGTGGTAAGCCGCAACAATGGGGGTACCCTCTGAGTCTTTAATTATGCAAGTGAGACCATTGAGGGACACAAACAGACCATCTCTGTATGCTTTTCCAACGGAAAACAGGCGCTTCTGCGTAGAAGGAACATGTTTAACATTGAACAGTTGCATGGTACTGCCATTTTCTAAATGCACAGTGACAGTGCCCTCCCCCAGGATATGTTCCTTCCTACCATTTGCCACAGTGACGTATTGAGGATCAGTGTATGCAACATAATCCTCCATACAAGACATGTCAGAACAAATATGGTCGGTCGCACCGGAGTCGACCAACCAACCAGGAAGAGGAGGGGTTGCGCCGAACTCATGAGTTTGCACAACGTTTGCCTGAGACTTGTTCTTTGGGCAGTACGTCCTGATATGGCCTGCCTCCCCACATAGGAAGCATATAGGTACAGGCCTCCCTGGGGTTTGGACTGCAGCCCTTCCTCCCTGCACAGCTTCCTTGACAACTGCAGTGTCAGCTTCCACAGCACCTTCTACAACATTCAAGGATGTTGAAGTTCTAGTGAACTGGGGCCTATTGCCCTGAGGGTGTGGGTTGAAGTTCCTATGTAGTTTAGGAACTTCTGCTGTGGTCGCTTTAGGTGTATGTCCCTTTGCGGCACGCAACCGGATAAACGTAAGTTCTAGGTTGCCCTGCAGTCTACCAATATCCGGGTTATCTTGGACAAGATTGAACTGTGTGTTCTTGTCTTGTTCATATTCAGGAGTCAAACCTGCAAGTATGACATAGCATAGAGCCAGATCTGTGTAATTTTGCCCAAAACTTCTCAATGACATGACAAGTTTCCTAGCTCTGCTGACATACAAAGAGGGTTTTTCTCCTGGATTCATCTTCAGAGTGTGAAGCTCTTGGAATAGAGCCATCACCAGCCCTCGACCTCGTACTGTGAAGATGTTGATTAAACATGACCAGATACCATATGCAGATTTCTGATCACTGACCTCAATTTGGTACGGCTCTGTCAGTGAACCAGTGAGTAGAGTTTGGGCTACCCAATCGTGGGGATACTGACTACAGTCAGAGTGTATACACCATTCAACCCCAGCAGACAACAAGATTGCATGAGCAAACCGGGACCAAGCTACCCAATTGTGATCGTTTAATTTCATAACGTCGAGAATGGGCAACAGTTTGGAAATTATTCCTTGCAACGCATCGGAAGAGTTTGAAGCGTTACCCATAGGGAATGGATTTGGGAGGCCAGAACCTGGTCCCCCCGGTCCCCCTGGCCATCCCGGGCCACCTGGGCCACCTGGTCCACCCCCTGGAGGCCACCCACCACCTGGTGGTCCGCCCCATGTAGGAGGAACGCCGGGAACGTTTGGATTAAATTCACCTGGTGGCCAACCTGGTCCACCCGGTGGTCCCCCACCTGGCCCCCCACCACCACCACCTCCACCAGGCAGGCCTGGTGGTGCTGAGGTCCAAGGGAATACCAAGGATGCCTGACTAGTGTTATTTATACTAGCATTGGCATTCATTGTACTTCCTAGATTTGGATCAGGAGCAGACATGGTAACACCAGGTTGTGGAATAGGCATAGATGCAATGCCTAGACTACTAGTAGGTACATTTTCTGCAGCAACTGGTGCACTCGTATCGGGGAATATATCATCAAAGGTTTGTGTATGAGACATTTCCCTGAAAAAATTCATGGGCCTGACTCCACTCCCAATGGGTGTTCCTAGAGGTGGTCTATAGGATAATGAACTCCTACCCACGGAGCGTGGTATGCCATATGTAACATCCATAGGGACAAATGTTCTAGGAGTGGGTCTGGACTGAGAGGGTGACCAACCTAAGGGCACCGCTGCACCTCTGTGTGGTGGGGCAGAGTACCTGACCCCATCCCTGCTGAAAGACTGCCCCATATCGCTGAAGTTACCGTGGTCACTTTGTTGAACGTGTGGGGCAGCCCTCCCGGAGAGTGGAGGTGTAACTGCTGCCCCTTGTCCAGACAGATTTGGTGCCTGCACAGTTTCAAACAAAGGATTCTCGTCAATGGTAACGTGATCTGCAAACCTATCGTCTTCAACAACGTTGAAGCGATTGCGAAAAATATTGCCAGATCTGGTTTTAGAAGGGTAGGTCCCACCTGGACCAAGCCCTGAACTCATGTTTAAACGTAATGAAGGGTTCAATCAGTGTAAAAGCACGAATTTGCCTCCCATTAACGGAAAACAAAACACCAAACTCAACACAATCCAAAAGCTCTGTGTGACGTGGCTTGGATATATGTGAATTAACACGGATCCTCCACCACACTATGCTCCAACAGCCACGAAGTAAATAGTAGTGTAATGCAAGTGATAAATGCAGTAAGCAAAATAATCAAAAAGCACGACATTAATTTACTTCCCTTCCAAAATTGGTACTCCTCACACAGGCAGATGATGTCCGATCGGGACTAAGATCGCCTCTACTTGCGATCCCATACGACGGGATCGCCGATACCATGTAGATAAAACAACATGAAATAAACAATTACTTCAACAATTACTTCAAACCTTGCTGACGGAACACCATCGTCAGTAAGGATAATGCCTGCATGCGCACCGACACCAGGACTTCAAACAAGCCTTATTGAAGGCACATAACAACAAGACGTGAGCCGTGGTCATATAGAAAGCCAACGAACTTTGTTACAATGTGTGTGTCTTGTAATTGTAGCCTATAGCTAAGCAAGCTATAATGAAGGTGATTACCTGCATGCGCACCGACACCAGGACTTCAAACAAGCCTTATTGAAGGCACATAACAACAAGACGTGAGCCGTGGTCATATAGAAAGCCAACGAACTGTTGACTTCAAGAGACTGGCCCTCTTAAATACCATGACAAGCTACGTAGCCGTACCCGAGTCAGCCCAAGTACGTCTACCTTGTACATGGTGTACAATACACCGGACTTCGTGTTCGAATTTGTAAGTCCGAACATCCGGGTCCTGATTCGGACCAGAACACTCATGTTTCTAGTCACGATCGTCGGTGCTGGCTACTAAATGGCTAATCAAGGGGAAAGGACCGTGAATGCATACGGTCAACCTTTCGGTTACCCCTTGGGTTTGCCCACTCATATTTCTATCTCCTGGAGGTGCTAGTTGACTTCCAGAAGTGGCACAACACATTGAGGCTTATGAATTGCCAAGATCTAAGTGCTTAGTCAATTCCAGGCCTCAGCATTTCATCATAAGACTAGACAAATGATAAGGTCATACTGGAGTTCATGAGAGAACACCAAGATCAGCGTCCAAACAGCTTCTATACAAGTATTCACGCATGGAATGCCTTAGAAACTGTCTGAGCACCCGCAGACACTCTTAAAGAGTACATAGACACTCTTGAAGATTACAAATAAACAGCAGATACGTATCTCGCATTGCTCAGTAAGTACAAACCACGTGGCAGATGAGGTCGGCATGGCCTAGATACTTTGTTCAATGATCCTTGTCCCCAAAGTCACATGTCAATTTATTGGATAATGACAATTAGGGTCTCATCTGCAATTAGATTATCACAACAGAAAGGGAAGAGAACAAGAAAACAAAAAGATGGGAAGGAGACAAGGGGGCCCCGGGGGGGGGGGGGGAGGGAGAGGGTAGAGGAGAGAGGAAGGGGAGAGAGAGAGAGAGAGAGAGAGAGAGAGAGAGAGAGAGAGAGAGAGAGAGAGAGAGAGAGAGAGAGAGAGAGAGAGAGAGAGAGAGAGAGAGAGAGAGAGAGAGAGAGAGAGAGAGAATGCTGCATGATGTTTTTGTCCCCCTGCACATCTCACATACCTCGCTCGCATCCCAACCTAGTTGCGCCTGCCAGCCTTTTCGGCCTTCCATTGCGCCTGCCTTTTGCCGGAATTGGGGGCAGGTTCCGCTGATCCGCCTAAAGGGATGGCCCTATGTTTTTAGTCACAGGTCGGATGATCTGTAGACTGGGCGCCTTTTAAGGGCCCCAGGAAGGAAGGAAGGAAGGAATTACATCAACCCAGCCCAAAGGGCTGATGAGATGGAAAACCGAACACCGACGCAGCAAGACACCGAGAGAAACCAAACACAAACCCTAAGAATCAAGGCCAAACACAAACCCAAAGTACCGAGTGGGGAGCCAAGAGCACAAAGGAAGGGCATGAAAGCCCCAGGACACAGAGGAAGGGGCAGGAAAGCCCCAGGACACAGCCCAAGAGTGGGCAAGGGCCAGCAAAGGGCAAGACACAAACCTAAGACCGAAACTGAAAACAATCATAAATGAAGTTAACCACAGACTGAAGGTCATCTTGCCAGACGAACTGACGTAACGACCGAAAGGGGGAACGAAAAAGATGGGGGTAACGGTCCCGGATCGGCTGAAGGGCCGAACAGGAAAAGACAAGGTGGTGTTCATCACCCACCAAACCAGCCTGACACTGATCACAGAACCGGTGGGAACGGGGGATGCCCCGACGACGACCAGCATCAATAGGAAGGTTGTGAACCCCCATGCGGAATCGATGGAAAACCCTCAACTTGGAAACACTCATACGTAACCACAAAAGCCTAGAGAGAGTGGCGCGGGACGGACTATTAAACCACCTAGAGTATGTGCAAAGCTGAGCCCGCTCAGACGGGCAGAGACGAGGAGAGACATGCAAGCCCTCCCAGGGTTGGCGGCCATGCCGACGCAAGAGGTCCCGAAGGGACGGCATATCAATCGGATGAGGGGCTTGACAATCTATCTGATAAGGATAGCCAACCTTAATAAGGGCCTTCATGAAATACCCTGCCCAAGTGGGAGTACGGGTAGTGACGCCATAAAAGCACGAGTCGCGAAGAATCAAGGCATAAAGATGATCATGAGGCAAAGACACCAACGAGTTCCAAAAGGTGGCCATACGCTTCAGCCAGTGATGAGCGAGGGGTTGAAGCCCCAACTCAGCTAACAAAATCGGAGTGGCCACCGAGGGGCGCACCCCTAACAACATCTTCAACATGACCAAGTAACTAGACTCTAAGAGCTGAACAGAAGGGGCCGCAGCCGGTGAACGAAAAGAACGCCATCCCCAAATCTCACATGCATACGACGCCGTGGGCACAACACACATGAGAATCAACTTAAGAAGAAGACCTATAGAGGCCGCGCACTGCAGGTTACCATACTTACGCATAAGGGAGCTCCACGTGGCCCACATTTTACCATTCAGCAGGCCAAAGGTGCCCCCCACACCCCCAACCGAGGATAAAATAACACCCAAGTATTTCTTAGTATATACGACGGGAAGCATGACCCCGTCACAAACCCACTGAAAGGAAGGGGGCGACTCGGGCGACGATGGAAAGACCATGACATCGGTCTTGATGGGATTAATACGCATATACGAAAAGCCACACCAATGAACAACGGCGTCAATGAGTTGTTGCAAGCCCTCTGCCGTTTCAGCAAGAAGTATCAAATCATCAGCGTACATTTGAGCCGGGACATGAGTCCCATCTCACCAGTGCCTTTCGAGGCGAGCATGCGCCCATGCGATGCCATTCGGATGCCTGGGGCCCTTAAAAGGACTCCCAGCGGACAGGGTCAAGTTCTCGGTAGCCACCATGCCGCTGCCACGACGGACGTTTGGCTGATACCCCCCACCTCGATCGGCGTCTTCCATACCTGAATGCACGTTTTCTCGGTCCCGTCGGAGTACATCAAATCCATTTGTGGATCCCGGCACGACAAACCTTGAATAGAAGCAGCGTGAACTTCTTCACTGGGCAGGACAGTTTTGGGCCAGCAGATTGCCCGTCAAATCAACAAAGATTCACGCCACATCAAAGCCCTGAAACTTTGCTGAGACTGTATATCCTGCAGCATAACAAAGTTTTCTGGGCAAGGAAGAATGGTATACCACCTTGCGGCAATGGACTCCTGTCGTAGTCACGAGCTAGGGCCCGACCGGAGGTACATCACCTCTAACAAAACAACCCTAGACACTGAAGAAATTCAGGCACTGAGAAGTTTTGCTCAAAAAATGACAAAGGCCAGTCACCAGCATGCGGATAAGGCGACCACATGGATGAGTTCTCCTGTACCGCTCCTAGCATCTGCTCTAACAGAGCTCAGGCATGCCACTTTTCATTACGAGTACTGCTTGAATCCCTTCTTTGTTAATTTTATATCCTTGATTTGGAGATGCAGATCCAAAAGACTCGATTTCGAAAGTACTGAAGTTGATGTCGACAGATCACAACATCCAGATGTCGGCATTACCTGCCATTTTTGGTGACACCAAACCCGACATTAGGGGTGATAACTATGAAATTCAACTCATTTCACATATCGGAGGGTACAATTATTTATTTTGTGCAAAAGCATGAGGACTGTACTGCTCATCCGGCAGCAGCTTCAACGGAAGTGCGGCAATCATATAAGTTTGCACGGCACACGTCTACTTTAGTATCCTAATTTTAAGTTTTTTTTTTTCTGTTTACACGGTAGATCATTGACGCTGCTTTGGCCCAAGAGGTGCGAAGGAGCACGAAAACGAAGTCTTTCAGCAGCCCAGACTGATGGTATACCTATGTAAGGTCATTCATGATCATTGCTAAAATTCTTTATGAAAGAGTATGTTTATTAAAAACCTCGGAATTTAAGTGACCCAGATAATGACTTTTTGCCACAGTACAGTGTTTTACATGATGGATGAAAAGCCATGGAGGACTGCAAGAGTTGCTAACACTCACACCCACAGCACTGGAACTGCGTATGAGCGATTTCTTACCACGCATACTTGCATCTCCACATGGATTTACATCCGGTAGATCAAATCCTTTCAACTATGTGAGAAGCAATGATACTCCTCAGCATATTCCGCACTTGTTCTGACACTTAAACTGACCGCCATCATCAAGATCTTGTCCAGGCCGCTGATGAATTCATGATAAGCCATCACGCCAGTCCTTACACCTTGGTTGTGTGTGGACTGAGAGCCCTTTCTGTGCAGCGGCCACAAGACACATCCATAGCAGCGGCCACACAACATGTCTCAGAAAGAGTCCTTAAAGAGAAAAGAACTTCAGTAAGTCTCGCGTACAGCACTTGGGTCTGGCAGGCTGAGGTACACTTGAGGGGCGCTGAAATACATGGCTGCTGGGGGAACAGGGTGTCGTATCCTGTGGCAGACACTGGGCTGATGCTGATTGCGGATGAGCACCTGCGCATTTCCACTGGGGCAGGATTTGCAGTGTGGTCCCACATGCCTAATCAGGCCCTCCTGGGAGGGGCCACCTTATCGCACGCCTGCCTCCAGGAGCGACAACAATGCTTTTCAATCCATTGCTCCATGTACTGCACGGAGCTCTGCATAGATGACATCCACATCACTCCCAGGTGCTTTACTGCTTTGGAACCCTGTGGGTGGCTGACCCACCCAGGGGAGCCCCCTAGTGAAGCCAACGTTGCTCCCCCTTGCTCCTTGCCACCCAAATGCATCCACACACTTTGTCATGTCAGAAAAAAATGTCATGAGGCCCCAATCCGCCCCGTAGGCCTCTGGCGGGACCACAATTGAGCCATACAACACGTTTGCAACTGTGTACATTGTGGAATAATTTTTAGAACCACTCAATTTTAATAATAATAATAATAATAATAATAATAATAATAATAATAATAATAATAATAATAATAATAATAATAATAATAATAATAATAATAATAATTATAATAATTATAATAATTATAATTATAATTATAATTATACTTATAATAATTATAATAATGATGATGATGATGATGATGATGATGATGATGATGATAATGATATTGATAATACTAATACTAATAATAATAATAATTATTATTATTATTATAATGATAATGAGAATGATAACGATAATAATTATGATAATGATAACGATAGCGATAATGATGATGATGATGATGATGATGATGATGATGATGATAATGATAATAATAAAAAACACTCTTCACCAGGTGGGCTGGGGTTCATGCAGAATGGAAGATGTGAGCAGCCCACTCGTTGTTTGCACACCCATATGGCGCTTTCCAGACCAAGACCAGCACACACAACTGTGCGGCGAGATGGTGCCCCGCGCCATTCTGACAGCACACTTCGACACCACTGCCGTCCTTTCTAAGCGGTACAGCCACACCCTACTTTGTCTCTCGCATTATCGCAGGAATTCGTCTGTGTGCCCTGGCACGACATACCCATTTAATGGGTGTCACCTTGCATGTTTCGCTCGCTTTGTTTTCAGGCATTTTGTTTGTACTATCCCTTTATCTACGTTTTCAGCTCCCTCTCCCTCTCCCTCTCTCTCTCTCTCTCTCTCTCTCTCTCTCTCTCTCTCTCTCTCTCTCTCTCTCTCTCTCTCTCTCTCTCTCTCTCTCTCTCTCTCTCTCTCTCTCTCTCTCTCTCTCTCCCCCCCCCTCTCCCACCCTCTCTTTCGACTTCCACTTTCCCGCTCCCGCTCTCCCTTTCCTGCCCTTTGGCAATCTCCAGCTTGGCTGTGTCCAGGTGCCCTCCCTGACCTTTCAAAACACATTGTCGGGCTTTTGCAGGCTACTTGAAAGTCTTGAAGTGCTGTCGCAATTCCTCGCACAGCCCATCGAGTCATCATCAGTGCCGAGAAGTCCCCAAGAGCGGGAGCAGGTGGGCCACCCGGAGGCCGCTGACCCTTCAAAAGGAGCCCGTGACAAGCCCTTGAAGCTGCTGAGCTGGCCCCAAACACAACACCACATGTTGATGAGCTGCCGACTCAGGCAGAGCTGCCTCATGGGCATCACATGCCAGCAGGTGTGTGGCGCCTTGCCCGTCCCTCATTGCCCTTCAGACTGTCCGACCTCCCAAAGATCTCCCTCTTAAGGGTCTTCCGATGCGCGCATTCCCCACCCCCCTCCCCAAGGAGGGTCCCTGGGCTCCTTCCTCTGATTGGTTCATGCTGAAGCAAGTTCTCTGAAGTGAGATTCGTCTGATACAGGCAATTTACAGTATTTCCCACGTGCGTTTCGCATTCCGCGTCATGCCCCCCCCCTCCCCTTCAGGGTTGTGTGCAGGCAGGAAATCAGCGAGAAGGAACTTCGATGAGATTTTTCCATCCCGTCAAATTTGGGCACCTGGGATGTGCTTTGCCTGTTCAGGAGTGCATCCCCTCCCTATCCACATTCCCCTCTGCATGCTCAAGTGCACCACCTTGTTATGGCTGCTACATCGATTTTGATCTCATCCCAAAAATAAGGCACACCTTATTGCCTCATTCTGGGTCTTTAAGGGGTGCCACAATTCACGGCGTCCTCTTGAACACACACACACACACACACACACACACACACACACACACACACACACACACACACACACACACACACACACACACACACACACCCACCCACCCACCCACCCACACCCCCCCCCCCGCCACACACACACACAGATTGGGAGAGGAGAGATAAAGAATTGAAGATAATTTATCGTCCTGGTTGCACAGGTGGGACTCGAATTTGATTGGCTTCTGCAACGAAGCCGGAAGCGGCGAGCTGTCTAGCGGCCCCTGGATACCAAACCAAATGGCACTTGCCCTCCGACATCACCAGAAAAAGGAGCCTGCCAGAGTCCAAGAATAATGTGGGCATGTCAGCGTAACGATTTTGAAGGGGGAGTCTGAGGCCCCTTTAACAGCTGTAAGAATGCAGGGAAGCGTGTGTTCACCCGCTAGTCTCCCTCACTATTTCAGGATCGGATTTTCAAACCATACCCCCCTCCCCGTTTACTTGAGTCGCTCGCAATCCAAGCTGGAAGCGCGTCCATTGGAAATGGGGCGAAAGGAGCGACAGCGAGACCCTATTTGCAGGATTCGCAAAGTCGAAACTGCTCCTACAGTTCTGGGTGTGCGTGATTCAGGTTTTGTCAGCTTCAGGGCTGGGACACTGCCAAAGGGAGGTGGGCCCAGCTTAGCCTGACCCTCTCTCACTAGCAATCATGGGGGGCAAAGGGGGTTCTGAGACCCTCGGGGTAGTGCCCATGTGGCACAGGATGTGACACATTGTACATGATGACTGGGCAATCTTTGTAAATACCAGCATCGCCTTACCTCCTCCTTTGCGCTGTTTGGCAGGTGCGAAATGGAATTTTCCTCACGAAGTGCAGAGCCCCTGAACGATGCATCAGCGGGGCACCTCGAACTTGTTCAGAACAGTGCTTGAGGGTCTTCCGTGTGCCAATTTCAGCGAGTGTTTTGCACCACCAAGCAAATGCCCAAGTGGCAAGTTCTGATTGCTAGGCCGTTTCTTGAACCCACCCAGCAAGCAGGGGTTATGTGGCTTCGCTGACGCGTTAGTCTGAAGGTCATATCAAAAGGCAATGGCCGCTTTATTCAGGGCAAAGCCTCTACCCCGCGCGAAGGACGAACTCATGTCCATGCTACTTGTGAGGCGCTTATGTCCATGCATGTTCTTTAATGAGGTACGCAAACATCAGCCGTGGAAGACGAACACAACCCGAGAACCTACAGCATTTGTTTTTTTGGGAGAAGATGAGGATGTCAACTGCCACCATGCAGTGTCAAGCTAAAGTTCGTTTGGGTGTGCCTGCCAGAGCATGTACCATTCCCAGGCAAAGTGTAGCCTTCCTTTCGTACAGTCCAATTATTATATTTTATTTTTTTCTAGAGGAGTTGGCAATGCCGTGCAATTGCTGAAAAGCAAGGGTGTAATAGCTGCCAGACGCCGCTGCTTCCCTTAGCTGGTTTAGCGGACATTTAAAGGTTAAGGTGAATGGATCATTTGGATGACCCAAGTAGAGAGAGCCATTTCCCTCAACCCTCGCCCTTTTCCATACCATTTTTTAACCTTTTCTTTGTTTGCCCTTATTTCATGGTTTGTTTGAAGCAAATGTCAAAGGAGGGGCGGGTGCACACACCTGTCAAGAGTGTACAAAGGGTCCCCTAGCATATGGGGCACGTGGAGTTCAGCCAGTATTCAAGCTGGTGTCCCAGGCAGGTGATGCACGTGGCTGCGGAGGCCAAGAATTTGTTGCTGATCCCCAGTAGGTTCTGGAAGTATGTACTTCAGTATGTTTTCCGTGCTATAGGCCCAAGGCATTTCGTGCGCTATCATTCTCAACTCGCTTTAGGCCACGTGGTTAGGGTCCCAGCTGTCCCCATCAGTCATGACCCTGCAGGTCATGACACCACTCCAGCGCCCGTACGTTTGGAATGTGATGTTTTGGGATCCCCAATTGGGGAGCATCCGTATGCGATGCTGTTATTTGATCCAGGCCAGGGTTATAGCCGGTCCAGAAGGGTGTTGAATTCTGTTGTTTGACTCGTTCTTTAAACAACTTGACATATACGTGGGGGTATGCCGGCCTATGCTGTCATGGCTTCCGAAGCATAGAATTGGGGCCGTGAGAACTGTACAAAGAATGAATTTATGGTCAATGAAGCTAGCAGTTTGATAATGATGCAGAGAATAAGAAGAAGGTCACACCCTGGAACAGCCAGTAGGGCTGAAGTTATGGCGAAGTGATATGGCTATTGTGTCCAGCCATCAAAGGTCGTCCGGGAGCATCAGGGAAAGTTTAGCAGCTGTCGACTGCCTCAGGTACACATCTTGCTAACTCTTCAATGTCGCCCTGCCACATAAACGTTTGTACAACTCTAAGAGCCTTGTGGCTTTGAGTCAAGCGCTTTTAAGCATGCTTGAAGCTGCAGCACTGGACTAGTTTTGCTTGTCCAGCAACGAAGCAACAAATGAAGCAGGTGTCCTGACTGGGTAGGCCAGTGCAGGGATGCATTTGACAATGCGTTAGAATAACTATATAGCCGGTTCTCCGTAAAATGGACGCAGTCATAACAGTTCCAACGAGTCCGTAGGGATTTGTTTGAAACTGTTGCCCTCTCATGGGGATGTCATCCAATGCTACGGCATGTAATTTGTGTTTCTCAGCATTCTTCGACCTCCAGGGAGCTCCTCATGGACCCTGGCCAGCCTCTACCTGTCCTTTTCATTACCCCCTACCTGACCTTACCTGCGCCATGACGATGAGATGCATCCTCCATTGTGCTCTTCAACCAGCCACCCAAGCCCCGCCCTAGGGAAGCAGCATGGATCTAAAGCTGCGATCTCCAATAGTGCGCTAGAGGCCAACAGGAGAGGTCCAAGCTTTAAAATGCGTCCAGAAGCTCCATACGGTAGACGGAGATTACAACTTTAAAGAGTTATGTTTGCAGTACCCGTATGCCTTTGCAAAGGCAAACGTCCGGAAAACCTTGCAGATAGTTACTAGTTGTGGAGGCAAACAATTCGCAACCCTCTCATTGCTTCAAGATGGACATCCCTCTGGCCAGAACGAACTTTCAATTGACATGCTTTGTTCATGCATGGAAGATACACTCCAATCGACTTTTCAGATTCCTCAAAGACTTTCGAGTCGGTATGCGGATATGTTTCATAATTGCCAATCACATGATATGGAGGATGCAAATACGTGTATACACGTTGGCTTTCCTGCGGTTATTTGTTCAACATTGCAGTCGATCAAGCACGCATCATTGACACAAGCGGACCAATTTATTACAGTGATCAGATCATACTCAATGGGTTCCAGGCAACAAAGCACCATTTGCATTCCGACAGCAAGTCAGATCTGCGAGAACGCAATGAAGCAGTCATTCCTCATGCAGTTGCTACATGAGTAACTTGCATGACGTGCTCAGACAGAACGGTCAGGCTGCCGTTTAATCAAGTCCGGGAAATTTTGAGTCTTCGAGCACTGCCCTGAGTCCTGGAGTATGTTTGCATACTGATAATCTGAACAGGATAGTATCGTGTACGGCTCACCTGACAGCACAGATCTGCAGCGTGGGCGTGGGAACCTTCCTGCACGGAGATACTGCATAAAGATACGACTGTCAAAAGAGGAGCTTTCATTTCCTAAACTTGAACTTATAAGTAAGGGATCTAGCCAACAGGGACATCCCGCTGCACCAGTAAGCATACCAGATCATCCACAACAGCAAAACTAACAAGCACATAATCAAATATCAGGCCAGCACACGTGCAGACCACACGGAGTGCTATTATACCCGAGCATTGAGTTAGTCCGCTAACGCATGGTGCCAATTAATTGTATGGGCCACCTAATTGCTACCGAGTTCACATCACATTAAACGATGTACCAAACTCGCAGCTCCTATCACGCAGCTGAGTTCAATCAGAACCGAGCTAGATGACAGCCTACAGAACGCCCTTCTCCTCTCCTCCACTATAAGCCATATGCTACTCAATTTATTCATTTATTCTACCCTTACTAAGTGCTCCTGAGTTCTTTTGTGGGGTTGGAGCAATCTTGCTAGCCTTCCTAATGCGAGGTAGCCATCAATATCCAACAC
>KV908341.1:175000-205000 GCA_002005505.1 Botryococcus braunii | reverse complement strand
CTGGATGCGGCTTTGCATAGAAAGACTGCAAGCAGGTTAACCTTCAAGTGTAGTGAGTCTGTTGGAGATTCGTAAGAAGATAGAAGGCAACTTGCAATGATTTGGATGTAGTGGCTGAAACACCTGGCGCAGACGGCTTTAGTCGTATTTAAACCAAACAAACAACACCAGGGCGTTCAGGGCAGGGCTGAAAAGACTTTTGTTTTCTCAGCCACCCAAGAGGGCCTCCTGCAATGCATCTTTCAAGAGACGTTACCTTCAGCATGACTTGCGCCTCATCGAATAACTTTTTAGCCTCCACTCCGACAGTGTCATCATTAAATATCTTTGGATACCCACGATTGGGATAGCGACCTCTGAGCTGCCAAACCTGCACCGGCAGGGCAGCCAAGAAAGACTTCAATTAAGCATACCAAAACGGGACTATTCATGGCAGATATGCTGCGTGCAAGTAGGTACGGCACATCCATTATCTCAATTCCCCCCTATCGCTGATTCCGTCTTTATGTCGAGGGCTTTCTGTATGCATCTTATGCATCTGTATGCATCTTCTGTAAGCCCCCCTCAGCCCCCCTTCCTTCCCACTCATCCTCTCTCACCCCAGTCCCCCCAACCCTCTTGCTTGGAGTGAGAGAGGCAGAGAGACAGACTGCGGGCGCGCGTGTGTGTGGGTGTGGGTGTGGGCGTGTGTGTGTGCTTGTGTGCGTGTGTGCGTGTGTGTGTGTGTGTGTGTGTGTGTGCGTGTGCGTGTGTGTGTCTACTGTTTATTTATTTCTGCACTTTCATCAACCCGTCCCACCACTTGCTGCACCAAGAAGGGTATTACCTGGAAAAAGGGGTTCCAGTCAATGTAGTCGACAACCTCCTCAAGTGGAAAGTCCGTATAGACCTTGGTACCAATGAGTTTGGGCCGAGTCGGAAGATTTTCATCTGACTTCCAATCAACCTGTTCATGAAGCAACACTAAGAATGTCGTAACGGTGCAAGAGGTCTTTCAATAAAAAGCCCTTTGTTATGATACGGGTAAGGATCAATTAATGGGTTATCCATAGTCCATTCACATCAAGAGCCATGTACAACACGTTGCGTGGGACTCTCCGTTTCATCTTAACATAGAGGTACAATTGGTGCATGGAGGACAATAGATCATTGTCATGGCTATTGCGTCCCCCTTGATCTCTCGCTTAATCCCGTCTCCCCTTTCCCAAACATTTGACCATATAACTCATGCACCAGGGCGCTTTCTGACTTACAGTTACAGCAGATCGGACATTACAAATAAACAATCGTGCACTACAGGCTCGATCATTCAAACCAGGTGGAACAATCCAAACTGCTCAACAATCAGAATGCAAGAAGTACCAGTAATCATAAAGCTGCATCATTACAAAACCACGTGCGCTTCCACCCATGAGTTGGCAAGACTGCAAGGGGGACTTATGGACCATGTTAACTGCACCATGGGTAAACCACAAATATGCTAACCAGGCCGATATATACTGACTGCAATAAAGTAAAATTTAAAGTGGCAAACCAGAAAGGGTGGCCACTCCATGTTTCCAGCGGCCTACAGGGGATTTGGAGCAGTGCAAAAGAAGCCAGCAAATACCAAAGGGCATCTCAATTGACAACACATGAGCAAATGCATGTGCCTGCCTAGCCATGCACTGTGGGGTCCATACTGACTTACCGCAAGGGCTTTCTTTTGACAGTCAGGAAGAGGCAGATACTTCCTGTCCTCCAACCCAGCATAGAACTCTTCCCGCATCTCCTGATACTGTTCTTTGATGTCCTCCGCAAACAGGTCTCTGTTCTTAGGGTCGAGGAGGGTTTGGCACACAGGCACGCTACGGCTTGCATCCAGCACATACACGACGGTCCCCGTGTATGCCGGGGAGATCTTCACAGCCGTGTGCATCTGCAGGGTCATCAACCGCATTTGTTAAGGAATATCCTTGACCCACACCTTCGCATCCCCTGTCCATGCTGGATCTGTCCTGGATGGTGCTCATCCAGCACCATCCACATGAACCATGCTTTTACTTCATAGAATAGTGGTCCATCCCTTGCTATGTGGAAGCACGTCAAGGCAATCCCATGCCCAGGGGACTAAGGTCTTGGGAACTGGTTTCCCTGAGTTTCTCTCCCATGGGTTCCTTTCTAAAGAAATACAAATCACATGAAGGTTTGAGAATCAATTTGAATGCCTGGACAGGAAAAGCTCTGGGCCCTACTGCTGACTGAACAGATCCGTACCTTTGACGTTGTGGCACCACCAATCAGGAGAGGAATCTTAAGGCCCCTCTCTTCCATTTTCTTGGCGACTGTCACCATCTCGTCCAAGGACGGAGTGATGAGGCCACTCAAACCAATAATGTCAGCCTTGTGCTCAGCAGCCGCATCCAAGATTTTCTCCCAGGGACACATGACTCCCGTATCAATCACCTGACGAACCCCCAGGCCGCAAAATTCAAAGACGCTGCAGCAACAAGTCAGAACTGCATTGGACAGTCCAGCTTCCATAAAGTTTTTAGTGCAAAATCCCTTGGGGTGCACCCATGAGATTCAAGTCTATAGATGTGACAAATCCTCATGTAGCCTGGGCTCTGGGTGTCCGATTCATTAGTTACAGAAGTTATGGGCGAATTTTACTCCTCAGAGTTCCAGGCAAGATACATGTTCATAATGTCTTATAAGCCTTGATGCACCATTACTCATAGAACCACCCCACATCATGTCAAGACTAAGTGTTTTCGTAAGGTCCCCAATTTCACCAGAGTACCTCATGCTAGACAATCGCCAAACATTCCCAAACACAAAGGCTTGGTCACACTGAATCTCACAGACCCTGAGGAACAACACTGACCAATAGGCAATGGGGAACACAACTGAAAGAAAGAGGGCAATCACATAAGGACAACACCTTAAAGTTGTTGCAGCCAAGCACCACTCCAACGATGTTCTTCCCAATGTCGTGAACATCTCCCTTTACAGTGGACATGATGATGACACCAGCATTATCTGAGCCTGTGGAACCACTCCTCTTCTTCTCCTCCTCAATGTAAGGGATGAGATGGGCCACTGCTTTCTTCATCACCCTAGCAGATTTAATCACCTGTGCACGTGACCAGCATGCTCCATATCAGCACATGGATGTCTCTTTAAACATGGGATCGCAATGGTTTGCAGACATCTTCATGCTGCCTCAAGCTCTGCTATGCACAACAGGAAATGTTCTTCAGACTTTGACAGGCTCAAAACATTCAATTGTCATCCCATGCATGGCATCTTAGTATCGACATGCTTCGCCTCACCTGCTACCCACTTGAAAGCTTTAGATTGAGCATCACCCAAACAAGCTTCCATTTCCACTTAAATGTACCTCAAGTTGCTGGTCATCCACAACACACGTGCTGTAGAGTCTCACAGACTACACACAGGTTTCTTGCAGTATGACCTTTGCTAAGACTGCTGCTTCCCACTATATCAGCAGGACGAGCTCACCTGCGGCAAGAACATCTTCCCGGCACCAAAGAGATCTCCCACAACGTTCATGCCGTCCATGAGCGGGCCCTCGATGACTTCGAGAGGCTTCACATATCGGCCGCATGATCGTGCTTCCTCCGTGTCTACCACCGCAAACTCATCAATGCCCTTGACCAGGGCATGCGCAATACGCTGCTCTACTGGCCAATTTCTCCACGAGTCCCCAGCTTCCTCTCCCTTTGCAGCTGCAGCCTGCTCCGCGAACCCAGAGAGGCTTTCAATGCATTTGCTGCTGCTCTTGCAAACATGATGGCTTGGAAAGCCTTACACTCATTACAGTGCCTGGCTTCTTTGACCATATGCAATGCTCCTGCTATGCTGACCACTTATTCATGCAACAATGGAATTAAACCCCTTCTGAAGCACCATGTTCTTAACTTTGCCTTTCAGGGATATGAGACCAGTCAATTGCCTGCTTCTCTATCAGCTATGCCTCTGGTCAATGTAGGAGTCTCAATACTTTGTGTTAATGCAGCTGACATCCATCAGGCTCAATGACAACCAAACATAGATTGTTGTACTCAAGGCTGTCATACAAACCAAAGGCAGTTTAGGCGCACCTGGCCCTTCTTGCGAACTGCAGTGGGGTGGGACTTCGGGTCAAGAGTGGCAGCATACTCGAGCATGCGCTCCGTTGCGTTTTCACAGCGGTTCAGCAGCACATCCTCAACAAACTCGAGCAGCTCTTTATCTAGCTTTTCATAAGCATCAGCTCGAACCTGGCCAAGTGCAAACAACCCTGTCTTTGCAAAAGTGCAAGATGGTCCACACGAACACATACAACAACTCGATCGCGAGGCGCCATGACGTGTTGCCGTTCACGAAGACGATGCCGAACGAGGGCAGGCTCGCGATCGGCAATGTGTCCGACTTAGACAGGATCAACATGATCGGGCTCATTTGGATAAAATACAAATGTTTAAATAACTGAGTGATGCTTGCTTTTAAAGCCGATTACTTTGGAAATCGATACAATATGATATTGAAACAAAATTACTAAGATATAAAACACCTAGTGAAACGCTCCACCATAGGGTGGCACTGGATACAAAAGACAGCTTTGGTCTTCGGCTTTTGTACAGGATTGCGAACAGACCTGTTGTGCATTGACAATGCCCATGTCCATGCCAGCAGCGCAGGCATGGTGCAAGAAGGCGGAGTGGAAAGCACGCCTCACTGGTTCATTGCCCCGGAATGAGAACGCGATATTGGACACGCCCCCACTGATCTTGCATCCTGGGCAGACGTGCTTGATAATGCGGCAAGCGCGGATGAAGTCAACGGCATAGTTGTTATGCTCGGACATGCCGGTTCCCACAGTCAGAATGTTGGGGTCAAAAACTATGTCCTGAGGGTTGAAGCCCACCTCCTCCACCAGGATGCGGTATGCACGCTGACATATCCGTACCTGAGCATCAAACACACGACAATTGCAGCCAAATCAACTGCGAAAACACAATAAAATCATGCGGCAAGTCATCATAAAGAACGGAGTTAATCATGGTAGGGTCAGGCAAACACATGTGGCATGAATAATGAAACTCCAAAGCTAAGGAGATCTCTCTCTCTCTCTCTCTCTCTCTCTCTCTCTCTCTCTCTCTCTCTCTCTCTCTCTCTCTCTCTCTCTCTCTCTCTCTCTCTCTCTCTCTCTCTCCCCCTCTCTCTCTCTCTCTCACACACACACACACACACACACACTCACACACTCACACACACTCACACACACTCACACACACACACACACACACACACACACACACACACACACACACACACACACCCCCACCCACCCACCCAACCACCCACCCACACCCCCCACCCACAAAACACACGCACAATCACGCGCACACAAGTTTAACTCTTGAAAGCCAAAGAATTAGCGATCCAAACATAAAAATGTCCCTGGCAGAGCCCATTGCAAACGTGCAAAGGACTAACCTTCTCGTCACAGGTGGCAGCCTGGCCTTCCTCATCAAAGGCCATGACCACACATGCGGCACCATGGCGCTTGACAATGCGGGCATATTTCTTGAAGGATTCCTCGCCTTCCTTCAAGCTGATGGAGTTGACAATGCATTTGCCCTGGCAGCACTTGAGGCCAGCCTCCACAATGTGGAACTTGGAGGAGTCGACCATGAAGGGCACGCGGGAGGCTTCAGGATCTGCCACCAGCAGGTTGACAAAGCGGGTCATGGCTGGTACACCCTCGATCAGCCCATCGTCCATGTTGATATCCAGGAGGTCCGCCCCTTGCTCCACCTGCCCTCCCAAGGATTAGACTCCCAATGAAACACATATGCCATCTGCATTCGACCACGAGCTAGCCTTTCTCTCCGATGTAAGGTTAGTGCATTCATGAACTTGTGAAGTTTGCTCAATCATCCCCAGCAACATGTCTGATAGGCCAAATTCCAAACACCCGGGGAAGTCAAAGACGGATGACACACTCCGAAAAAAGACGCCTTAATCTCCTGCACTGTCTTCCCCCGGGGGGGGACGAGGGTTTCCCCAGCTACAACTTGCATCTGTCAGCACAGGGGGTATGTATGGGATCACCACAATAGCAATCGCACCTGCTTCACGGCAATGGCAAAGGCCTTATCGTAATCGCCATCAACAATGGCCTTCTTGTACAGCATACTGCCTGCCACGTTGCAGCGCTCTCCTATGTTCAGGAATGTAGATCGCATATTGTCCAGGTTGGGCTTGTAGTTCAGAGGCTCCAGCCCGCTCAGCCGCATCAAGGGCTCAACTGGATGCCTCTTCCTTGGGGGGTATGCATCCGCCATTTTCCTGCCAGGAGCACAGTTGCACAGATGTTAGCACATCCAAAAACTGTTGAAAACTCTGTAATGACAGTCTGCAAACTTGCTGGAAAAGTCTTCCTGGGGTTACTCTACTAAATGAGCCAGAGCTACGTGCTTGGTTAGGCATTGCAGGCTCTGCATGCAAAGCCAGCACTTTACCAGGTCTGGTCTGAACCAGTCCTAAGGGGGGTCTGCATGCTAGAAGACAGCAGATATCAAAGGGAGTCTGGCAGCCTGCAACATGTCAGATGCAACATGTCAGACCCGGATGGCTTTGTAGTTTGACAGTCCAGGTACTTATGGGTTGGCACGGCGTATGCCCCCCCCCCCCCCCCCCCCGGCGGCCCCAATAAAGGAACAATTCTTCCTGCCTGACACCATATCAATATCCATAACCCCCACCCCCACCCATCCCAGCCCTCCCCCCCCCCCCCCCCCAATTTCCTCTCTTTGGCACCGTAACCATATATACATCCCCCCACCCCCGCGATTCCAGCCCTACCCCTTCCCCCTCCCACGTCATACTGTCCCACACAGGCGTCCCCTCTTTCCTTTCCATATTCCCTCGAACTTCTTATGAAGCATAACCATGAGGGCAGCTCTATATTGTGGAGCTTGACACTTACCGCATAGCACCAATGTGTTCGGGGGTTGTACCGCAGCAGCCACCAAGAGCATTAACCAGGCCCTGCTCACAGAAGGGCCGGACCTCCTCAGCCATCTCATGGCCTTTCTGATCATATCCACCCATGGCATTGGGCAGCCCTGCATTCGGGTAGCAGAACACATAGCAGTCTGCACACTTGCTCAGATTCTCAACGTAAGGCAGCATATCCGCAGCCCCCAAAGCACAGTTGAGGCCAATAGCAAAAGGCTTGGCCTGGTTGACGCTGTTCCAGAAGGCCTCGTTGGTCTGCCCACTCAAAGTACGCCCCGAATTGTCCACAATGGTGCCGGAAATCAAGACGGGGATGCGGACGCCCTTATCCTCAAAGAACCGCTCAAGCGCAAAAATGGCAGCCTTGGCGTTCAAAGTGTCAAAGATCGTCTCCACCAAGAAAACATCCACACCACCGGCGTAGAGGCCCTCCGCCTGTCCACCCAAGGCAGAGCATAAGGACCGACTTCCAACTCACAACACTGATCTTCAGTGCGACTGAGAAGGCACAAGCAAATGCTCGAGTGCACGCAAAAACACTTTGCAAGAAGAAAGCTCCAACACACTCCTGCCCTCCTTTTGATGTAGGCCGTCCCACTTGCAATACACACGTAAACAGCTTGAACAGATGCAGCGAATTTTTCTCGGCCCCCTGTCTTTCTCTCTCCCCTGCTCTCTTTTGTGCACCGCCCCCCCCCCTTCTCTCTATATATATTTTTCTAAACCGTAATAACTCACTCTGGGAGGTATATAAAGAAGTCATGTTTCGTTTGTTTAAAAATCTCTGTGTCCTCGGGAATATTTGAATACTGCGGACAGTTACCAGAAGGGTTGTGATTTGTCAAACGTTTTCAACCTTTGGCCATTTTGGGAAGCTAAGCGTGCGCTCTTTCTCCTAAAACTAGGTTTAGCTTCCTGGCCGATACCTGCATACACTTCAGGCCTATCCACTGAGCTCTGTGGGACGGTGTCCCTTGTATGCACAATCTCACACTTTGGCAAGGTAGGTTGGCAATTCCCCATCTGGGGTCCCTCTGTGTGAAGGAAAATGGATCCTCTCTTCAAGCTCTCCGAGTATTCCTCCCCCTTTCTCTGTAGAGTCAAGGAGTTAGTGGTGCGTTCCTAAAACTTCTTTAGGGAAGTGTTCCTTAGGATTGGGAGAACACATGATTTACCACTGAGCTCACTGCAGTCCTCGTACCGGGAGGGATCCCAACAGCCCGTGCTTACGTGACTGCCCGGCGGGAGTGTGATGTTTCTTCATGGGGCTTCACACTGTTACATTGTCTGCAGAGTGGCATGTGTTCTCCTTCTTTTGTTAGACGGTACTCCAGATTGGTTGGTGGTTTTCAGTGAGGTTGTACCAGAAACAACGCCATTCTCTGGACTTCGGGAGGTTGTTCCATAAACAACGTCCTACTTTGGTATATGTCCTTTAGGTATACGTTCTTGTCAAACGGTCCCTCTTGGCTCTGGCAGGATGTCTCCTAATGTCGTCTGCAAGCCCTGGGTAAAACCTCGGTGTGGTGGCATATATCCCCTCCCCTTCCCCACTCTATACTCACTGTGCTTGTGCTTTCGACGGGTGTGCGTGATATGGGGTACTCTCACATCTCCCCCCCCCCCCTCTCTCTCTCTCTCTCTCTCTCTCTCTCTCTGTGTCTGTCTGTCTGTCTGTCTGTCTGTCTGTCTGTCTGTCTGTCTGTGTGTGTGTGTGTCTGTCTGCGCCTCCCCTCTTCCCCCCACCCACCTGCCTGCCTGACTTCCCCTGCCTCGGAGATAGGGGAGGTAAGTGAGCGGGGCGCGCGCACACGCACGCACGCACACGCGCGCACTCCCCCCCCCCCCCACACACACACACATGCGCCCGCGAGCGCATACACATGCACAGAGAGGGGGATGGGCCCCCCTTTCCCGCCCCCTCCCCCACCCTCTTGTCCCCATCCCCCCCCCCCCCCCACGCCCACACCCTCCCCAATCTCCCCCCTCCCTAGACAGGGAGGAGGTGCGAAGGAGCGCAAGGTGCATGCGCTTGAGCATGCGTGCGTGCGGGCGGGCGGGAAGGCAGGGGCGCGCGCTCGCCTGTGTGTGTGTGTGTGTGTGTGTGTGTGTGTGTGTGTGTGTGTGTGTGTGTGTGTGTGTGTGTGTTCGTTCCTACCTTTCGGGGATGGGGGGGTGTTCGTAAGACTACGACCTGAAGTGCTACCTTAACTAAGGAAATGCCCGACTTATTCAGACCAATACCTAAAACCCATCTGATGGTCATTACGTGCCCAGTCCCACAAAGGACACGCTGCACTACACCTGCTTGTAGTAGGCCTCCTCGACTTCATCGTAGGTGATGCCTCGGAAGGCTGGGTTCTCCACGGATGGGGACACGCTCAGCGTCTTGTTGGTGGGCCCAATGGCACCAGCCACGAACTTGACTTCCCCAGGATGCTTTGCCATGTAGTCTCCCGTCGCCTTCTTTGCCAGCTCAGCCGCTGTTTTGTTGATAAGGAGCACGTCCTCATCATTATCCAGTGCATAATCCGCCTGCCACCCGCATCATCCACCCGCATCATACATTACTATACAAGTAATGTCATCCCAGCCTATGCCTTCCAGTCGGTCACAGAATGCCCCATGCTGAGCATCGAAGAGCCCCATCCTTGATATAACCCATCGTGAAAGTCCAGAAGGCTTAATAGGTATTTACCTCAAACCACCATCATCAGAACAAGAAAGTGTACAGGACTATTCGCGTAGGAGGATTTGCTTTCTGAGACCACTATCAAGGGACAAAAAAGTGCACTGGCCCGGACACTTCCTAACACGCCCCCGCCCTCTCCCGGGTTCCAGGGTTGGCAAGACAGTACTTTCTGCTTTGCCGCCTTCATGTTCATTGTCAACGTTGCCTCAATGTCAACGTAACTTTTGAGTCAAAAATGGTAACTGTGGGTTCTATGTTGTACCCTTGCAACAAATACACCCTTCATGATTAATTTTGAGAGAAGAGGGAAGACAGGGCCTAAGCGGCATAATAGATGTAAATCTCCAGCCACTACAGCAACGCAGCGCGGCGTGCACTTAGGGGTGCAGCGCAGGCAGCGCTCTGCTTTTAAAGTGGCTGCAGCATACAGTATGCTGCAGCCACTTTAAAAGCAGAGCCCTGCCTGCGCCGCACCCCTAAGTGGTAACACAATAAATACATGCAGTTCTTAGCCATCAGGATTGGAGGCGAGCTTGTCATACACAGGATGCATGTCACACACCGAATGCGTACTCCCCACACGAAGCTGGATGGCAGAGCTTGAAGAGCTTGACAAGGCCTTCTTTGCATACTCTAGTGGGGGAGTGACCTCACTGCACACTCTCTGCTTACACATCCTTCTAGTATCTAAGAGAGATGAGAGTCAGTATGACTCACTTGCGAGATGGTGGTGCCATTGAAGGTGTTGGTCTCCACAATGTCAGCACCAGCATCTAAGTAGGCCATGTGGATTTCGTAAATGACATCTGGCCGGGTAATGACAAGGATGTCATTGTTCCCCTTCATGTCTGAGCCGTGGTCCTTGTACCGCTCCCCGCGGAAGTCCACCTCCTGTGTCACACGTCAAAATCAGCATTAACATTTTCTGTCATTCGGAAGGGCAGTGAATTCTCTGGTTGTCTCAATAAAGCCTTGAACCATGAGCACCACAACCCATTCTGTCCCAAATAAGAATAGGAGACCAAAAGAGTGATGAACACCGGTAAGGGACCATGTGGGCTTTGTTCTAAATAATCAACTTTAAGAGACATGGTCAATGAGTCAAAGCAGGATTAGAAACGGTGATCCACAAGACATTTTGAAGCAGCACATCACAATGTCTCTACCAATCACCCCTTCCCAAACCCTCCCTGGCATGCCCATGCCCTGCTCATTAAACACTTACCCCATGTGCAATATGCCAGCATCATTACTCGTAGGGAAACTCGTCCCTATGAACAAAGCAAGCAAAGTAAAGCGGAAATAATATCTACATGCTTGGTTTCATTGTGCCAGAGTTCGTACGAGTCACCTCGCCTCGCCTTCACATCCACCCCAAACATGGGGCAAGGATATCTGGAGCGTCCTACAATCGGCAACAGACTGACAGGTCGCGAAACGTTACCTGGAGCTTGTAACGCTGAATCATAGTTCCCATGGCCCCATCGATGAACGCAATTCGCTTTTGGAAGAGCTTGTCCAACGAATCAAATGTGTCGGACTTCTTCAACGGGTCTGTCCATGCTTTATATTCAGGTACAGGCGGCAAGTGCTCCACGGCAACCGGATTGAAGCCCTCGGCAATGGGGTTGAGTTTGGGTGTGTAGCTGGGCCCGGCAGCTTCTCCACCAATTTTCCTGAGTTTTGTCGGGGGGCTCTTGGGATCCAGCAGTGCTGCAAATTCCAGCATGCGTTCTGTTGCGTTCTCACAGCGGTTCAACAAGACATCCTCCACGTACCCGAGCAGCTCTTTGTCGATCTTCTCGTAGACGTCAGCTCGCACCTGCCATATGACATGGTTGTTAACCTCCCCTATGTGTGTGTAAGCTGGGACCCAGACGGCCACGTTTTCACTGTAACACACCAGCCCTCCAGGAACTATGTGCACAGAACTTGTTTCACATAGACGCTGAGGTAATCATTGTCACACTATGACCTCCACTCCCCCCCTTATCCCCCTCAACCCCCACTCGCAATCTCCCTCGCTCGCGTTCCCCCCCCCTTCCCCCCCACCCCCTTTCTCCCTGCCTGCCATCCGACAGAGAGGGGCATCTGTTACTTTCACCCTGTTCCCCCCATCATACGCTCAACACAATCCACCGCAAGCTCCAAAAATGTCCATGGGACAGGGACCACATAGGAACTGGATGGTATGAATGAAACTATGTCCGCATATGTAAGCCCAGACAGCATAACGGAATGATCTTATATTAAGACTTCATGGGGGACACTATCACTCTGGCCTATCCGCTACTTCCAAGAGCCATTCCACAATTGCACAGGGGGTTTAGACGCAAGGATCATACCTGTTGCGCATTGACGATACCCATGTCCATACCAGCACGACAGGCATGGTGTAGGAAGGCGGAGTGGAAGGCCCGCCGGACAGGCTCATTCCCTCGGAAAGAGAATGCGATGTTCGAGACACCCCCACTGATTTTGGATCCCGGGCACACATGCTTGATGAGACGAACAGCACGGATGAAGTCGACGGCGTAGTTGTTGTGTTCTGCCATGCCTGTGCCCACTGTCAAGATGTTGGGGTCAAATACGATGTCCTGTGGGTTGAAGCCCACCTCCTCCACCAGGATACGGTATGCCCGCTGGCATATGCGAACCTGCAGCCCACACGAAAGCACATATACCTAGACTGAGGGCACTGATTTCTCATGCGATGAGGGACACACAATCTATGGAGCCAGCTTTCAGAGTGATGCATTTGTTAAAAGTTGAAGTTATCTAGGGCTGTGGCGCCTACAGGGTCAGGAGCTTGATGCACAGACCAGAGTGCCAGACGAAAAGCTTGAATTCAACCCGGATCGGACAGCGGTATCAAAGAGCATGCAACTAAAACAGCAGCTTTCTCCTTAACTGAAGGACTCGTAGGAACAAACCTTCTCGTCACAGGTGGCAGCCTGGCCTTCCTCATCAAAGGCCATGACCACACAAGCGGCACCATGGCGCTTGACAGTCCGAGCATGCCTCTTGAAGGCTTCCTCGCCTTCCTTCAAGCTGATGGAGTTGACAATGCACTTGCCCTGGCAGCACTTGAGGCCAGCCTCCACAATGTGGAACTTGGAGGAGTCGACCATGAAGGGCACGCGGGAGGCTTCAGGATCTGCCACCAGCAGGTTGACAAAGCGGGTCATGGCTGGTACACCCTCGATCAGCCCATCGTCCATGTTGATATCCAGGAGGTCCGCCCCTTGCTCCACCTGCCAATGATATATATTAAATCTTCTGGATCATTCAGGATTACCGGGAATTACTAGACATCCATGGAAAAAATTGCGTTTTGTTATTAACCTTCAATCCTTTCCTTGATGCGTCTCCCAGCTGAAAACAAGGCAAACCCTTTGTGTGAACTTTTTATTAACGTAAGGTGCAAGCCAGCCTAGCATAGCTATCACTTGCCAACGCGAAGCCACAACTGTCCGTAATCCTCTCTCTTGCTGCGAAGACAGCTGCCATGTAATCCCCTAGCCCCCCATACGACATGGGGCACATGCTTGAAACACGAGGATGTGGATCACACAGCAGAAAACAGGAGGGTGTGGATCAGCCAGCGGAAGCGGAATAATGAACATTTTCCCAGAGCACTGCAGTCTCAGATTTAAGCCAAGGGCCTGCACCTGTTTCACGGCAATGGCAAAGGCCTTATCATAATCGCCATCGACGATGGCCTTTTTGTACAGCATACTGCCTGCCACGTTGCAGCGCTCCCCAATGTTCAGGAAAGTGGACCGCATGTTGTCAGAATTGGGCTTGTAGTTCAAAGGCTCCAGCCCGCTCAGCCTCATCAGGGGCTCAACTGGATGCTTCTTCCTCGGGGCATATTCGTCTGCCATTTTCCTGATCAACGATTGAGCAGTAACAGTCAGAATCCTCCAGCACACTGGCAATAATTTTGGATGAACATAACTCTCCCCCGCAGCGCGGGGGAGAGTTAAAAGGAGTGGAAATGCACACAACCCCCTCCCCCCCTTTTCTCTTCCCCCATGGCCCATGATTCCTGCGCAGTCACAGATCGGCATCCCATCCTGATGATCCCATGCCGCTCCTACCCGCATGTTCTCAACGTATGTGCACGACCATTCCATAGGAATCATGTGTAGAATGACGATATTCCTTCCCCCGGGGGGGGGGGGGGAGATAAAAGAGTGGAAATGCACACAACCCCCCCCCCCTTTTCTCTTTCCCCCATGGCCCATGATTCCTGCACAGTCACAGATCGGCATCCCATCATAATGATCCCTTGCCCCTCCTACCCGCATGTTTTCAACGTATGTGCACGACCATTGCATAAGAGTCATGTGTACAATGACGATATTCAAAGTCAAGAAGAATAGAATGAGTGGGATGCACAAAGCAGACCCAAACGTCATACCTGATGGCTGCAATGTGCTCTGGCGAAGTTCCGCAGCAGCCTCCCAGAGCATTCACAAGTCCCTCGGCGCAGAAGGGCCGGACTTCCTCAGCCATTTCAGGCCCCTTCTGATCATACCCACCCATGGCGTTTGGCAGCCCGGCGTTAGGGTAGCAGAAGACATAGCAATCGGCGCACTTGCTCAAATTCTCCACATAAGGTTTCATGTCAGCAGCCCCCAGTGCACAATTCAGACCCACAGCAAAAGGCTTTGCCTGGTTGATGCTGTTCCAGAAGGCTTCGTTGGTCTGCCCACTGAGTGTGCGTCCTGAGTTGTCAACGATGGTCCCTGAGACAAGGACAGGGATGCGGACCCCCTTATCTTCGAAGAAGCGCTCGAGGGCAAAGATGGCCGCCTTTGCGTTCAGTGTGTCGAAAATTGTCTCCACCAGGAACACGTCGGCACCACCATCATAGAGTCCTCCCGCCTGCACAGGAAAAGCGGCAACATACATTGGTACATGCAAGCTCCTGATCTTGTCAGGTATTCAAAGCTTTCCTCAAATACCCCTTCAGGCCTTACAGATCCAAGTGCACACACACAGCTGGGTGTCTGCAGAAAGAAGACCAGGAGAGATCAGACAAAGTCACCCAAGATGCCCTCAACCAGAGGACAATGCCCATGAAACCTTCTACGGTCCTTCAAAGCATGGTTGGGGATGACAATCGAAGCAAACATCTTGCAATGGCGGTTGCTTGGAGTCAAAGGATGCACCTGCTTGTAGTAGGCCTCCTCAACTTCATCGTAGGTGATGCCACGGAAGGCGGGATTTTCCACAGAGGGAGACACGCTCAGCGTCTTGTTGGTGGGCCCAATGGCACCAGCCACAAACTTAACTTCCCCAGGATGCTTTGCCATGTAGTCTCCCGTCGCCTTCTTCGCCAGCTCTGCTGCTGTTTTGTTGATCAGGTATACGTCGTCATCATTGTCAAGAGCATAGTCAGCCTGGGGAGCCAGAAAAAAATGTCAAGTTTATTTTGCTTCTGTAATACATAATGTTTTGACAAACACACACCACCAACTGGAGGTCATTCCACTGAAGTACAAGACATGTCCTCCGCCACCAACAGAGATGCTTCAAACATTTAAAACGATTTCCTTGTGTTGTCAATACTAGCTCAAAGAGACCTATCAAAAACCCTGACCTTACCCTGAGGACATGTCAGAACAACAAAATCAGTCTGCTGCAACCCAATAAGTTGCTTATTTATTAATTGTTAAAAAACCCCCAACCCGCAGCAGAAACGTGGAGTATATGCAAAAGTTGATGCCAGTTACAAGACATAGCCACCTCGCACCTGGGAGATGGTGGTGCCATTGAAGGTGTTCGTCTCAAGGATATCAGCTCCAGCATCCAAATACGCCATGTGGATCTCATATATGACATCTGGCCGAGTGATAACCAGAATGTCATTATTGCCCTTCATGTCATTGCTGTGGTCCTTGTACCTCTCTCCTCTGAAATCCTTCTCCTGCAGTGCCCCAGATCAATTGATGTCGAACCACCCAGAAGGCAACACCTTTTTGATCCCCAGCATGGCTAACAGGACTTGACGATGCTGCGCTAGGTCCATTGGCCAAAGAACACTGGGCTGGGCGAGCGAGAGGCGGGGCGAAAGACGGGTGGGAGGGAGCAGAGATGAGTCGGGGTTGGGGGGGGGGAGAGGGGAAGAGATGGGGGGGGCAGTGGAGGGGGGGGAGGGGGGGAGTGTATGTGTGTGCGCTTGCGCGCGCACGCGCGTGTGTGTGTGTGTGTGTGTGTGTGTGTGTGTGTGTGTGTGTGTGTGTGCCGCCCACACACACATGTTAGCGCCAGTGTCCAAACATGCAACCCTTCGTAGAATTCTCCACACACGTTAGTATGACCATGTCAGTCGAAGTACGTAAACTACCGTCGCTGTTGTTCGATTACAGACAACCCATGCAGACCTGAACATCATGGGGCCAGTTTTCCTTGCTCTGTCTCTTGTCTATACACAGCCATGCATCACAAGCTACATGAGGAGTAAGGCAAAACAATGAAATACCTCCAGCTTGTAGCGTTGAATCATTGTGCCCATGGCACCATCAATGAAAGCAATGCGCTCCTTGAACAGCTTGTCCAGCTGCTCAAATGCAGGCGACTTCACTAGCGGATCCTCCCACTTCTTGTACTCAGGCACCGGAGGCATCTCTGCTGGAGGAGCAACGGGGTCAAAGTCGGCAGGAATTGGATTCAACTTTGGTTGGATCTTGGCTGCTGGGCTGTCGGCCACCAACTTGCGCAGCTTTGTGGGGCTGGACTTCGGGTCCAAGGTCGCAGCGTATTCCAGCAGGCGTTCTGTAGAGTCAGCCCTTCTATTTAAAAGCACATCTTCCACATATACCAGGAGCTCCTTGTCAATCTTCTCGTAAACGTCGGCCTGGACCTGCACGGCCCACATTATGACCTGTGTCATGGGTTGCTACACATTTCACAAGACATGGTGGGAACATACTCCAGGCGATGCAGGCTTTTGAACCATGTTATGACACAAAAGTAAAAGACACTGCACTGTTTCCTGCACCGCAGCGCACTGCATTGATTCTTTGGGGCATGACAGGCAGAGAACACCAATCCGTGTACACATGCGTCGACAAGAGACCTTACTCCAGCTTGGAAGGCCACCAAAGCAAGTTGTTCAAGGGAACCATGAGTCAGTACCTGCTGGGCATTGACAATGCCCATGTCCATGCCTGCAGCGCAGGCATGGTGCAAGAAGGCGGAGTGGAAAGCACGCCTCACTGGTTCATTGCCTCGGAATGAGAACGCGATGTTGGACACGCCCCCACTGATCTTGCATCCTGGGCACAGCTTCTTGATTTCGCGGCATCCCTCTATGAAATCAACAGCATAATTGTTGTGTTCCTCCAGTCCCGTTCCCACGGTCAGAATGTTGGGGTCGAACACAATGTCCTGAGGATTGAACCCCACCTCCTCCACAAGGATACGATAGGCCCGTTGGCATATCCGCACCTGCGCAGCAGTCACCAAGTAACAAAAACGTTCCTCACCACCCATTTTCCTCAGCCTGCTATAATCTCGGAAGTCTTGAGACAGACAACAACCTCCCTCACATTCATCTAGTTTCAGAACAAAAGCATTCTGCGGAGCTTGCAAGAAAGCACAGGAAGACCTTGTCTGCACAGGTGGCAGCTTGGCCCTCCTCATCAAACGCCATAACGACAACGGCAGCACCATGGCGCTTGACAGTGCGGGCATGCTTCTTGAAGTTCTCCTCCCCTTCCTTCAGGCTGATGGAGTTCACAATGCATTTGCCTTGGCAGCATTTGAGGCCAGCCTCCACAATGTGGAACTTGGAAGAGTCGATCATGAATGGAACACGAGATGTTTCTGGGTCAGCAACCAGCAGGTTGACAAAGCGGGTCATGGCTCCCACGCCCTCTATCAGACCATCATCCATGTTGATGTCCAACAAGTCCGCTCCTTGCTCCACCTACCACCCGTTTGCGTTTTAGAACCAAATGCAGCCACAGTCCACAAATTCATTCCCACAAACGATACATTTACCTCTCATGAGAACTGAAAATGTCACCACCTCAGAAGGGATGAATGGCCCATCCCTTCCATGGACTGGCCAAAAAAGGAGAACTCGACATGCAACTACTTCGACAGCAACATAACTAGTCATGTCTAGTCACAAAAAGGAGAACTCGACATGCAACTACTTCGACAGCAACATAAGTAGTCATGAGTGCAGTGTCGTCAACACACTGACCTGCTTGGTTGCAATGCTTGCAGCTTTGTCGTAATCACCATCAACAATCGCCTTCTTGTACAAGCTACTTCCTGCCACATTGCATCGCTCGCCAATCTTCAAGAACGTGGACCGCATGTTGTCCACATTCGGCTTGTAGTTCAATGGCTCCAACCCACTCAACCTCATCAGAGGCTCCACCTCCACCTTCTTCCTTGGCGGATATGTCTCTGCCATTTTTCTGTGTGAAGCAAAGGAAGTGATGGTTACCACTTTGCTGCTCAAAATTGAACCCCCCCCCCCCCCTCTTCACACCCACCGCCCTTACTATTTGATACTTTGACAACGCCATCATAGCACCCCATGTTGCAGGCTCCATCAGCGTCAACGCCACAATTTTCCAAACTTGACATGACATGACAAGCTACCATCTCAATGGATTGCAGATTTACATTAATTATTTCAGATCCAAAGCTCACTTTTAAGTAATGCTCTTATACTAGAAACAGCAAAGTGAAAGCTCACTTGAATGCAGGACTAAACTTCTTTGATGACACATCTGGCAGAGATGTACACCAGAACACCTCTCGCGGTGTCCAAGATAGTCCTTCACTCTAAATATGCATTCTCCCAAGCAACAATTAACACAATATCATCCTGATTGCACTCCCTCCTTAATGCATCAAGTCGCTTTAACGACCACCAGCCAGTGCAGACTTTACCTTATGGCCTGTATATGCTCCGGTCCAGTCCCACAGCAGCCTCCAACACCATTTATCAGCCTTTTTTCGCAGAAAGGTCGGATTTCTTCAGCCATTTCAGGCCCTTTCTGATCGTACCCCCCCATCGCATTTGGTAAGCCAGCATTGGGGTAACAAAACACATAGCAGTCTGCACAATTGCTCAAGTTTTCGATGTAAGGGAGCATATCCCCGGCCCCGAGGGCACAGTTGAGGCCGACGGCGAAGGGCTTAGCCTGGTTAACGCTATTCCAGAAGGCCTCATTCGTCTGCCCGCTCAAAGTGCGTCCTGAGTTGTCTACAATGGTGCCTGAGATGAACACTGGGATTCGGACACCCTTGTCCTCAAAGAAGCGCTCCAATGCAAAGATGGCCGCCTTGGCGTTGAGAGTATCAAAAATAGTCTCAACCAGAAAGATGTCCACTCCGCCCTCATACAGGGCTGCAGCCTGTAGTTATACAGACAATGGTTAGATGTTGGACCCTTCGCATTTGCAGGTAGGTGCATAAGTTAACTCCTTGATACTTTACCTGTTCATAGTAGGCATTTTCAACTTCGTCATAAGTAATTCCTCGGAATGCAGGGTTTTCAACCGAAGGCGAGACGCTGAGGGTCTTGTTGGTGGGCCCAATGGCACCAGCAACAAATTTCTTCTCCCCAGGATGCTCCTCCATGTACTTCTTGACGCATTGCTTTGCTAGCTGAGCAGCAGCTTTATTGATGCGGTCCACTTCTTCTTTTGTATCCAAGTTGTAATCAGCCTGTTAGTCACCACGGAAACTAAACATCAAATTTCTGGCACTTGATGATGTATTTCTAGATCATTCATGCATCTGGAAAGCCTCCGCCACAGTGTTACTCCAAAACCAGCTTGCTTAATAAATATGGCAAAACAGGACAAAACAACTAAAAACTCCATTGGTCAAGCGGCTACCAAATGGACCTTGGCAGCAGGAATGATGCAGCATACGTAGCATGATCATTGTGTTCACATTGTGAGATGGGCGTGGCATGTTTCAAGAAGTCAAGGTGACTACTTGACTGCCACTGATTAACTCGTCTTGTGTTTTATTGATCTAACTGTGCACGGGTGGAAGGATTGCAAGCACACCTGTGATATTGTTGTGGCATTGAACGTATTCGTTTCAAGGATATCAGCACCAGCCTCAAGATAGGCTGTGTGTATTTCTGAAATGACATCTGGACGAGTCAAAACAAGAAGATCGTTGTTTCCTTTCAGCTCATGTGCATGATCGGTGTACACATCCCCTCGATAGTCTTGTTCCTGTAGCCTGTAGCGCTGGATGCAGGTGCCCATAGCCCCATCAATAAAGATGATGCGGGAGCTCATTATCTCCTCAAGGTCCGCAAAAGCCTGGGACTTTGCAATGGGGTCCACCCAAGCCTTGTAAACTGGGCCATCCCTAGGACCTTCATCCAAAGCTGCTGGGTTTCCACACCCATTGGGTTGCACAAGCTCCCTGTCCTTCGCTTCATTTCCTGCAGCTTGTTCTTGATGCGAGGGCACAGACACATGTCCATTCACTCCAAAGTGCGTCGGCCCTGATCGAGCTTGCACATGGCCTGCATCATAAAAGCCTGTTCCATAATCTTCTTCCGTAATTTGTAAAAAAGGCACACATTTAACTTGCCTTAAGGTAGGAAAATACTCCTGGAAAACCAAACTAGATACAATAGATCCAACAACGACCTCCAGTCCTGCCAGGAAACTTGAGAGAATGAGCTTAGACGCACCGTTCAAGCGACCTTCTCTCTTCTGGCTCTCATATGTGATGTACCTGTATCCCTGTATACAGAAGAAACTCACTGGCAGAATGAGCATCATACCAGACCTTTCAATTACTACCAATTTCCACAAAGTTTATAGCATATCATCATCACACAATGTTTATCAACGACTCTCCAAATGACAAAGGCGGAACCAACCCTTGGTTCTCAAGAAAACGTACCAAGAATCCGGCAAGGGCAACTGTAACCGGGATGAGTACGGGTGCAGCAAAGATAAAAACAAAACTCGATATCGCTGTAGAGAGTAGCAATCCTGGAAGCAACACAGCCGCAATCGAGAATGATATTGCGGGATGCTCCTTAATCCAGTTCCAACCATCGGTGAGCACCATCTTGCGGACTTCCACCGGACAAAATCACCACATAGGACGCCCTATGTCCAAGGACGGTAGTAAAGAGCCATTGCCATACCAGTTGAGTGCACTTGCAATAAGGTGACGAGCACAACTCTGGACACAAGCAGTTAATGTACGGCTACCGACGTACCAGCGCCGCTCAACAAGAAACAGGAAATGCACCACTTCAACCGCAAAGTAGGATCAGGTTTCCCATCGGGGGAGCGCTATCTCGATCATGACGCGGAGGCCCTGTCTCGATTATCATGGAGAGGACGTGTTGAAAGGAGGAAAACGATCCTGCAGAACAAATGAATCAGTGATCATGGCCAATTCTCCTCAATTTCAGTTTTCTAGCGCAACTATGGCTTCAGTGCAACGATGGCTTCAGCGACCCAATTGATTAAACGTGATGTTGGATCAATGGGACATTGATATGGCATGCCACGATGTGCCACGATAAACGCACTTTTTTGCCCCGCCCCTTATTGTCCCCCCCCGCCCCCCCCCTTATTATCCCCCCCGCCCCCCCCCCCCCCCTCTCTCTCTCTCTCTCTCTCTCTCTCTCTCTCTCTCTCTCTCTCTCTCTCTCTCTCTCTCTCTCTCTCTCTCTCTCTCCCTCTCCCTTTCCCTCTCATTGTCACCTTGAATATTTAGCCCCTAGATTCCGCGTCCCTGCATGATGGATTTATGGTATGCAGTTAGAATAGGCTTCACTCTTAAGTTTAAACGCCCTACACGCTAAGTCTGAGGACCCCCCCTCTCGCGCTCTCTCTCTCTCTCTCTCTCTCTCTCTCTCTCTCTCTCTCTCTCTCTCTCTCTCTCTCTCTCTCTCTCTCTCTCTCTCTCTCTCTCTCTCTCTCTCTCTCTCTCACACACACACACACACACACACACACTCTCTCTCTCTCATGCTGACTCTTTAGTTATGGACGGCAAAATACGTTTTTTGGATAACACAATGAAAATGGATTGGACATGGAAGCGTTTTCTCTGTGACTATCCAGAGGGCTTGTTCAAGTTTAAGTTGAATGCCACGAATAACACTTTTGACAACGGCTCATAATATACGCCGGTGGACAAGTGAACATGTGAGTAAACATTGTGAGGGGTGTCAACGATGCTGTCCAACCCTTAAACATGTTCTCACGGGGTGTCCAACGTTTTTATTCCAAAGGACGGTATAAATGGCGCCATGTTTCGGTATTGTCAACAATCTTCTTAGACCTATCGAGCTTTCTTAGCAACATACCTCATGGTTCCGAGAATTCAACATACATCTCATTTGTGGAGGAAGGACAGAGACAGGATTTGGATCGGAGTCACCCGGGTACCTCAGTACCTCGTAGGAAACTGCGCTGTGGGTCGTTAGGTAATTTTCACTCTGATTGATGCTAGGTGACTGATTGTCTTGTCCTTATCAAATTCCACATAGTATACATACATTTGTATATATACTATGTACACAGTTGTATATATACTATATAGTTGTCACGGCCCTCAGGCCTGATATTTTTATGTACTCTGCCTCAGCGAGGAAATGTATTTTGATTGAGTTGACGGTTCCCTTTGAGGACAGGGTATTTGTAGCTGCTGCAGGCAAGGTCAATAAGTACTTTGAGCTACAAAAACAGAATATCTCTAGAGATCTGCTGGTTATGAGTGTGAGCTCTACACAGTTAAGATAGGTTGTCGTGGAAACTATGCGGCTTCGCTGCTCGTTGTCTCACTCAACTCGGACTTCCGCATCGACACCCACGATGTTCACGTGTCTGTAGTTGTGCTACAAAGACGGCGCTGACCTGCAGCTACCATATTTTTTAAGAACGTAATAACTCACTCTGGGAGGTATAAAGAAGTCCTGTTTCTTTTGTTTAACAATTTCTGTGTCCTCATGAGGACACAGAAATTGTTAAACAAAAGAAACAGGACTTCTTTATACCTCCCTCTGATCAGGAATATTTGAATACTGCGGACAGTTACCAGAAGTGTTGTGATTTGTCAAACGTTTTCAACCTTTGGCCATTTTGGGAAGCTATGCGTGCGCTCTTTCTCGTAAAACTAGGTCTAGCTTCCTGGGCCATACCTGCATACACTTCAGGCCTATCCACTCAGCTGAGCACTGTGGGACGGTGTCCCTTGTATGCATAATCTCACACTTAGGCAAGGTAGGTTGGCAAGTCCCCATTTAAGGTCCCTATGTGTGAAGGAAAATGGGTCCTCTCTTCAAGCTCTCCGAGCATTCCTCCCCCTTTCTCTGTAGAGTCAAGGAGTTAGTGGTGAGTTCCTAAAACTTCTTTAGGGAAGTGTTCCTTAGGATTGGGAGAACACATGATTTACCACTGAGCTCACTGCAGTCCTTGTACCGGGAGGAATCCCAACAGCCCGTGCTTACGTGACTGCCCGGCGGGAGTGTGATGTTTTTTCATGGGGCTTCACACTATTACATTGTCTGCAGAGTGGCATGTGTTCTCCTTCTTTAGTTAGACGGTTCTCCAGATTGGTTCGTGGCTTTCGGTGGGGTTGTACCAGAAACAACGCCATTCTCTGGACGTCGGGAGGTTGTTCCATAAACAACGTCATACTTTGGTATATGTCCTTTAGGCTTACGTTCTTGTCCAACGGTCTCTCTTGGCTCTGGCAGGATGTCTCCTGATGTCGTCTGCAAGCCCCGGGTAAAACCTGGGTGTGGTGGCATGTATCCCGTCCCCTTCCCCACTGTATACTCACTGTGCTTATGCTTTCGACGGGTGTGCGTGATATGGGGTACTTTCCTCTCTCTCTCTCTCTCTCTCTCTCTCTCTCTCTCTCTCTCTCTCTCTCTCTCTCTCTCTCTCTCTCTCTCTCTCTCTCTCTCTCTCTCTCTCTCTCTCACACACACACACACACACACACACACACAGACACACCCCCCTCTTTCCGCCCTCCTTTTCCCTATCTTTTTCTCTCCGGAGGGACCCCCTTCTCCCTCTCTACCCCTTTCTTGCCCCCCTCACTCTCTCTTTGTCTCCCTCCCTTCTCTCTCCCCTCTCCCTCTCCCCCTCCCGCACCCAGGGCCTTCCTCTCCTTCCATTGGCCGCAGCTGGCAGGAGCAATTTTCCCTTAATTGAAAACTTAACCCTGCACTGCGTAGAGAACCAAACAATTCTAAGGTCCTCACGGGCAGGGGAGGCGTTATTGACAAGACCCTGCAACTGCAGCCTCTTCAAAAGATTCCTTCATGTTTATTAGGGGGTTTGGTCATTGGCCGCGGCCCGGATCCAATATTCTTTCAACCGCTTGTATGTTCCCTCATGCGCTTCTTCCAGTATTCCCTCATACTTGTTGTTTTTGGTTCATGTCTTTTGTTCTTCTCGAGAGCTCCCTTACCAGTTCGAAGTAAATTCACACTCCGGCTCCTTTCACTATCTCCGTCAAGTGTGTGCTACCATCCAGTGCGTCCATGGCCCCCTGGCTTCTGCATATCTGCATGAAGGACGCATGTTCGCAGTTTGGATATTGGCTCGATACTCCAACACTTCAAAACTTCAAGGACAAGTCAGATATATCAGTGATAAATCACTGATATATCGAGTGACAGTTGTCGGCGTCCCGCTGTACGGTTGTACGGTACAGCGCTGGGTGCGGGGTTTCACTGGCCCAGTGGGCAACCGGGCATCAAATCGAGACACATATTCCGACCCTGATACGAGATTCCGCGGGCCTGAAGGTAGTCAAGGCGAGCATTGAAAACTGTTTTCAGGATTATTGGAGTCTCTTCTTGGTTTTGAGCCGCGGCTTGGGTTGTTTAAGGGCGTTGACCCACGTCTTCATAGTTCCCCCAAGACGGACCTGGGTTTTGCAAACGATCTCGTGGCTTTTTTGAGGATTCTGGATGCCGCCCTCTGGGGCAACCCGCTGTTGCGGTAGGACAAATTCAGTTTGTGCGGAGCGAAGATGGCGGACCACGTTCAAAGCCAGTGGGGAAAGGAGCTGGGCAGAGGAAATGTCATGCCAGAGACCGTCGCTGTCGACAGTCAAGTTACAGAAAGTTTTGACAGGCCCCGCTGTCAAGGCGGGCAACAGGATGAGGCAGCCAGCACTTCAGGAGTGGCGGCCAACCTTCCGGAACGCCTACGTAGTACCGAAAAACCAGATTCATTAGAAAGCCTAAAGCTGCTAGTCGCCGGTGGATTTGCTGGAGCAATTTCTAAAACAGCCACCGCACCATTAGCGAGACTCACTATTCTCTACCAGGTAGGATTAGAAAAAGTGGAGGTCGCCTCACGCTTGAGTGTCTGTTGGTGTATACTGGCTGCTGTTCTCCTTGGAGGCCAGTGTCACCAATAGCTGGCAACGGACCCTGACGGTTATGGGACCTCATCACGCCTTGGAGTTTACTTGCAGATCTGAGTTTGAATGCGTCCACTACTGTGTTGGTATCGTCGGGTTTGACCTGAGTCTCCATGGCATGCTGCAGGTTCAAGGACTTGCAAGCGCACAGACGGCTCTAGGCTCGAAGGCTGTATCACAGAAGTTGAGCGTTAATCAAGCGTTTAGCCAAATCATCAGACAGGAAGGGTTACGTGCCTTGTGGAAGGGCAACGGTGTTACCATCGTCCACCGCCTGCCGTATTCAGCAGTCAACTTTTGGTCCTACGAACACTGCTCAGAGTGGTGGGCTCGGAGATACCCACCATCAAAAGACAATCCGTCTCATGACGTTGTGCGCCGCTTAATATGTGGCGGCCTTGCTGGGATGCTGGCATGCACAGTGGTGCGGATATTTCCTTCTCTTATTTTCAGACATATGCGGAATGTTTTGGGCACATGTGTCTGACCACATAAAGTCGTCGTGTACACTTGCCTTGCCAGTCGTGTGTAAAGATGGGTAAGTTTTAAGGCAGATAAAACATGTCTGCATGTCAATGGGGTTGGTTGATGGCATGTGTAGTTGACACCCGGGTTGTTGTGTGATCCTGTTGATGATGGTTGTCTCATGACATCTTCAAATCCGTTTGCGTATCTCGTGCCTTCTCTTTTGCTGAAGTCTGCTGCACTTTTGCCAGGCTTATCCATTGGATTTGGTCCGGACTCGTTTTGCTGCTCAGACAACCAAACGGTACTATCTCGGCATCAACCATGCGTTGCGAACCATTGTGCAAGAAGAGGGCCCTCGAGGCCTTTACAGGGGTCTTGGGGCCACCCTGTGCCAAGTGGCTCCCAGCCTGGCCATCAACTACACAGCGTATGGTACACTACGGTCAAAGTGGATGGAGGGAGAAGGACGCTCCAAGAAAATGGGGACGGTAAGGTTCCCAAAAAAGAGAGGTACCACGATGTTTGCTGAGTATTGGTGATCTTATGCTCATCTCATATCTGTGAATTTGGTTGTAGTTGCCTACATGGTCAGTGCAAGGAGTAGTAGACATGCAACTGGCGCAAATCTATTATGTTGTTTTGAAACTTTCGTACCAGCCATTAGTACTGTGTCAATAAATTCCTGCTAGACACTCGCGAAGTTCAGGAAGAGTGTGTGGAGGCATTCATCGGGATGGCTGGCATTATGTAACTATGTGTGCTTTTGGTCTGACTGGAAAGGGCACCCGCCTTGACTGGGAAAGAGTGTTCCAGTTGGAAGGGCTGTGGGTGTTGTAGGTAATTGGGGGAGGGGGGGGGGGTGAACCACGCAATGTATGCCCAATTTGGTCAGAAGGATTTGGGAGTTGAGAGGGTAGAAAGGGGCTTTAACGTCCAACGTCACAGGCTATTGGTTGCTTGAGGGCTACAGCAACCGTAAGTGGTATGTTTACATCTGGTTGGACTGTGCCTGTCCTCCCTTCACTGTGGTACAGTCAGTAAACTGGGTATAGAGAAGATCTCATGGGAGTCAGATGCTCTTGAAAACTGTGGCAATGGAAGTTTGAGTTCTATCCCTCATCAGTTTGTTTATTGTTGTGGTTTTGCCCAAGAAGTGAATACTTGGTGGGGGTTTGAAACTGCATTTTTACGAGCTCTTTGAAGGGAATGGGTTGGATGAACGACAGGTTTCCTATCTGAGGGTATGTGCTCAAACGCAGGTTACTGAGCGGAATGCTTGGTAGAGGTCTTGCAGTAGCAATGTTGAGGAGGCAATCATGGGCCTGCGTAACGGTTATAGCTTCCTGCAAAATGTGCAATCCCCTGTAGTGAGCAGTGAACCGGCGCTCTCATGACAGGCGAAAGTTCGAATTACTTTATTGATTGTTACAGGTGCCGATGAGTCTGATGTGCGGAGCAACAGCAGGTCTCATCTCCTCAACGCTGACATTTCCGCTGGATCTCGTCAGACGTCGTATGCAGTTGGAAGGACAGGGAGGCCAGCACAGATATGGAGGCTACAGTGATGTGGTTCGCACTGTGTTCCGCACCGGGGGGATCAGGGGTTTTTATGCTGGCATCCTGCCCGAGTACTACAAAGTGTGCCCTGGAGTTGCAATTGGCTTCTGCACGTATGAGCTTTGCCGCTCTGCCATGGGTGTGTCTTCGTCGCAGGACTTTCGATAGCAAATCCAGTGGGAAGATGGCGTACAGTTCATGAAGTGCAAGTTCCTCTGTACATTTATGGCAACAATACCTTGTAACACTGTAAGGATTGTGTTCTATAGAAAGGGTACCATTCAGTGGTGGGTGGGTCTAATGGACAAAAGGTCTAAATGGGACGTGCAACACAGCAGTTTATGACCATCATTGGGTGCCTGTGTCTGGCATGAATATATTAGATTGGTTATGTGCCCTGGATTGGGATCAGTGCATTTGAGGAAGAACATAAATGTAAGTTAGGTTTGTAGAGCTGCGCAACTAAATAAACTTTGACTCAGCATGTAGTTAGAATGCAAGTTAGGTGGAGTTTGATCTCTGTGATGCTGGCAGAGGGGGCCCGGGGGAGTGGGGTGAGAGTGGTGCAAAGCACAGTGGGAGGAATGGTATTTGTGCTGTTATAAGGGAACAAGAAAGCGTTGTACAAACTGAAGTCAGGACTGAGCAAAGAATGTAATGCAGAAATTTAGCTCTGCCTTGCAAAACATTTCACCGTGTACAGACAATAAACTTTGTGTTTGCGGCTGCATTTGCAGGCAATCCATTCAGCAGATCCTTGTCAACTCCGTTAGGTCTTTGAAACTCACTCGTTACTCAAAGAGCTCCTACACCTAAAGATACACATTACGCAGCAGAGAAGTTATGCTTGCTAACCTCCTCCTTGAGTAACAAGTACAAGTGATTGGAAGTTCCTTCATTGCGTCTTGCAAATAAGAATAATCTCATTGCATGTTGCAAATAAGAATTATCTGAACTACTCTCTTTCATGTTCAGAATTCTGCGTGCGCTTTGGCTGCCACATTCCATGATACAAGGCCCCAAATACCAGCAGAGCTCCCATCCTACGCCCCACAATCCACATTTTGCTTCATTTCCATTACATTTCAGATTATGCATGAATATTACATACTTGGTTACGATACAAGCTATGTGTATTTGACCAACAAGGGTGAAACAAGGCCAAGGGTAGTGGGAGGGAAGGGCTATTTGGAAAATGATATGTAGATAAAACAGCATAGTAGTCAAAACAACACAGTTACCGGCAAGAACGATTAAAGCAACAGATATCTATACATAGATGCAGTGTATCCCTTAGAAAACACAACTTTGTTTCCCACCCCACGCCCCCGGCGCGTGCGTGCGTGTGTGTGTGTGTGTGTGTGTGTGTGTGTGTGTGTGTGTGTGTGTGTGTGTGTGTGTGTGTGTGTGTGTGTGTGTGTGTGTGTGTGCGTGCGCGCGCGCTCCCGTCCCCTGTTATACTCATCCAAGCATATTCTTTGAAATAATTAGTTTTCATTATACTCATTCACGGCATATTCTTTAAATTTAGGGAGTCAGCCCTCTAAGCACATACCACTGCCTGGACGTAAGGCATGACCGAATATTGCGCTCGAGAGTAAAATGGAGAGAAACTGGCGTGTTGTCATCACTGTAGCAAAAGTAGTGCACCAAAATGCCGGATAGTATGAACTATGATCAGTTGACCTGCGCCAATGTGTCCTTCTTCAGGCTCCAATCTTTGACTAGGCCCCTTGTGGGCATTCCACATACCTATCTCAGATATCAAGAAGTAGCCTGTTTGCGATACCTGCCGTGGCTGAAATAGACAGTAGAAGTACTCCAGTGATAGCTTCTGGGTTCCTGTTTAGGAAGCTTAAAGTTGGGAAAAGTTGATTTGCCGACAAAAGCCCTAGAACAAAATCAACAATGTCAATGCGTTACTCACTCACGACGCATTGTTAGAAAAGCTGAGATGTTCATAAGCAGGGGAAACACCTGCAACCAGTGACAGGCAGTCAATGTGCGTCAAGCCTTTGCCCACGAATGGGCAACACCAAAAAGGTCTTGCTAGCATGTTCACCAACACCAGATTGGGAACAACCTCGACGTAGAGAAAATGCACATACAATGCACGGCTACAGTGCATGCAACCCCAAAGTGGTGCTCCTCACTCATAGTCCATAGTGAGGAGCACCACTTTTGGCTTTGCATGCCCTAGCCGTGCATGGTACACGTTACAGTGACTCCCTCGACTATGAATGAGGAGCACACTTTTGGGTTTTTCTCACCCCTGGTCCAGGTAAGTGCGTCACATATCACAATGCCCAGCAGTCATTTGGAACCGTGCAATCCTAATCTCAAAAAAAGAAACACACCCACTAACTGCCTCCGGAAGGTAAATTAAGGGCAAGGCTATCTACTATCAGTGGATTGCTTTAAATTTGAATTTGTGTGTGTGTGTGTGTGAGTGTGTGTGTGTGTGTGTGTGTGTGTGTGCGTGTGTGTGTGTGTGTGTGTGTGTGTGTGTGTGTGTGTGTGTGTGTGTGTGTGCTTGGTGGGTGTGGGTCTCTCTCTCTCTCTCTCTCTCTCTCTCTCTCTCTCTCTCTCTCTCTCTCTCTCTCTCTCTCTCTCTCTCTCTCTCTCTCTCTCTCTCTCTCTCTCTCTCTCTCCCTCTCTCTCTCCTCCCTCCCTCTCCCTCCCTCCCTCCCTCCCCCCCCCCCCCCCCCCCCCTCCCCCCCCCCCCCCCCCCCTCTCTCTCTCTCTCTCTCTCTCTCTCTCTCTCTCTCTCTCTCTCTCTCTCTCTCTCTCTCTCTCTCTCTCTCTCTCTCTCTCTCTCTCTCTCTCTCTCTTTCCCCCCCTCTCTTCCCTCC
>KV908341.1:165000-170000 GCA_002005505.1 Botryococcus braunii | reverse complement strand
CCTGCACGATCTCGGCTGTGAACCCGTACGAGGAGCAACTGAAGAGTGATCCCCGGCATGTGCGACCCCTTAACCTTTGGGCACCGCAATGCAACAAAACCATCTTAAGCATTGTTTTCTCTTCTTCAAATCCAACTGGATATGGTGGGCATTTGCTTTTCAGAACGGGTTTTCCTGTGGCCGTGCTTGCCCTGTACATCCGATGTGGACTAGGGGTCGGAAAGATGTTCTGCAGAACTTCCTCTTCTGTCTTCAATGAGATTGTGACTTTCAATAGCATTCCTCTTTAGCCAAGCTTCACTGCTGCCAGGGAACCTGCTATGATCGTGGTGAGGGCACCAGCTCTAGACCGTCTTCCACCAGCCAGACTTTGCAACACAAATTAAGGCTGACAGAAGCTGAGCGGGAAAAACAAAAGACAGCATAACTGTTTCGCAAGTCCCCCCTGCTTATGCCTGAAAAAGCTGCCTCCTGAGATCTGGCGTTTCAGAATTTTACCGCCTGCATAGAGCAGAGCTGCATGTAGGTATGCTGCCCATTCTTGGCAAACCTCTCCTTCCATTCTCCTGCCTCGTTCTTGCCCTCAGTATGGTCAAACACACGACGCTCCACAAACCCCGTAGAGGCTTGCACAGAGAGTTTGCTGCGTAGTCATGGACGCATGCACGCCCAAGCTAGTGCATGTACGCAGGGTAAGGGAGAGTAAATGACAAGATACATGAGCCCAAGATTCACAAAGCCCAAAAAACTTCAGAGCATGAGTTGTTCCATACGTCCGTCATGTACCTCGCCAGGCATTGTCGTGCTTCTGATCATTGAGGCTCGAGACCCAAGTTCTTTGCATGGCGGTACACTGAGTTGGGGACGGCCTTGTTCACAGCTGAGGAGCTTCGCCTTCAGACTGTCATCATACCCATGTTGGGATTTGGGAATCCAGACGTGGAAACACTGTATCAAACTTTTCTTCAGGAGCGGATCATCGGGGGCATGTGGTTCTTCAGCTGGGTCATAGTCGGTGCCTGGGCATTGAATTTGCTGAAACTTTCAAACTCGAGCTTTGTAGACAGCAGAATCTCTGCAATGTCCGTGGCGGTCGTTTGCAATCTGGTGCCATCCGTAGCCCTGGTCTTTGGCATTCCCCGCAGGCCCAAGTTTTTCTCCAACAACTGGCGGGGAATCAACCTGTCGTTGCAGCTTTTCCAAGCATGCCTTTGGAACTACGTGCGGGAGCCGCTAGTCAGGCAGCTGTACCTTTCGCAGGTACATCAGGACCAGATGTCCGTTCTGCTGCGTGCTTTCCTCGCTGAGAATGTATTCCTGATTTCCCCATGGCTGCGCATGCTGGTGTTCCCGAGTGGCATCGCATCTGACTTTGCAATCGCAACAATCACCCTCTTGGTGGCAATGTCTGGTAATGCGCAGCTATGTGCATCCCCCATCCCTGGATCTGTGCTGGTTACTGCATCTCAGCCAATGAGGGGGCTTGCCCAAACTATGTCTACAACCCTGCTCGTGACTCTTGGCCATTTTTCTCACCCTGCATGGGGGTCTGTGCCTCCCCCATCCTCTTGCACTGGCCTCTTGACCTTTTGGGAGGTTGTTGGTTGGTGGCTGGCGTGCCTGGCCATCGTTGGAAGGGAGGTGGCAAGCCGATTAGCTTTCATCAGGGCCAACCCACGCGTGGTCAGGCAGGCTGGACTGCAAAAGTGGCCTTTTGAAAATGCGTGCAAGGTGAAGAACGGCATGGTGCTTGTCATCCTGTCATTCTCTACCCTCGGCCTGGTGTGGGGTACGTGCCTTAGGTGGGTGGAGACCCCTGCGGTAATGGCAACCACCTGATGACACACCACAGGACTTGTCATTGGCCTCAAGATGGTAGTTGTCAAAAGCCGAGCATAGATGGACGTGTTGATATCAACATAGGGTCATGTACGACGAATCCGGATGATGACAGGTCAATAATGTGGACTTGACATTCTTAAACTTGCCTTGAAGGTCGCAATGGTCGCATCATAGTCTTGGTTTTCCCAAGAAACACTCCTCAATGCCAGAGCTCTTGGAAAGGTTTGAATGTTGCTGACAGAATGCACATCGTTATAATATTATGTGCATTCTGTGCAGTCCTGTTTAGGACTGTTATCACCACTGGCGAGGACATGCCACGTAATGTTTAGGACTGTTACCACCATTGGCAAGGCATGCCGATGGAATGCCTTAGGGATAGCGTGTTTAAGATCGGTGCCTGTGTTCAGAAGCGGGGGCAACCCAAATTAGCAGGAGGCCGGGAACTCATTCTTTGGAGGAGCCGTCGAGTATGGGGACCGCCTCATGGTCAACTTGCTTGGCATGTCTGGCCTTGTTGTTTCATTGTGCCTTTGTAAATTTGGGTTGCGCGATAGCGCCATTCGCTATCGCACAAATCGGTGTGTTGGCTTTCGTAGAAAGGTTGGGAGCGCCTTCGGCGATGTGGTATTTTTAATCAACTTTGCTGCAACCCAGATTTGGGGAGGCTGTCAGATTCCCAGTCTTGGCCATTTCTCAAATCATGTTATGGTGTATTTGACATGGCGGACACAGTTTTTGACCTCTTGATCCAAATTTTTGTATGCGGAGTGTTACAGACTCTTCGCCTCCGTGGAGTAATTGACCATCGGCATAGCCTTTCGAGACATTTAACAACAATGTCTCTATCTGGTGATCTCAACATGTCTAGCGTTTGTGACAAATTCCTTCGTCATAGTGTCGACTTCAGGCTTGATTTAATGTTTTACTAATTACGTGACGTGATTACGTAATGTATATGGCCGAGCCCTCCCCCTCCTCCCCATCCCCCTTCGGTTTTGAAAGGTGGCGGTGGATTGCCAATTGGCAGTCCACCGCCGCTTGCAAAGTGGGCTTCCTGCACGCACCAGAGGTGACTGCAAGGGCCAAGACCAGCTTTGATAACGTTTTGAGGATGCAGGTAGGCGTCTGCAAGTGTTACCCATATGCGGTGGACCTTGTGCAGTGTCGCCTCTTGCCTTGTGCAGTGTCGCCTGTGCAGTGTCGCCTGTTACCTTGTGCAGTGTCGCCTCTTGCAGCTTAGTTACCGCACAAGTCTCGAGAGCTAGCAGTGTGTACGGTCGCGTGTGTTAGATAAACACCTGCAGGTAAACACTTGCAGCCGAAGTGTACACGTACGCGTAGGAATAGACAGACGTAGATATATGCAACATTGTTTGCATCATATTTGCATAGCATTGGCCCATAGGCCCATAGGCCCATAGGCCATGGGGGCACCATAGAGCAAACTCTAAAGCAGTGAACTGCGCATATGTGAATGACCCGAGTAAGCTCAAGGACGAGCAGTCGAACAAGCAAGAATCATACTGCTCAACCCTTTTCCTTTATGGTGGCAGTTGCTGGGTGATCGAGTGGCGCTGCAGCCCTGTTTCTTGTCCGCTACATTAGCTCGCACTCGACGGTGATCAGCTTTAATCGTCTGCGCTAGATTGTAGCCCTTCCCATTCTTGTGTTTATGCAGAATAAGTTCTAGAAGCTCTGGTTTATAGCCCTTTCCCTCTGGGGGATCCCACCCCATGGAAATTTGGAAGTGCAGCGTCCCCCCCCCCCCCCCAAAAAAAAAATATGTCGGCTTATCGACAAAATTGCTGTCTCCGGCTCAGTTTGTCGAGGGTTGGTTAATGCGTTGAGGAACAGCCTCGAGTAATGCATATTGTGATATCACAAAATGTCGAGGGCGTTACATGTTGCTGAGGGCGTTATAATATGTCTTCCCAAGATCTAGCAGATCTGCTTTGAGAACGACGAGATTGATGAGTAGGTGAAGATGTTCCCTATGTAGTGTATTATGAGCCATACGTATGTATTTGTTGTGTGCTGTGAGCCGTACGTACGTATCACGTGCTGTGGTACACAGGCATGGGGTTTTGGTAAGGCTCTTGCCAGGCAAAAGATCATTTGATTTAGACCCTCATGAGATCTATTTTCCATTATCCTGGGAAATAGATCTCTCTGACGGCATGCATCTCTCTGCCCAGTACGATGAGAAGAGAGATGAGAAGTTAGGAACTGCACCTGTGCGGCCAAAAGAATCAGCCAAGGACCCAACACGGAAGTACGAGTTTCGTATAAAGAGGATCATGTAGATCTCAAGCTTAAAAGCTCCACCAAGTGCATGGACTCAAGACAGGATACGATGTGATGTGCTGAGTGGACTTCAGTTCAGTATAGTTATGGGACGGTAAATTGCAGAGAGGCACTTCGATGTGACAATCAAGTCAGGCGTTAATAGGGAAAGCTCTATCGTACAGTAATGTCCGGTAGAGTTTGAGGGCTCAAACTCCCAGGAAATGATATGTGGCCCATGGGCTGCTCGAGACAGGCTGATCAGCCTTTTGGAATAAGGAATATTTGTGGAACGAAGGCCCTGCTAGCCCTTCGTCTGTTACTGCAAGTTTGCAGTACTTTTGCAGTACTCTAGTGAAGAATGTCACGGTGTACAGAGAGTGCGGGGTGCGGGTAAGCACACAGTTAAAATTTTGCAGTAATGGTTGCATCGGCAAGTGGTGATCGCGATCACCTTTTCCTTGGTTGAGAGTTATGATTGTTTCAGTTGACGGAAGACATTATAGTAATAACCCTATTCAACTAAGTAGTTGATTATGCTTGCAGGAATAACTGCAGTGCAGAAGAAGCAGCTGCTTATGAGGTCATGACAGATGCGATCTGCTTTCTTGGTGCTGTGATTGATGATTCAAACAAAGATAAACAAGAAGGCATGCCAGTCAGTGTCTTTGAGTGTTTGAATGAATGTGTGGTTGTGCTCCAGGGATATCAGTTGCTGTCAGCGTCTTGAGCTTACGTGGACAATGAAGGGGATACAAGTGTAATCGATGCTGTTACGTGTAAGAGAGCAACTGACATGGATCACCTTTGACTAAGAGACTAGTAGTCCCGCAGTACTGTTGGAATATAAAGAGTACTCCTGGAACAAAGCC
>KV908341.1:137500-157500 GCA_002005505.1 Botryococcus braunii | reverse complement strand
AAGTCTGTTGCACGTGTCGGTCTTGGTAGCAGGTTCCACTGTCGGGAGGAATTAGTTCTCACTCTGCCTTTCCGCAAGAAGATATGGGGGCCTCTACATGTCTTTCTCGGGACCTCCCAGCCCGTGAACTGACATGGATTCGTTGCTTCCTCATCAGGAACTTGCTTCAGCAAGCTTGCCAGATGGGGTTTGCCAAGGTCGTTGACTTCATCCAACTGCATCTTCTCTCTACCCGCTCCTCGTTCACGCCCAGCGCACGCGTGGCACTACAGGGGGACGAAGGATGGACAGGAGGGTGAGAGGGGGAGGGAGGGGGGAGACAGACAGACACACACACACACACACACACACACACACACACACACACACACACACACACACACACACACACACACACACACACACATGTAGAGAGAGAGAGAGAGGGAGACAGAGAGCGAGAGGGAGAGAGAGAGAGAGAGAGAGAGAGAGAGAGGGGGGGGGCGCGGGGCGGGGAAAGGGAGGGAAGGCTGAGTTGCCTATTTAAAGAGTCCTTGTCTGCTCTTGTTTCTCCCATTCTTACTGATCGCGCACACTGCATTTGCACGTACTTGCGCGAGACAGACAGGCAGAGAGAGACACAGAGAAAGAGAGAGGGGGGGGGGGGGAGTGTGTGCGAGCGCGTGCGGTGGTGGTGGTGGGGGTGTGTGTGTGTGTGTGTGTGTGTGTGTGTGTGTGTGTGTGTGTGTGTGTGTGTGTGTGTGTGTGTGTGTGTGTGTGTGTGTGTGTGTGTGTGTGTGGTGTGTGTGTGTGTGTGTGTGTGTGTGTGTGTGTGTGTGTGTGTGTGTGTGTGCATGATTACCTGCGTGCGGTCATACGTGCATGCGTTCACGTTTGCATCAACGGGGATTAGCACTCTGCTCTCCGTCATTTTAGTTTTATACAGAGCAGTGAAGCTGCACTGCAGAACGCCGCCGTCAATGCTCTTTACTGCAGTTGAAGCATCTGATACCCAATACCCTTAAACAGGGGAGATTAAGCAAAATGATGGGAGCTTCCACTGACAGCCACCATACATGAACTACGCAAAACGCCACCGGCTTCTCTACGACAAAATTCAATTGATGGCCACCAGAAGCATTCAACTTACTGGAACACCAGCAAATCTAAATGCAGACTGTGGAATACCGTAGAAGACCGAAGTTAGAAACGCAGCCGTTGGGTCTTGCACCTGAGCGGCAGGAAGCCTCCGCCCCCTGGCTCCATAGTCAAGGCGCCAAGTGCAGCTGTTAATAATCAAAGGGAATCATTTTTGTAAAGATAAGGTGCCATTTAGGGTGCGTTTTGGTTCTGACAGCTATCAGTCATAAGAACCTGTCCAGCTGCGAGAATCGCCGTTCGTCAGATCGTACCTTGTACAGGAGGTATCTGTGGTCCGCAGCATCCTGGTTGTACCTCCCGTCCGGGTATGGCATCCAATGATGCCTTCAATCATGTATATATACTTGTAACTGAACTGAAGCGTATTTTAGCTGAATAGTAGGGTCCGTGACAGTGCATGCATTGCAGGGCTTGTTGGCGCGTGTAAGAAAGCATTAGACGGGACCGCGCGCAAGCGCATTGAGATAACAAGGGCGTCTTACCTCACTCAATCTAGAATTGATGCTATTGAAGTCATAAGTATTAGGGCCTGCCAATTAACGTCGTCTGTCAGTACTTGATAAACTAATGCGCTAACTCGTTCTCGACTTACCTGCGAGATGTCTCTCTTCGTACAGTCAAAGGGGCCCCACCGTCTCCACCATACCTTGAGCCGTGGGTGGTCTGTACAAGCCCCTTGTGGTCTAAGAGCCGGGCTAGCGAGGTCCTCTCGGCCGCGAATCCAACACGCCTCTGCCACAGGTACCAGACTGTCTGCTCCCAAAAAGGGAGTAGAAGGTCACATCCTAGACTACGCAGAGACAATTTCACACATGGTGTCTTAGAGACTGGCTTTTAAGCCTGGATGAGCAACAGTTCTGACCCCTACGGCTCCTGGGGATGCAGCTTCTGCAGAGTCAGAAGTGTTTATTGCTGCAGAAGAGCGCATTGTGAAAACGCAGAAGCAGCTTCGCCTAAAGATTGGAGCAACAGCAATACCACACCCAGATAAGGTGTGTGCATGGTTGGGAACCTCTTCTGCCTACTTGTGAAGGCCCTCGCCTTCAATGCTATATTTTATGATATTCAGTTGCAGGCAGCATGCGTATAAGTCTGGGTCATTGCACAAGGAATCGCTGTTTGGCAACAGGAAGCCTCTCTGGACTTGGCAATTGGAGAGTTGAACTCCACTTTTCGAGTTCAAACATCTCTAGGCTTTTCCAGGGGTGTAGTTATTCGGCTGGGTGCGTGCGTGTGCCTTAGCGGGTTTATTTGTCCTCATGCCTTTGTGGATGTGTGCCTTTTGCATGTATGGAGAAGAGGGTCCACATAAGGATGGAAAGAAGGGGATAGGGAGTGGGGAAATGGGGGGCGAGAGGGGCGGGTTTAGGGAGGAGGAGAGAGGGAAGGAGGGAGGGGAGGGGAGGGCGGGGGAGAGAGAGAGGGGCGGCAGGAGAGAGAGAGAGGGGGGGCATGAGATAGAGAGGGGGAGAGAGAGAGAGAGAGAGAGAGAGAGAGAGAGAGAGAGAGAGAGAGAGAGAGAGAGAGAGAGAGAGAGAGAGAGAGAGAGAGATTGAGAAGGGGGGTGGAGGGAAAGGGGTGGGCAAAGAAGAGGGGAGATATGCTGATTCTTGAGAAATTAAACCAGCTGCACCAATTATCCATCCTGGAATGGGTTTGGAGTGGGTCGTGCAAAGAAGGGCTCTGTAGTGGGATGAGCCTTGCAACGAAGACTCAGAATGGGCTGTTGTCTACGCCAGGTGTTTTTCACGGAGATGGCTTGCGGAAATGCGAAGAGGGTTCTGGTTCCTGCTAGGAAACAAAGAGGGGAAATTTGGGGGCATGGGTAACTGAAGACAAACTCGCTGCCCTTCCACTCTTCCCTCCCCCCTCCCCTCTTTCTGGGCAATCGGCCACTCTCCAGTAATGTCGCAGCCATGCTAGGCGGAATGGCAACGCAGCTCTTTCCTAGAGAGATGACTGGTGGGTGGAAAGCGGAAAGCAGAGGGCTATCCAAGTAGTCTGATCAAAAGAGATGAGTGCTGCACAGCCTCCCCTTTCGGAAAGAAAGGCAGCAGCATGCTAAAAATGTCAGGGAATGGGATATGCGAGAAAGATGGGAGGAAGGAAGGGGGATGGGCAACAAGAAATGGAAATGAGGTGTGTCTGGGCTGCTTCACAGTGAAATCCTACTTGTAACCCACATCATCACCACCACCAGAATTGATCCTGAGTGAATGACTTTTTGGTTGTTTGGGCACAAGCATTGCTTAGATTTGGGTAGGAGTGCGGTGGCTTTGGGTAGTAATCTTGACACGCTTGAGCCTCTGTCCCTTTGCTGATGTGGCGCATGCCGGGGTGGGGGGGGGGGGGCGGCGGGGCAGGCTCATTACGGAGGGGAGGATGCGCACTTCACCAGCGATGTGATGGGGGGAGCTCTGGGGGTGGCAGACGGGGTTGGGGGCTGGGCTGAAAGCGGCATCAATCCCGCAGGTGCCTCTCTCCCCACATGGGCTCCATGTGCCCATCAGGTCACGGCTGCTAGGCTTCTCTTTGCTAGGGCTCCCCCGTCATCGGGCCACACTGCAATCTTGTCCCGCTGAAATTGTGTTTGCTTCCCCCCCCCCCCCCCGGCCGGACGCCCATGCATTTCTTCTTTGGAGTGTATGGCCAGACTGCTTACTCCAGACTGAATACTCTGTGTCTGCCGTAAGGTGCCCCCTGGGGGCACCCTTGTCCTGTTCCTATACCGTTCCTAGGCTTTTGAATTCTGCGCAAGCATGTGTCTGAGAGGTTTCGGCTGGCGCGGGGGTTACCAGCGCCTGCGCTCTGGAATGCCATGTTATCGAGCTAGGCTTCATAGCTGCTACTTGCTTTTCTTATGGCAGTTCCACTTGCTGTCAAGAGGCGTGTTCATGTGCCTGCTGAGCCTTTTGAATGCTGTGGTATCTATTTTTTGTGTGTGTGTGTGTGTGTGTGTGTGTGTGTGTGTGTGTGTGTGTGTGTGTGTGGGTGTGTGTGTGTGCGTGCGTGCCTTCGTGCGTGCATCTCGCTCTGTGTGTGTGTGTGTGTGTGTGTGTGTGTGTGTGTGTGTGTGTGTGTGTGTGTGTGTGTGTGTGTATTCGTGCGTGTGCGCGATGACTGGATTCATAACGATGTAGCTTGGGTTTGCCTTGTGAAACTCAAGACGACTGGCTGGATGTCCCGTCTGTACCACATTGCACTGGGTTCATTTGGAATGTCTTTGGTTTTCCTTGTGGGCCTGTCATCTGCAGACAGTCGTTTTGAGGCTTGATTTCATACTCCGGCCCCTCTACTTATATCTCCCAACTCAGCCTTTTCGATTTCTACCCCTCCCTCTAGGCCCCTGTTTTTGTGTATGGAGGGGGAAGGTTGGGGAGGTTGTGCAAGAGGCGAATGGGAGGGGGTTCCTGTCCCCCCGGGGGGGGGGGTGGGGGGGGAGAGAGAGAGAGAGAGAGAGAGAGAGAGAGAGAGAGAGAGAGAGAGAGAGAGAGAGAGAGAGAGAGAGAGAGAGAGAGAGAGAGAGAGAGAGAGAGAGAGAGATAGTGTGTGTGTGTGTGTGTGTGTGTGTGTGTGTGTGTGTGTGTGTGTGTGTGTGTGTGTGTGACAGAGAGATGGGGCACCCTTGCACACACACACACACACACACACACACACACACACACACACACACACACACACACACACACACACACATGTGCGCCTGCAAAATGTCCATGTTGGACGGGCAACAGTGGTGAAGAGGAAGGGTTCCTTTGCGTGGGGGACAGAGTACTCGCGATCACTGATGAAGGTAGCGTGCGCCTGGCTGGAGGGGGAGCCTGTCACGGCTGTAACGCTGAGTCACATGGTTTCCACGCCTCAAGCCTCCAATGAGAACGGGCCGATGCCTGCTGCTTCCTCCCCGCCCCTGGACCTCTTCTCCCTCCCTATCGGTGCGCCTCACCACCTTTCCTCTGTGTGGGTGTCTGTGAAAGTGTGAGAGTGAGAGAGAGAGAGTCTCTGTGTGTGTGTGTGTGTGTGTGTGTGTGTGTGTGTGTGTGTGTGTGTGTGTGTGTGAGAGAGAGAGAGAGAGAGAGAGAGAGAGAGAGAGAGAGAGAGAGAGAGAGAGAGAGAGAGAGAGAGAGAGAGACTGAGAGTTTGTGCGTGCGTGCGTTTATGTGTGTGTGTGTGTGTGTGTGTGTGTGTGTGTGTGTGTGTGTGTGTGTGTGGTGTGTGTGTGTGAGAGAGAGAGAGAGAGAGAGAGAGAGAGAGAGAGAGAGAGAGAGAGAGAGAGAGAGAGAGAGAGAGAGAGAGAGAGACTGAGAGTTTGTGCGTGCGTGCGTGCGTGTGTGTGTGTGTGTGTGTGTGTGTGTGTGTGTGTGTGTGTGTGTGTGTGTGTCTGTGTGTCTGTGTGTGTGCGTGCGTGCATGCATGGGCGCTTGTGCGTGTGTGTTCACAGAGCTCAATTGCATGCAGCGGGAGGAGAAAGGGGGGGGGGGGACGGGGAAGCGTGAGCTTGAGTGTGTAGGGGTTTCCACCTGTCCCTTTCAGCAAAAAGGGGGGGGGGGGGGTTGAGACGGAAACGCAGAAAACTTGCCAATCATGGCTATTCTTCGAAACTCTCTTGCTGTTGGAAATTTCCGCTCTACTCCCCCTCTGCTGTATTGGTGCGCTCTCTCTCTCTCTCTCTCTCTCTCTCTCTCTCTCTCTCTCTCTCTCTCTCTCTCTCTCTCTCTCTCTCTCTCTCTCTCTCTCTCTCTCTCTCTCTCTCTCTCTCATATGCACGCACGCACGCGGGCGTGCACCCACACATGACTCAGTCCGACTTTGCAGTGTTCCCTGTCCAGCGGGGATGGAAGGGGGGGGGGAGGGGCCAAGCACGACTGTCATGACGTTGCCACTGGCCTCCACAAACCAGACTGAGCGCCCGCAGCCGCAGCCGCTAGCTCCCGAGGGGGCGTTTTGCGGGGAAGCACAGCCTTAGACCCCCCTGGTTTTACCCGAATCCTTGAAGTCCGGCCCCAAGGGGAGGAGCGGAGGTACGCGGAGGAAGCAGCCTTGCCTTTACCCTTATGGCCTGGTCCTTAGCCAAACTTTGCCTTTACCATAACCCCGGTTCTTAGCCAGACTTTGCAGTTTCAAAAGCCCCGGTCCTTAGCCAGACTTTGCCATTACCTAAGCCGGGTTCTGAGCCAGACCTTGGGGGTCGTGCAGAGGGTGAGATTCCCCCCAAGGCAGCCCTGGCGGTGGCCCACGCAGCAACCCGTTTGCCAGGCAGTGCAACGGCTTGCATCCTGGTGCTCGACCAAACTACGGAAACACTTACAGCCGCCAACCTGGTCCGCCTTCCTGCCTGCACGCGATCGTCTGCGTGTGTGTGTGTGTGTGTGTGTGTGTGTGTGTGTGTGTGTGTGTGTGTGTGTGTGTGTGTGTCTGTGTGTGTGTGCGTGTTGTGTGTGTGTATATGCCTTCGTGCGTGCGTGACAGAGACACACACACACACACACACACACACACACACACAGAGAGAGAGAGAGAGAGAGAGAGAGAGAGAGAGAGAGAGAGAGAGAGAGAGAAGAGAGAGAGAGAGAGAGAGAGAGAGAGAGAGAGAGAGAGAGAGAGAGAGAAGAGTTTGTTTTGGAAGGGCAATGTTTTCGAAGCCACGGAGATCGGGTTGCGTCGGATTGACTTGGAAGGCAGGCTGACCTCTGGAGGCCAGCGGGCTTCTGTCCGTGATTGACTTGGAAGGCTGTCTTTCAGGGGGACATCCGGTTTTGTGTACCGGATTGGATCACAAAGGCTGTCTTCCAGGGACATTGCGGGGTTTCTAGACTGGTTTTGATAGGCCGGCGTTCAAGGGGATAGCGGGTTTTGTACAATGGTTTGGAAGGCCGGCTTTCAAGGGGACAGCGGGTTTGGTATGCTGATGTTTATGGCGGCTTTCAAGGAAACAGCGGGGTTCTGTCAGAGACTGATGGGAAAGGCTTGTCTGCAGGGGGACAGCGGTTTTCTGCTGGTGAGGAAGGGGAAGCCGCTGGTTCGCAGTGAGGCCCTGCAACACTTCTTTGACTGCCCCCTGCAGTTAGGGGCCTACCCGGAGTTCACTAATGCCACGGACAGCGTTGATGATGCTGCCGTGTACCAGTTAAAGGTCTGCCTGCTCTCTCCCCTCTTCCCCCCTTCCCCTTCCCAAACCCCACCCGAGAACAAATGGCTTTGTATTATGTGGGACACAAAGCTGAGTGGGGTTGGCAGAGTGCCAGGGAGAAACAAAATGGCGGTGAGCGGGGGGGGGGGGGGTCTGCCCCACCCCTCCCCAAAAAAAGGCAAACCAAGAAAAAAAGAAAAAAGTCGTCTGCATGTATGCATGTGGGGTTTACACTCCTCACTCCAAACACGTTTGCTCATGCTCTGGCACGTCCGGCCCCCCCCCTCCCTCCCTCCCTCCCTCCCTCTCCCTCCCTTCCTCCCTCATGTGCATGCTCGCCTGCACACACACACACACACACACACACACACACACACACACACACACACACACACACACACACACACACACACACACACACACACACACACAGCCATTATAGGAAAAGCTCAAAACCTGCTCAGCCTTGCAAGATCGTGAAGCGACAGTAATACTGGACATTTGGGTGATGTCCATCCTTCCAGGCGGGACGTGCTGAGCATATCCCAGGATGAAAACTGCACAACAAAACCCCACACGGTCTGACATGGCCCTCTAGGAGCTACGGAGTGTGTCTGCAGTTCATTTCTCCACGAGCCAACCTCTTGCTAGTGAGGTTGTGTCTTCCTTTTTGAGCATGCCTGGAGGAATCTTGCCTTCTGTGAGACAGATGAAGTGCAGTAGACCGCCTTCTGTGGCCTCTACGGCCAGGAGACCAGATGGGAGTTTCCACCCACCACGGACACACACACACACACACACACACACACACACACACACACACACACACACACACACACACACACACACACACAGGCCCGCCCGCCCGCACGCACGTGCGCGCGCGCGCACGCACACACACACACACACACACACACACACACACACACACACATACACACACGCACACACACAGGCACGCACGCACGCGCGCGCACAGGCACGGGCACGTGGCTAAGCAGTACGTCCGCTTTTGCGGGGGGCGAAGGCAGCTCGGTTTTTATGCATGTAGCCTGGGGCTGGCAGCTGTTAGGATGCTTTACCTCTCTTCCGTTAGCCTCGTGTTACAGGCAGGGCCAAGCTGCTTGTAGGCTGTTCCCAAAGCCGTGGTGGTGCATGTTTGTCTACGCTGTGCTGATCTGTCCAAGCACAGCGTGATGTGGACCCTCCTTTGCCGTCTAGGTTTGGACACGTCAAGCTTTGAAGGCTGTCCTTTTGTGATAGTACTGGCGGCAACAGCCAGCTGGGACAATAGCGAGGGCATAATAGTGCCGTGGCATTGTCCCTCAGGGGTCCCTTGACGGGCCTCCCGTCCTTCATCCCCCAGGAAGCAGGCGTGTGCGTTGTGTCTATCATGGCGTGATCCTTTCTGCTCAAGTACACACCTCCGTGATCCCTTCTGTTTAAGTACACGACCGTGCGTGATCCCTTCTACACAAGTACACGACGCAGCGTGTTTCTCACTGCGGCGTATGTATTTCTACTACAAGGCGTCTGTAGGAAACCACGGATGACCGTGAGGGACGGTGCGTACTGCCGGGAGGCCCGGTCGGTGATCCCCGGGGGATGCCACGTCGAAGGGAGCTCCTCCAGGAGGTCTGAATGTGGTACGGCGACCTGAATTGTGGACCAGTGTGGGTGGGTAGGAGGTTGCGGGTGCGCGGTGTCACTGCTGCGTGTATGTTGTGTCGACCTCCGCGCTTTGGGTGAATATTTTCATAAGGCATTGCGCACGTTTGTGAAAGCTACCATTTGTGAGCGTGTGAAGAGGTAAGATTTCTAGACGAGGGACGAGTTTTCCTGGGCTGTTTACACCCACGAGAGCTGGTGGAGGCATTTTTTCCAACAGTATTTTGTTCGTGTCCGGCACGCGTATGCGTCGTATCAAAGCTGACTCGGTGTCGCTGCAGCGATCCAGTTCGATCGCAGGAGGCATTTTCGACGGGCGCAAATCGCGATGTGAGGGAGCCATAAGGGACCTTTTCCCCGCGTCAAAGGGCATCTGTTTCCGCGTTCCACCACCACAGCACCTGCCCTACAAATCACAGCGCTTTGCCTTTCAAGTCAGCAAAGCTTTTAACTGCAATCTGTGTTGTAACTGTCTGGAGAAACTGTTATGAATCGGTTCCTCACATCGCGCTGTTGGCTTTCGAACTGCAATAGGGCAGAAGGCGCGCAGTACCTATTCAAACACATCAGGGATTTGGTCACGAAATAGTACGCCATATCCCGCGCTATCCTGCGTAATCCTGCTGTTTATCATGAGAGAATCCAGGAAGGTGCATCCCAGATACGACGCTATCCTGGCCAGTGGCCGTGGGACTAGTTACGCCATCTTGGGCAGGACAGCGGAACGTGTGCATCATGAAGTCGCCACTGTGAAGCGACCAAATTTTGGGGTGCAACAAGACCATGCGGGGTCCCGAACCGGTATTCTTGCCCCTTATTCCGGGGCCAGGGTCAATCTTAGAGGACCCTCCGGATTGTGCCGTAAGCCCGCACCGTTCTCTACGTACACTTTTGCCGTCTGTTACGTGCCACGGCTTATTTCATCTTTTAAACGTCCGTGCCGCATAATTTAGTAACGCAGACCCTGTGTTAAGCACCCCAACGGTGACCCCAGTACAATGACTCAGTTTCCTGAGAACAGAGGGACTCAGCTTGAACATCGTCCTCCCTCAGCGATGTTGCACCCAATAATCTTTGAAGTATTATATGCTTACAGTGTGGTGGGTGTCTCAGGTACAACCAGGAGACATTGTGATAGCAGGCAGTGATGGATTGTGGGACAACTGTTATGAGGACGACATCATGAGTCTGCTTCCTGATGGCCCTGATGCCATTGAAATGGTCAGCACCATTCCAATGAGCATTTCCCTTGCATGCCTGGAGACATAGTAGTATGCTGTAGCAGCAAACATGGTGGTGTGTGTGCATAGATTGTCAGTTTGAGAGAGAGAGATGGGGGGGGGGGGAGGGGGGGGGGAGAGAGAGAGAGAGAGAGAGAGAGAGAGAGAGAGAGAGAGAGAGAGAGAGAGAGAGAGAGAGAGAGAGAGAGAGAGAGAGTGGGTGTGGGGGTGTGTGTGTGTGTGTGTGTGTGTGTGTGTGTGTGTGTGTGTGTGTGTGTGTGTGTGTGTGTGTGTGTGTGTGTGTGTGTGTGTGTGTGTGTCTGATTGTGTTGGCCCTCGCCCCCACAGTTCATTCACTCTGCAGGCTGGGGGCTGGGGGAAGGGGGTGAGACTCAGTGTCAGGCGAAGACTGTTGGGTGCATGAATGTGCATAACCATGCGTTTGTGAAGTTGCCTGAACATGCATGCAGGCGGCAAGGCAAGTGGCCGAGCTTGCACACTCGCGTGCGCAAGATCCAACGTACCGCTCGCCATACAGCCAGGAGGCTGTAAAGAATGGCTATGATCTGCCCTGGTGGGAGAAGCTTCGGAATGTTTCCCTTCAGGATGGCAAGATTGAGCTTGGCCAGTTGCAGGTGGGGCCAGTGCCTGATGGTTTGCTCAATTCTCCCTCATTGCAGGCTCTCTCTCTCTCTCTCTCTCTCTCTCTCTCTCTCTCTCTCTCTCTCTCTCTCTCTCTCTCTCTCTCTCTCTCTCTCTCTCTCTCTCTCTCTCTCTCTCTCTAGCCACGCTCGTGTGTGTGTGTGTGTGTGGGGGGGGGGGGTGTGCGTATGGGTATTTTTGGGAGTTGGGAGGGGGTGAGGCTGGGGCTCCATGCATGTGGATACCGGTCTTCTTCTATTCTCTCGCCATTCTCCTTCTACTAAATCTGGGCTGGTGTTGTGTCCAGGGGGGAAAGCTGGATGATGTTACGGTAATTGTTGCTTACGTCACAGAGGAAGAAGTGCCTCTGCTGGATGATGAGCCAGAGGGGTCGGACGGGCTTGAAGCCACTCCGCTTGGAGCTTGATCTGTATTCAACCCGCATGACCCTGCATTGCCAGCTTTCTGAGAGCCATTGGTGACACTTGCGAACCCGAAGTCGCCCACTTATGGGCAGTTTCTTTTCTACGCAATGCGAATGAACTGATTTGGGAACAGCATAACTGGTGATTGTGATTGCAGTCTCGACACGTCAGATCGGGAATGTAATGTGAACCCGCAAATGCGGCTGTATTGTGCGAAGGGATTGTTGAAATGTGGTAGTTGGTGGTGATGAAACTTGCCCACTGACAAAGCAGAAGAGGCTTGGCTCCAAGTGTCTGGTTTCATAATGCAGCACTGGGACAATTCACGAATTTGTTGGCAAAATTAGTACGCAAAGCGTTGTATCCATAAATTGAGACTGCAATGCGTAACACCTTTCTGCAGACAAGAAGATGGTTGGACAGGTTTTCGGAAGCTGATGTGAAGGCCTGTCTAGTATTCTTATCGAGTTCTGAGTGTGAACGGCAAAAGAGGGGAAGGTTCTCGGTGGTATGCTAGGCGGCAAATAGACTTGTAGTTGTTACAATGTGGTGACAATGAAGGAGACTCAGAAGTCCGCAGTTTCTAGGTGCGATACGCGTTAAAAGCCCAAGGCTTTGTCTGGCATCTGCTGCAAACATTGTCTCGTGAAGGATGTGGATTCAACCACATCCTTTTCCTATTTGGTCGGTTGTATCCATGTGCCGTATGTACCTAGTGGGAAGTTCCTAAATTGGCAAATTGAGGAATACTACCTCCACTGCATCCCCCGTAACCCTTTTGAATTGAGGATTGACCTCAAATCGGAGGCTTTTTACAAGGCTGGTTGTTGATTGTTGTGGCTTGATACGGCTCGTCGGGATCCCGTTGACATTTGGGTGAGAAAGCCCATTCGGGTGAGAAAGCCCTGCTGATTTACAACATTTGTCCATGTTCGAACATACTTTAATATTAAAGTACGTTGTCCCCGTTAATGGCAATAAAGGGAACAGGCGTGAAGAGGCGTCTGGGCGGCATTTCACCCGGTGCGTAGCAAGACTTAGAGAACCCCGAGTGCAGCCTTGCGACGGTAAACGTTTCCGGAGATCTCACGAGTTCAGACATTGCAACGGTGACCATTTTGTTGCCGTTGCGCCCACTAAAGGCAGGCTTAACTTGATTCGCGAGTATGTGCAAGCAATGTTTTTAATCTTATCTTTTTGTGTTTCGTACCTCAGTGTCACGCCACATTGTTGTCGAAACTCTTTCCCGCGTTGTCCTCCTGTCGTCTCCACGTTCATGGAATACCTCAAGCTACATTCACCCCCAGACTTGAGAAACAGACATGTGATGTCAAAGTGCCTGACTCTTCCCTGATTTGAATGTTCAGTGAGTCCCGTGCATGATATAGATCCTTGGAGGCTTTCCTTGCATTGATTGTGCGTCCCACCCATTTCGCATTTGAGTCCCTGACCCTTGACACGATCTCGCGAGTTGGCTTCCTGACACTTGAGTTGAGACTTGAGAAGTCCTTCAACTGGCGTCATGAAACTCTGACACATGAACACGGGCATGTCGACTATGGGCATGTGCATGTTGAGACGGGGAGTCGAATCCCTCCTGCTCAACCAGCTGGGATTTCTCCCAGCGTTTTCTTGAGCATTCATGTGACTTTCTATGCCTGTGCTCCAGAAGGCGAAGCAGGCATGTTTCCGTTCCAAATGCGCTTTCGCATTGACTTCATGGTCCCTCCAGCTTTTTTTGGGCGGAAGTGAGATCTGAAATCCTGTGCTAATGAATTCTCTAGCGCTGAGCAGGCACTCGAGCAGGCTGCAGTCGGGACTACCGAGGCCTGTCGTCGATCCGCCTCCATCTGGCCAAACGATGACGCAGACCATTCGGCGGACCCCACGTGGAACGTCCCGAAGTGTTTCCCCAAGGACCAGCCCTTGTCGATTGGTACTGGGGTGGGTTTCCTCTGTCCGGAGCGATTACGAAGGGATGAACTGTCAGACATCCCAAACGTCGTTACGCTTTCCGATCATGGACACGTTACATTGGGCCTTACGGCTGGGTACGTCCAAAAGTAGGGCGTAATTCATGGTCATTAGACCGTTTGAGAAACTGCTGGATTTCTCCTGAAGGCCGATCAATCTGCGGAGGATCAGATACGGGCTGCCGTTGGACAGAGGGTCGATAGGGTCACAGCGTGTCCATCGAGAACCCCACCAAGGTGGTAGTTCCCGACTGGTGATGGCGCATTCAAAGTCAAGCATCCGCCCCCGAGAAACCTCGATGCATAGTGCCACTATGTGGGAAGACAGCTTGAACATGGGCCGTAAAGGCCTGAAAGTAGATGTTGTTCGTGCTCAGAGCACGCCTGTTGAAGGCTTACCGTCTCGCAGTAGCCGAGTTGTGATTGGCTTTGATTGCTCAACGCCCACGACACCTTCTCAGCCATCCACGCCCCGCCAGCGGCTGCCTAGATCGCCCTTATCTAATTTATTGAAGGAACAAGATCTGCTGTTGAGGAGGAGTTTGTCTATAAACGTGGGAGGGTCTCGGCTGTCTCCTGCGATTGGCTCGGTCCTGGGGACACAGCGGAAGGCACGCAGCTTAGCAGATCTGCGGGGCTGCCCCTCTGATACAGCAGGAGCTTCAACCTGTTCGCCGGGGTCCAGTTTATCGCGACCTTCTACACCCATCCCCATACCAGACTGCAGGTTGGTGTCCCGCCCCAGCTGGCTGCTATGTCGTTGTCCGATTGCAGGGACACCCTTATCATGCTCAGTATTGTTTCTTGTTGCTATCTGATGCAAGTTGCTGGTGATCCGGGCTCACTCTTTGTAGGTTTGAATTTAAGATGTCTCAGGAATTTCGTTATACACCGCGCATAGGAGTAGGGGAAGGTGGGCGATGCCGCTAAGCACTTATGAACCGCTTTTCACCTAAGTTCTGCTTTGCAGAGAGATTTTATTACGTCCTGAGGCAGCTCTTCTGGAAGATTTGTCTATGGAAGATGCCAGTGGTCACTTGCCTCCGTCGGTGGACCTCCCGATGCATCGCGCCAAGAGTGGGCGTTGTGGATCTGGCGCCTTCGACAAATGTGAAGCTTCTGGAGATGTACCATTTGTTGTGTTACATCCAGAGAATGCGGTCAAACAGCTTCGATGTTTGGAAGAACGCCTACGGCAGGTGTGTTGGATGCCCTGTGCCTCATTCTATGTTAGCGTGGCAAGGGCCAATCGTAGCCCGCTAGTGCCTAGCACGGAACCATGTCCTCCTGCGCTTTGAGTTGCTCCTCCCCATTTTTAATCTTGTGATTGTTAGATTGACGTTCATGTTGTTTGTTGGATTCCATGCGTATGTTCCAGATATGATATGATCAGACCACATCGAGGCGGCTGACCGGTTCTGGTCACCACATCATGTTGTCCTCTGGGTTGAACGTACTTGATTTCTATGTGTTCAGCATATGCTTTTAGTGTATGGTCGCGATTTGGTCAGAGTGATCGAGTTCCGGAACGCTTCGGGGTCGGTAGAGGAGGTATTAGGGTGGTGCTCAATCAACCTTTGCTCGTGGAACTTATGAATCTGATTATTTTCTCTCTTTTTTCTGATGTATACCTGGGTGTTGTTGAGCGTGTCAGTCTAGGAGTTCCTGAGCAGTGCCTTGTGTGGCTTGCAGCTAGGCTTCTACCTGCATATGTCGGTGCAATCCGTGTTGACGAACCCACTTGCTTGTCTCAGATGCTTGTTAACATTCATCCAAATGGATGTGTGATCAACAAATGACATAGCAGGCTTGGTAGGCTGCATCCCACACCACTTCATGCGAGTGTTGATGTGTGCTTGTGCTGTGCACAGACCCAGGAGCAAGAGGTCACATGTCGGATGGTGATGGAACTGCGTATCCGGGAAGAAGAGCGGGCGCGCCTCCACATGGAGTGCAACGACATGCGGGCTAGGTCAATGGCTCTCGATGAGTGTGCTGAGATGGTCTTTGACTTAGACGAAGCCCCTGCTACTCCACCGGCTTGTGCAGCCCCTGTCTCGCAGTCGGCGGGGAAATCAAGCTACGGCATTCCCCCCCGCCCTCCACTTCGTTGCAACCTCGGGAGGCGGTTCAGCGCTCCTCACGCTATGGCTGCTTGGTAGCACTGAGGGTTCTTGCGCAGTCTAAAACAGCTGTTTATCAGGCCGATAGATTTTCAAACGATCTGTCCTTGCTGCAGTGCCCCCGGCGTTGACATTTGGGGATCTGCTTCAGGCATGCAAATTGCCATGGAAGCTTGCTCCTGGTATCAGGCTAGCTGGGTATTCGTCTCCGGGCCCTTTGTGGCTTGCAAATTGTGAGGCGCAAGCCTAGCGGTTGTGCAGGTTTTAGGCCCTCACGGTCAGGAGACTAGTGGCAGTGGGAAGGGGTGTGAGGCCGAGGGGCAGCACAATTTTGTCCCCACCCAAAGTCGGAGGGCAGACAAATGCCTGCCAGTGTGTGTCGCTGCCAGCCCTTTGGGAAACCATATATTTGGACTTGTGAGGGCGTGCTTGTGGGTCTCTGGGACCAACCTCTGCATACAAAGTGAGGGAATGATGTCTCCATCACTCTGCGAGGCAAAGCAAGGTGTCAGAGTCTTGCAATCTGACAGGCTGAAAGCTTCCTTAACATAGATAAAGGTGTTTAGGGAAGATGCTCTGTACATACTGCTTGTGACACTGTGTGGTGAGGGCGTTTAGCACTTTCTAGTGATTTGTGGGGAAGTTGTGTGGGGAAGTTGGGCTTGGCAGTTGACCCGCCAGGTGGTCAGACATATGTCTGTCGTCCGTGCTTGCATGGATGAGTGTGGTTGCTGGGTGCACAACGGATTTATGGGGGCGGAGGTCGGACTTGCCAAATTTGGCGACGCCAGATTGTCTATGTAGTATTGGTTCTGGTCTTTAGCTCAGCACTCTACCTGTGCCAAAGGAGCGCAAAGTGAGGAATGGCGTGAGTGAAAGAATCGATTCTTTTGTTTCAGAGCAAACATCTTCTTTGTCCTTTTACAGTCCCTTGCTTCCCATGCAGCAAGGAGGCTCAGGTAAAAGGCCCAAAATGGTCCGTCCCTATGAACTTGGGTTTGTGAAGTGGAGCAGAAACGTAGCGGTTTGGCCTTCATGTGCTTGCATTGACCGCCTCTTAGGACCCCTCACAGCGCGCTGATCGAGGTAGAAGATGTGTAAAAACACTGTGCACTTAGGTTATGCAGTATCGCTTACTCTTGGGGTGCAGAGGGTGGTTTAAAAAGTGCGGAGGGGAGAAAACGGAAGCTTAATGTATGTTCCCTGGCTGGCTGGCTGGTGGCGTGGAACGCCCCTTTGGCAACCGACACAAACGCAAGGGGAATCATTGCCTAGCATGGGGAACAGAAATGCATTGAAATGGTAAGCATTAAAGCAAGCATGCATGCATGGGGGGCATGGCATGTGCTGAAACATTTCGGGCCTTGCTTATGTAGGACACTTGGGGTATTCATGTCAGGTGAGTAGGTGTCACGCTGCTTCCAGCCACCTTCCTCGATTGTAGTTCCATTGCCGTTTGCACTTGTATCTTGGCATCTGTAGGTGAGGGTCGTGTTTAGGATAAGACCACAGCAATCCATGTGCAGAGCGGTTGTGCATTTAGTAGGTGCGGTGTTGTTAGCCGCTGCCGCAGTGTTTCATTACCTGGGGACGAAAGAGGGGAGAGAGTGGGCAAAAACTGCTTACTTGCAGCCTTCGAGGGGGCTCGAACCCATGCCCGATGCGGCAGGGACTCTTTCCACACCCAGGGCCATATAATTGCCAGTGATGTGTCCCGTCATTTGAGTAGACATTAGTTACCTAAGTACATAGAGCAGACTGTGCCTTGGGAGGGCGGGTCCTTAATGGTACCCAGGTCTCGTACGGTTGCAAGTCTGAGAGGTGGCATGATCGCTGGTGGGGGACCACATGGGTGATACTGCCCAGGAACCCACCGTTGCAGGTCGTGAGAGCTGCTGCATATTGTGGCAGATTCAGAAGCCTGAAAGTGCATTTGTAGATCGAAGCATGTATTCTACATGACAGTTAAGGGGACAGCACTCAAATATAACGGTACGGCAAGATTTGCCCAAACAGCATTGCACGGTTGCTTGGCTGGACATTGGGATCAGCCTCCCTGTGTACTTTGTTCAAGGGTCCAGCAATTAAGAGTTAGTGCGCAACATTTAGAAGCGTTTCGCGGAAGGTCCTCCAGGTCATGGCCAGGCGTTTGCCACAAATACACACAGAGGCTTACGCCAGACTCGGCCCTTGGCCAGCAGGACCCACAATTTTGATTTTATGGGAAATGTGGGAGCGTGCCTGTATCCCACCGGGGCACACGTGTCACATGTGCAGGCGGGACCCTTTGCGGGTGTCTGATCCGTGCGTGGGCCCTCCCCAACCCCCGTTAGTGATGTGATACCAAAACTCAGTACAGAACAATTTTGATGCATGAGAAGTCGTTCTCCCGGGGGACTGTGTCCCAGGGATCAAGAGTCGAAGATGTGTCGTGCTCCAATTGCATTAGCGTGTCCGCAGCATGGCGGCGTGGGCCATTGCTCTCAGACTGTGCAGAAGTAAGGCAGCAGAGCACAGGCTTTGCTGGGAATGTTGCTGATGTAACGGGGAATTCTGCATACTTTGCTGAAGCTGCGGTGGCAGTGTGCCATCGTGTATTTAGAATTAAAAGTGATGCATGTCCCGACCGCAAACCATGTTTCCTACATACGTGTTTGTCCTGGTCTTTGTGAGAGCCAATCTACTTGTCCTTGGCAACTCACCCCCAAATGCAGTGGCTTTTGTACCACATATCTCCAATGCCTTGCAACTCCTCTTTTCCATGCCCCTTCACTTTAGAGGGAAACGTGAAGCCTATCTATCAACGAAGTCAAGATTGGCTACAGTGCCTTACACAAGTCACGATTGCACAATCCTCCAAATTCGGAGCACTGACGACACGTGGTTCACGGATTAAAGACCCTTCACTATCAGAATAACTCAACGAGTTCTGCAATGCGAAATGTTGTCCGACGAAGTGCCAGTCTCCTCTCCTCACCAACGCAGCAGCATCAAGGGACCTCGATCAACTTCAGGCTATTCAATGAAATTTGCCCGTAACGATCTCCCAGGCTTCAACATCTCCTTCCCGCATCTGCATGTACCGCAGCACAGCTTGCATATTGGTCAAACCCCTTGGTCTCTTGTACTGTACAACAGCGGCTGTACAACTCGTACAGCAAATCCAGGCGGGGAATGGGAGTGGGAATCACATCATCGGATTCGTATGATGTCGCCCACCCTCCCAGGAGCCGCCAGCTCTGCGACTTGGTGAATGGCACACCGGCATGTTGGGCACGCATGAGGCGGTCTGCGTCCCCATTCCCAGTTTCAAACATGGCCATTAACTCCATTGTCTTTGAGGTAACCTTGAAATTTCAAACGTGGCCTTGAACTCCATCGTTTTATGGTGAAATATCAGACATTGGCCATTCAGTCCATTGTTGGGTCCGTCCTCTCCGTCATTTCCATACATCCTCCCCTTCTCCCCACCCTCTCCTTCCCGTGGAGTCCGCCAGTAAAGATCAAAGGATTTTCGGAAAGTGGCACAGATTTTAAATCCAGGACCTGCGTGATACAATCGCTGGCTCATGCGAGTTGGCTGTGACTACAGTGGAATGAGAAGGGAAGCAGCAAGCTTCAGGGGACATTTCCGCAACTCGAAGGGCGTTGGAGAACAGCAAGACGGTCTGTCCAGCGTAACATCAGGTCTGGAACTGAAAACCACGAAAAGAATCTGCATGTCGCCTCAGGAGCAGGGCGCAAAGAGCCTGGTACACATGGGTAGAGGCATTGCCTGAGCAAGACACGGTAGGCGCAGGGCGGGCAGAGGCCCCCGTGGCCACACTCCAGAAGTACTGCCGTAGGTGCCGCCTCGCAACACAAATAGCACAGCTCCTCCTCTAAGCTCGAGCCGCACAGACTTGCACTGTCGTCGAGCGTCACATGCCGTTCACGTGCATCACCACCAGGGCAGGTATCTGCACCAGCTGCGGCGTGCTGTGAGCTGCTTGGCACGTGACTGCTTGCAGGCTGTAGCCCACCAGGATAAACAGGCGAGGGTGCCGAAGAGGACGATTGACGGCGTTCGGCTGGTGTGGAAGTAGACGGTACTGAAGGGCAAGCATCCGAGAAACCTTCTCCAAGCTCGATGTCCCCCTCTGAGAGCTGCATGCATCGGCCATCCCTGCTCGTAGTGCGTTGAAAAGCTCAGAGTCGTGCACCTGCCCTTTCACGGGCACACACACACACACACACACACACACACACACACACACACACACACACACACACACACACACACACACACACACACACAAATATGTATGTACACACATAGGCACGCACGCGCACATACACAAATGTACGCATACGGGTAGGCAGAGCGCGCGCCCCGAGAGAGAGAGAGAGAGAGAGAGAGAGAGAGAGAGAGAGAGAGAGAGAGAGAGAGAGAGAGAGAGAGAGAGAGAGAGAGAGAGAGAGAGAGAGAGAGAGAGAGAGAGAGAGAGAGAGGGGGAGGGAGGGAGGGAGGGAGGGAGGGAGGGAGGGAGAGAGAGAGAGAGAGAGAGAGAGAGAGAGAGAGAGAGAGAGAGAGAGAGAGAGAGAGAGAGAGAGAGAGAGAGAGAGAGAGAGAGAGAGAGAGAGAGAGAGAGAGAGAGAGAGAGAGAGAGAGGGGGGGGGGGGGGGGGAGGGAGGGAGGG
>KV908341.1:100000-132500 GCA_002005505.1 Botryococcus braunii | reverse complement strand
ATTTCACACGGGCCGAATCCCTTCGTACTTTCGCGAGGGGCGCACGGAACGGGATCTACAGCGAGTCGCTGCGATCGCCCCCAGCGCTGGGGCCTACGTTCAAAACCCAAACATGCCAGCACCAAGGGCTCTGGAGCATTTCAAGCACAGCGGGTTCCCATGGAGTCCGATAGGTTGGGACCGAAACACAGGAATTAGAATCTCTGTCATGTGTTGCTAGAATTACAAAGCACCAGAGGGGTGCGCCAAGGTAGAAATCTGAGAAGATCGATTGCTGTATTCGACGGCCGTTCAAATGTTTCTGTCTTCGTTGATGACGATCCCACCCATAATTCAGGACCATGCGCAATAAAGTAGACGAAGTCTGGAGCTGGCGGACTCCGTTGCTAGGCAAATCATTTCACACCACGCAGTATCTACATGCGCACCCATGTTCTGTCCAGTAGCCACACCCCTATTTCTACTCCCCACTGCCCCCTTTTCTCTCTCTCTCTCCCCCACTCCGCCCCCCCTCTCTCTCTCGCTCGCTCGCGTGCGCTCTCTCTCTCTCTCTCTCTCTCTCTCTCTCTCTCTCTCTCTCTCTCTCTCTCTCTCTCTCTCTCTCTCTCTCTCTCTCTCTCACACACACACACACACACACACACACACACACACACATACACACACGCACTCTCTCTCTCTCTCTCTCTCTCTCTCTCTCTCTCCTCTCTCTCTCTCTCTCTCCTCTCTCTCCCCCCTCTCCCCACCCTCTCCCTCTCCCCCCCCCCCCTCTCTCTCTCTCTCTCTCTGTGTGTGTGTGTGTGTGTGTGTGTGTGTGTGTGCGCGCGCGCGCGCCGTGTGTGCACGCGCGGGCGGGCGGGCGTGCATGTGTGTGTGTGTGTGTGTGTGTGTGTGTGTGTGTGTGTGTGTGGTGTGTGTGTGTGTGTGTGTGCGCGTGTGTGTGTGTGTGTTGTGTGGTGTGTGTGTTGTTGAGTTCTGAACATTATTATTGAATGCCTTGTGCTTTAAGTGATCTTCATGTGTGCACTATTAGGATATGGGTCCATTGAGAACATAAGGTACCTTGAGACACGGCAGATTCTGGACGTTTTCGAACATAAGGTACAATCCTATCTAGATCACACGTTTGTCGGATGAACTCTTAAGGCTGCCCCACCGGAGTGAATACCAACTGGTTGTGAAAGATGCTGGGCATCACCAGATGCTAGTCTTGTCCGACAGTTGTGTGTGGCACTCAGCAGACAGTCGTACGGACTGTAGCTGGAGTAACTTCGTCTATTCACGACCTGTCTGCTTTGTACAGGTACGGTGCGGCAGTGTGTGTTGTATCATTGTTGCTATTGTGAGAGTGAACAAGCTTAGTGTACCCTGTAGTCACTCAAACAGATAAGGGACAGTGACTTCAGGGAGTATAGGCATGTACTTGAACGTAGCCGTCTAGAGCCTTATCTAGTGATTGCTTGATCGGTGCTTGTGTACAAGATAATGATGTAACGCAACTGGTTGTGAAAGATGCTGGGCATCACCAGATGCTAGTCTTGTCCGACAGTTGTGTGTGGCACTCAGCAGACAGTCGTACGGACTGTAGCTGGAGTAACTTCGTCTATTGACGACCTGTCTGCTTTGTACAGGGAAAGCCGATTGCCCATAACCTTTCACAGGTTATGGGCCCACGCCCTTCCAGCTGAGCCAAGTAAAAGCAGGAGTGAAGGTCGTCTACGGATGGGTCAGACGTAAGCGTCAACAAAGGAGCTCGAGCATGGCGCAGCGGCGCAAGGGAACTCGAGTGTACCAGGACCATTATCTTACTCACAGTTTACCTTTCTGGGAAATTCATAATTGAAGTTTTAGCTGTGCTTTATCATTCATAGACGTTGTCTAGAAGCACTGAGTGAGTCGGGCCGGACTCCGGCGCAAACTTCTGAGGGGAACATATCTGCTACTACTGTGCAAGACTGGCTGGTAAATTTCCATGACATGGAGGGAATTGTAGGGTATTGCTGCATTCCAGAAGTTTATGAGTAAGTTTGGCTGGTGAAGTGACAATAGTATGACAAAAAGGGGCAAAGAAAAGGAAAGTAGCAGTGAAACAGCAATGTCTCAACCTGGAGAAGTCAGTGGGGCCACTCCAGGGCAGTCTATGACCGGGACACAATCAGCCACTGCAGAACCAAAGGTGGAGATTGACAAGGCAGCCTACATCCCCAATACCTCTAATCCAAAGATGACTGTCATGCTTGATGATGGAGGGCGCAATTTTGAATTTTGGTATGAAAATTTGGAGGCGTGCGCAAACACCAAGGGGGTCAGAGCGGCTTTGGAGAGGCCAATGCCAGGGTCGGTGGAGAACTCAGCCATCAAGCAGTGGCTGATCCAGTCAGTTCCAGTCATCTGGCATTCTCAGATCTCATGCCACAAAGCAGCGTTCGACTTCATCGCGTGGGTGAAGAACAGTCACACTGGAGGGAGCAACCAAGACATCAACCTTGAGTGGTACAAGGAAATGGAGCAGGGCATCAAGACAGGGGAGACACTCAAGGTCTACCTCTACAGAATGATGGATCTGGCTACAAGTCTCAGAAACAACGCGTTCATCCTCTTGGACCACAATGTTGGGGAGCTGATGGTGAAGGGCCTCCCTCCTGTGCTGAGGCTCGAGTCCCTGGAGGTTATGGCAACCGACAAGCCGCCATTGGAGCTGATTCAAAGAATCCTGCGCGCCGCAGCCAGCCGTGGGTACAAGGACCCACCTGCAGAGGGAACACCTCAGGCCATGGCAGCTGCAGCAGTGGCTGGTCCCTCTGGGGGGGTAGCTGGAGCGTCATCAAGCGCTGGAGCTGCACCAGGAGTGGGAGCAGTACCGGGAGTTGGAGCAGCACTATCAGCAAACGAACAGCCTCCCGCTGGCCCCTCTGCAACTACTTTTGGTGGCAGGGGGCGTGGACCTGGCAGGGCAAGAAGGCCCAGAGAGGAGCTTACATGCCACTTCTGCAAGGCAAAGGGCCACTTCATGACTGACTGCGGACCGCTCAGGCAGCTGCAGGCTCTGCATCAAAACATGCAAGCGGCAAGCGTTGGGCCTGCAGCTTACTGGGGCCAGGGAGGCCCACAGTCGTCTCCTCAAGCCTGGTGGGACCATGGATCTGGCCGGGGTGGCCCGCCTTCATCCGCTTCCAGCCCTGGACCTCCTTCAGCATATAACTATCCAACAAGTCAACACACGTTTCCGGGGTGGCATTTACCACCTCCACCCCCTCCTTCTGGTGAGGCGATGTTTATCTCTCTCAATGTGCTTGCCCCAACTTCGCATGGAGCTAGCAGCACATCTTGGTTAATAGATAGTGGTGCCTCTGTGCATATAGTCAATGATCTCTCATTGCTCCATAATCCAGTTATGCATAGACAGCCTCTTCCTCTGCACTTGGCAACCTCAGACGCCAAGGGAGGAATCATTGCATCTGGGTCTGTATGCCTTGTGAATGCAAGGCACGAAGTATTCTGGCTGCACAATGTGCAGTGTGTTCCTTCTGCGCATACCAACCTCATTTCAGTCACTGGTGCAATTCAGGATGGAGCATCTTTCCTGACTGACACTGCAGGTGGTTACACAGCCATGAAGGGACCTGAAGGGTGGTGTGGAGATATCACCCGCGCACGAGGTCTGTTTTTTTTGGAGTTTGTTAGTCCTGTCAGAGGGCAGCAAGTTGGCTGCAGACATATTGATCACATGGCTGAGGCGTCTCATCTTAGGAAAGGACACGTGTGTAGCGAGAGATCTCTGTGGCATGCTAGGTTAGGTCATCCTGGTGCCAGCAGCATGCAGAGGTTCTCCAAGGAAGATCTGGTTACAGGAATCAATATCTCCCTTGCTCCCTGCTCTGAGTGCCCCAAGCACTGTGAATCGTGTATACAAGGGAAACACTCCAGACCTCCTTTCCCTGTATCTTCCAGGCCTGCACATCACCCACTCGATAGAGTCCATGTGGATACTGTGGGTCCCATATCACCTCCTGCCATCACAGGTGAACGATATTGGGTCACTGTAGTGGATGAAAGTTCACACCAAGTTGCCTCCCTGCCTGTGAAGTCAAAGGATTGCATCCCAAAGGCTGTGATAGACCTGCTCCGTTTTTGGCAGACCCAACGAGGCACGGTTGTGAAGTGTGTGAGGACTGACAGGGGTTCAGAGTTCCTGAACCAGCAATTCAAAGAGTTTTGTGCTCAGCAGGGCACTAAGATGGAGTCCTCAGCGCCCTACACGCCTCAGCAGAATGGGGTGGCGGAGAGGATGAATAGGACCCTGAAGGAGCGAACAAGGACTCTGTTGGTCCATGCTGCAGCAGACCCCTCCCTTTGGAAGGAGGCGCTTGAGACAGCTACCCTCCTCTACAATGTGGGTCCTACTTCAGGCAGGTCCCTGACCCCCATGGAATTATTCTTTGGTGTCAAACCTGATGTGTCTGTGCTGCGCACGTTTGGCTGTGTAGCCCATGTGCACATTCCCAGTGGCCAAAGGTCTGTTTTTGGGCCCAAGACCATCCCTGGGATGTTTACTGGTTATTGTCCCCAGTCTAAAGCGTATCGTGTGTACGTGGGGAATGGAGTGTGGAAGGAGAGTAGGGACGTCAGCTTTATCGAGCACTTGAGGGGGGCTGAGAGAGTGGGTCTATCAAAGGTCCAGCCTGGGTCTGTCTATGATTCTAGGATATCACCCCCCCTTGGCAGTGAGAATCTGGCAACGCCTCAAGCAATTCCCTCTGCTGCTCCACCCACGTTCTGGGATGAGGAGGATGACCATGGAGTGGAGACGCTTTCCACTGGGGCTCCTGGGACCTCTGGACTTTGTGCTGGGGATCAGTCTGGAGACGGGACCACAGCAGCACATGACCAAGGAAACCCCACCAGCCTGGATTCTACTGTTGGGACCCCAGAACCATCTCAGCACTCGTGGTCGGTGCTTGAGCATATGCAGAATCTGGCCAGGGGGGGTGTAGAAACTCAATCCCAGGTAGAAAAAATGCAGAAGGTACAAGAGGGGTTGCGAATGCAGGGGAAGTCACAAATTCCCCTTCCTCCAGGGACCACCCTTACAAGGGAGCAGCGTTATGTACAGCGCGTGGCTAGGAGAGAGCATTCTGACATCCCATTGCATGCCCCTGACCCAGGTCAGGCAATTGTGAGTGAGCCAAACATGGTTGGTCTCCCTGATATGCAGGGGCAGGTTGAGACAGTCGAGGCTATGTTCGGTGCAGATGTAAGAGATGAGAGCAGTGGGTTAGACATGCCAGCAGTAGGGGAAGCTGGTGCCCAATCCCAGTCACTGGCTAGTCATGCTTATGGTGTGCAGGCTGACATTGTAGGCGCAGCTCAGGCAAGTCTGGGTAGTGTGCCCAAGTGTGAGTCCAGGAGAGAGAGAGAGCTGCTGCTCCCCTCTGCATTGCGGAAGGTGCGAGAATGTAAGGGTGCTGCACATGAGTCCAGTAGTCAAGGAGAGAGAGAGAGACTTGAGAAGGAATCAGATAATCCCGGCAGTACTGCCCAGTCCCAGCATAAGGTACATAATGTACCTTATTCTGGCAACCAGGGAGAGAGAGAGAGAGAAGGGAACAGCATCAGTAAGGCTGACAGCCCTGCTGCACCACAGCATAAGGTACAGAGTGTACCTTCTGTCACGTTGGGAAAAGTTCACGTGCCCTCAAACTTGAGGGAAGCCCAGCGCTCACCTCAGTGGGAGTTTTGGCAGCAGGCAATGCAAGAGGAGATGGAGTCTTTAGACACCCATGAGGTTATGCAGTATGTGGAAAGACCCCATGGGCAGAAAGTTATCCCTGTTCATTGGATTTTTTCTACAAAAAACGATGCACATGGGAATGTCACTCGGTTTAAAGCAAGATTGGTTGCCCAGGGTTGCAGACAGATTCCTGGTATAGATGTTGGTGAGGTTTTTGCACCTACCAGCAGCTATGGTGCTAGGAGAGCTGTGCTGGCAGTGGCTGCCACACAAAATCTTGAGATCCACCAAGTGGATATCAAGACAGCTTTTCTCAATGGGGAGTTGGAGGAAGAGGTCTATGTGACCCAACCACCAGGATTTGAGAATGGCAACACGAGAGTTGTGTGCAAGCTCAGGAAGGCACTCTACGGTCTTAAGCAAGCCCCACGGGCTTGGCACAAGACCTTGAGCGACAAGTTGAGCGTGATGGGGTATAGTGTGTGCAAGAGCGACGCTGGGGTATACATCAGGAGGGCCCCTGATGGTAATCTGTCGTTTATTCTTGTTTATGTCGATGATCTTCTCATAGTTGCCAGAGTGGTTGCAGAGATTGAGTGGGGGAAAGAGTTATTGAAGAAGGACTTCACCATCCATGATTTGGGAGAGGTGAATGATTTCCTGGGGTGTCAGGTCCTACGCAATAGAGTTCAGGGCACTATTTCCATGAGTTGCACTCCCAAGATTGATGCTCTTGTGGAGAAGTTTGGCGTTGCTGATGATGGACGTGGGTGTGATACCCCCATGTCCAAGGACTTCGTGGCTAGCAGCAGACCCGAGTCCTCAGATGGTATGTCACATGGGGCTGGTACCCCTCTGCCACCTGGTCATCGATACTGCGAGTTAATTGGATCGTTACTGTACATAGCCAATACGACCCGGCCTGACATTTCTCAGGCTGTTGGAGTGTTGTCAAGGTATAGAATGACACCCACTACCTCACACTGGAATGAGGCCATTCGAGTGCTGAAGTACTTGAGAGATACCAGAGAGTTAGCTCTTACTCTGGGTGGAAAGGGCCCTGAGCTAGAAGGCTATGTTGATGCCGACTATGCTGGGGACCTGGACCACAGGTATTCCACCACTGGCTATGTTCTATCAGTCTATGGTAGTGCCGTGGTTTGGGGAAGCAAGAAGCAGAGCTCAGTTGCTACCTCAACTGTGCAAGCTGAGTTTATGGCAGCTGGCCATATTGTGAAGGAAGCCAACTGGCTAAGGGGCTTCTTGGAAGAGATAGGGGCTGCACCTTGGAGGGTCAAAATTTTCTGTGACAACCAAGGATGCATTTCTAATTTACGGAACCCCCTGTATTCCAAATTCACAAAGCACGTTGCAGTAAGCTTCCACTACGCTAGGGAAGCTATGGCACTTGGGCAGGTAGATATCCTCTATGTGGAATCTGCACGCAATGTGGCTGACATTATGACCAAGCCACTTGCCAAGCCCGTGTTTGTTGGTCATCGTGATTCACTAGGTTTGAGAAGATACACTTAAAGCATGCAGGCAAGGGGAAGTGTTGAGTTCTGAACATTATTATTGAATGCCTTGTGCTTTAAGTGATCTTCATGTGTGCACTATTAGGATATGGGTCCATTGAGAACATAAGGTACCTTGAGACACGGCAGATTCTGGACGTTTTCGAACATAAGGTACAATCCTATCTAGATCACACGTTTGTCGGATGAACTCTTAAGGCTGCCCCACCGGAGTGAATACCAACTGGTTGTGAAAGATGCTGGGCATCACCAGATGCTAGTCTTGTCCGACAGTTGTGTGTGGCACTCAGCAGACAGTCGTACGGACTGTAGCTGGAGTAACTTCGTCTATTCACGACCTGTCTGCTTTGTACAGGTACGGTGCGGCAGTGTGTGTTGTATCATTGTTGCTATTGTGAGAGTGAACAAGCTTAGTGTACCCTGTAGTCACTCAAACAGATAAGGGACAGTGACTTCAGGGAGTATAGGCATGTACTTGAACGTAGCCGTCTAGAGCCTTATCTAGTGATTGCTTGATCGGTGCTTGTGTACAAGATAATGATGTAACGCAACTGGTTGTGAAAGATGCTGGGCATCACCAGATGCTAGTCTTGTCCGACAGTTGTGTGTGGCACTCAGCAGACAGTCGTACGGACTGTAGCTGGAGTAACTTCGTCTATTGACGACCTGTCTGCTTTGTACAGGGAAAGCCGATTGCCCATAACCTTTCACATGTGTGTGTGTGTGTGTCCCTCCGTCCCTCCTCTTCCTCCTCCTCCCCCCCCCCTCCATGCTTTTCTTCCCCTCCCCGGGCCGTCCCCTTGCTGCACCCGTCTTGCCACCTTGGGTGGAGGACGTTGAGTGGAGGTTGGGTGGTAACGAAGAGGTGTTGTCCTTGTGATGTGACTTACCCCAGCAGCAAGCGCGAAAAAGCAGAGGAACCATATCCACAGCAGGCTGAAAGCGAAGCGCCAAGACATGGTCGCGCCCTCCAGTTTCACCAGCACCATCAGCACAAACAGGAAGCGCATATTGATTGCTGATTGGATGTGTGACCTTTCCTCAACAGGCTGCATGAGGCTGATCATGTTTAGGATCGCCCATGAAAAGCTGCGCACCGCAACAGGCGAATAAGAGCCTCATCAGAGGGTGAGGATCTTCTTGACCAATGTGCCAGCAGGGATAGCAAGGTAGACAGGACTGGAAGCCTATGCCACGTACAGTGTGCAACCGGCTTCTGCAGGCATAAGTGACCTCTTCGATCAAGGTGCAGTCCCAGGGCGATTAAACATCTTTCTCACGGCCATGCAATGACGGATGTGTCTTTGCTCAATTCTCCATTCCCCAATAAGTCGTCGCATGCCCATGTAGCCAATGACAGGTAATTTATGCAGTACTCATTCATTCATTCCCCAATATTTCCCTGTATCTTTATCCCGAAATTTGCACATGTCTTTCATTTTCAAGTACGTCCAGGTGCTCGCATAAGCAGCGCTGTGCCGGTAACTTTGAATCGGAAAGGCCATCTCCTCAAGAGCGTTGAAGAATGTATATACACGTATGGTCCGACTCAAGCAAATAGTAGGACATGTCCTGTCGTGTTGTACATTGGCCGGTTGTGAAAATTGTCGTAGCATGATCAGGATCATATGAGGGACATAGTCATCTCACCAAAGTGGTAATAAGACCAGCTTAAAGGATCCGTAATCCATTAAACCAGCTTGCCATGCATGTGTGAGGTATTGGCATAGCTGAACCTGCAATACGCACAACATCGCTGTATATGATTGTTGGCTGGTGCCAGGCCAGGATTTTCCGAGTGGTAGAGAGTAGTCGGGCATAGCAGCCAATCTTCTCAACATCCCCATTCCCGACATTCCTTTTTCGCAAAGGCCGTTGCGCTTCATCTCCTTTCAAAATGTAAAACGGCAATTTTGGAAAAGTTCGGCAGTGACAGAGGAGATTTGCCCATGTACATAGAAATTCAGCACCTTTAAGAATACTGTGCAAGATGTATGAATGCGCGCGCGTGCGTGTGTGTGTGTGTGTGTGTGTGTGTGTGTGTGTGTGTGTGTGTGTGTATGGGTGGGTGGGTATGTGTGTGTGTGTGTGTGTGTGTGTGTGTGTGTGTGTGTGTGTGTGTGTGTGTGTGTGTGTGTGTGTGGTGTGCACGTTTGCACACACACACACACACACACACACACACACACACACACATACACACACACACACACACACACACACACACACACACACACATCTGCACTCCTCCTGGATGTGACTGCACTTCATCCAGTCCAAACACGACCACTTGCTTTCGGTCTGGAGAGCTCTCTCTCTGCCGTTCAATGTACTGCATTGAAGTTGGAACCACACCTTGGCTGCCAGCATAAACACACTATCCACCAGCAGACTCACAATGTGGACGGTGTGCGATGTGAGCTTGGTTTTATACAGCATATCGTACTGAACATAGTGGCCAGGATGCTCAGGAGGCTGGCCAATGATGCGGGTTACAAATCGTCTCTGCACATCAGGAAGTAAGTTTTAATACCAGGTTTCAGGTGTGCAAAAGTTTTACCCACACCTGGGAGTCTTGGGCGCCTGCTATGGATGTGATGATCACCCTGTGAGATACGTCCAATAATTTGACATACATACACAATGATCTCTACAGGTCTCCAAAGGTATAGTTGCTTTGGAAAAGGAGGTTCTGAACCCCCTTTTGCGTTTAACCCCAAGAGACGTGCGCCCCTCCTGCGTCCCCCCAACAAGGACGTACTGCTACTTCTGAAGGTAGTGATTTCCTCTAGGGGCTAGCGCACCCTACTTCTCAAGCTCCTTAGAGAAGTAGAACACTATGTATATTGGGGAAGTGTCTCTTAGCGCTACAGTGTCTTGCACCAGAGCCCTTGTGCTCAATAATCCTCGCCATGAGGTGCCCTAGATAATACCTGGGAAGCCTACAGGCTACTTACCCGGCCAACGAGCATGATTGTATAGAGACATATAAGAAGCGCATGTGACATGTAAGTCGGGGTAAATGCCGGGCTGAAAGCCCCGACCACTCCGTCCTCCAACTACCATCACAGCCCTCCTTAAAAAAGCTGTTAAATAGATTGGATAACAAAGCACAATATGAATTGATTCTAACCATTAGAGTGCTATTTTTTGGCCAAGCAAGGCAGCGTGCGGAATCTCTTACAACATCTAATTCGGCCAGACTCCCATGGCCATAGGCTTACCTGTCTCAACAAGAGGAAAAGCCACAACGCATTGCCTAACCATACGAAAGATTTTTCTATGACAAAGAACTCGTAATTCATGTGAATATGCCTTTGGATGATAAAGGCAAAGTCAACGTCCACGGCCCAGCCATTGGATGTATCGGCTCTTGTAGCAACAAAAGGAAAAACTGTCGGCTCTAAATTGAGAACTGGCAGGAGTTGGACCTGTTCCATCTTGGGGTTTCATTGTCTTGGGGACGAGGTTTTGGAATTCATTTCCTGGATGTTTTCCTGGCACTGCCCTCGAGCCAACATTCGACGACCGTCATCTTCTGATGATCGTTGCCTCAGGGTACCGCGATCAATTTTAGCCCTACAAGGCTCGCAGTGCAAGCCCTCAGAGATCTTGCACGACAGAATGTAGATGAAACATGATAAAAACAGGGCTTCCCCAAATCTTGACGCACATATGTGCCCTTTGATTTGCTTTTGTTCTAGTTGCATTTATTGTAAGGTTAAAGTAGCACTGGTCCCTGTCCCCGGGTGATCCGGCAGGAAAACCTGCTGTGCGATTTGTTACGAAATCTTGAACTGGATAAATTTTCCGGAATATCAACCAGTGAAAGGTGATAGGGCTTGAGTATCTCGTGGGATTCCAGACTCCCTGACGAGTCTGCCTAATGGGGTGGAGACCCCACGCCATTGCAGTCGCGGTTGTCCCTCTGTGGATATGTGCACTATCGGTTGTTGGCGGTCTCAGGGACATTCCTGGTGGAGCTTCCACCACTGGAGTGGTGAGGCTGCTGTCCTACTCGGTGGTTTAGTTTTTCGGACCTTTTAGCAAATATCACAGCGCTCCTGTCGATGAGACGATAACAAACATTGAAAGGCACTGTGGTGTGTTATACTTCTTCGTTATAGACTTGAGGAAAGGTCCTCTTTGGCGCAATTCTACCACCATCCTGCATCACTGCAATGGTGCTTAAGGCCCGACTGGATTTGTGAAAAAGGTTTTGGCCAAATGATAAACGTAGTTATAATCCGAGGCATCTTTAATGCATTACTGCAGTATAACTCATTTTTAAAGATGGCATGGACACTTCGGACTTGCAGCCGTAATATTCAGCGTATTTCCTTCAACTGATTTTGAAGTGTACTGTCTATGTGTACTTGGTCCATCTACACAAAAGGCACTTCCTATATTTGCTCTATATGGCTGCCATATGGAAGAATCAGATTTTTGGTGGTGCTTGCAGGGCAGAATTGTGCCACCAGATTCTTACGCCCACAAGTTTTTAATTGCTTTTGGCAAAAGTTTTCTGATGGTGAGTGTGGGGTGACGCCAGCATCACACTCCTTGATGGGACTTGCTCAACTGTGCGATTCGAGAAGGGACCTTTGAAATCAAATTCAAAAAAAAGAATACTCTACTGTTTTGATAGGAATCGGCAAGTTTTGCCTTCAATCCCCAGGGAGGGTTCAACATGCATCATCAACCGCGTCTCGAGCTAATGCTTTGTTCTCCACTCTTTCTACATCTTGAGCAGATGTCAGCATGGCCATGGCACGCATGATTGTGACCCCAAGAATGGTAGGTTCTAAAGCAAGAGTACTAAATTTTGTTCTTGCCCATGCAGATACTTGTCACGGAGTTTGGCGATGAAACATTCATCATTGCAGCTATAATGGCCATGCGGCATCCACGGCTTGTCGTGTATGTAGGCGCCATGTCTGCCTTGGTGTTCATGACGGTAGATTCCCGCCCCGTGTGCTCTGGGGCTCTTCTGATGCGCCTTTTGCCTGAAGTGAGGCAGTTGAGCAACAGCCCAACCTTACCTCTTGAATGCCCATGAATGCTGCTGTCGGATAAAGTGGTGGGAACCTTCTCAATGATCCAAGGGCATCAGTTGCGGGCGGGGTCACGCGCTGCCGGGAAGGTTTCATGTGTGCGGTTTGCGAAGGGTGTGGAAAAGGAGCATTTTATGTGAAGATTCTTGAGCGCGGGTTCTGCTCCCCAGCACGCACTTAGGTTTCTAAAGGGAGCAGGATGTCAAATCTTTGCCGCAAATCCAATTGTACGGGGACTGTAGCTGATTTTGTGCCATTACTGATTGGTCTAAAAGGAGCTGAATGCGAGCAGTTATGGAAAAGCCCAATTTCTGTGGGGCCTCCTGCTGATTATTTGCCATTACTGATTGTCCAAACTGGAGCAGCATGCGAGCTCTTATGGAGAAGTCCGATTTTTAAGGCAACTTGCAGCTGATTGTCTGGCAGACAGTGGAGCCCAGGCTCTGGAAATGAAGTTTACATGCCATTCAAATCCGCAAGAGTGTTTGGGTTGGGATTCAGGTGATATCCACAGCTCTTGGATATGTGCTGCCAAACCTGATTTCCAGGAGAGCCACGCACCACGCTGCCACCCTGTTGTACACGATTTTCGGGCTCCGCCTGCTTTGGATTGCTTGGAAGTCGCCTGCAGACGAAAGCAACCAGGTCCCCGCCCCTCCTGTCCCGCAGCCGTGAGTGTACAGGTCTTATTAGAATTAAAGGTTCCCAACCCTTGCCGATGTACAGCTGCGAAGGATTCGGGCTCCACCAGGGCAACAAGGGTCTCATGAAGGTAAGGAGTTTGGCAAGGGCGACAAGGAATGGGCAAGGGTGTCAAGGATTGGGAAGGGTGTCATGGAGCTGGCATGGGATGGGCAAGGGTGTCAAGGAGTTGGGAATGGTGTCAATGGATCGAGACAAGCGACAGGGACTTGGAAAGGATGTCAAGGTGTTGGGAAGGGTGTCAATGAATGAACACAGGCTACAAGGATTTGGGGAGGGTGTCAAGGACTTGGGAAGGGTGTGAAGGAGTTGGCAAGGCCGAGAAGGAGTCGGCAAGGGTGTCAAGGACTTGGAAGGGGCGACAAGGAATGGGCAAGGGTGCCAAGGAGTTGGCAAAGTGCCAAGGGCCGGGCAAGGGTGACCTGGGCCTGGCAGGGGTGACCCGGGCCTGGCAAGGGTGACCAGGGTCCGACAAGGGTGACCAGGGCCTGGCAAGGGTGACCAGGGCCTGGCAAGGGTGACCAGGGCCCGATAAGGGTGACCAGGGCCTGGCAAGGGTGACCAGGGCCTGGCAAGGGTGACCAGGGCCTGGCAAGGGTGACCAGGGCCCGATAAGGGTGACCAGGGCCTGGCAAGGGTGACCAGGGCCTGGCAAGGGTGACCAAGGCCCGACAAGGGTGACCAGGGCCCGACAAGGGTGACCAGGGCCTGGCATGATTGACCGGGGCCTGGCAAGGGCGTCTAGGGCCCGGCAAGGGTGACCCGGGCCTGGCACGGGTGACAAAGTAAAGAGTGATCTGGCATCATTCGGCGTTGCCTACAATGTGCTCATAAACAGAGCCCTACTCATGATCTGTGACTAACAAGGAGCAACAGGATGATGGTGGTGTTCAACGCAAGGTGGTCTTGCCAACAGAGTTTTGCAGTGACGGACGGTCCTAGCCATGTGACCCAATAGCATCTGCATGGTAGACGCTCAACATGTTTGCACATACAGGCTGTGGAGGATGTTCGGGGGGCATGTGTGGCATGGGTGGCTCGGAAAGGCCTGCCACACATTCACGCTCACCGGTAGTCACCTGCACTGTACTCACCTGTGCTGTTCTCATCTGCCTGTACTCATGTGCACTGTACTCACCTGCCACGTGTTTGTACTGAAAGGGAGCCTTGCCGGTGGTGAACTTGCCTGCGCTTATCTGCTTCTGGGTGGTCATGTCAGTCCTGACTACCACGATGTGTTTCATGGATGGCTAAGACTGGCAAGGGGCGTCTGCAGGAAGAGGTGGAAGAAGTGCAGCAGAAGCTGGCAGAAGCTGAGCAGACAGCCAACCATGGGCGGCTGTGGCGCTTGTTTGCCAGCATATGCACGCCGGTGCTGGTGGAGGCGCTGCTGCTGACATTCATTGCAGAGTGGGGAGACCGCAGTCAAATAGCCACCATCACTTTGGCTGCTGTGTACAACCCGTACGGGGTAACGCTGGGAGCTATTGCTGGCCATATGTTGTGTACTGGAACCGCAGTTTTGGGTGGTGCGTAGCCCTCATGCCATACCATGTGTCCGTCTCTACCCTGCCGCGTTCTCTCACTCCCCCTCTCCGCCCTACCTACCCCATCTCTCCCTCCTCTGCCACTCTCTCTCCGTTTGCCCAACCCCCCCTGCGCGCGCTCTCTCTCGCCCCTCCCAGCTCCCCCATCTCTCTCCCCCAGTCTTCTTTTCCTCTCTTTTTCGTCCCCCCTTCCTTCCTCTCACACACACGCACGCACGCACGCACGCACACACAGACACACACACGCGCGCACACACGCACGCACGCACACGCGTACACACATGCACGCCCGCAGACGTGCACACATGCATGCACGCACAGGCGCGCAGATGCCGATTCCTCTCTCCATCTCCTTGTGAGAGTGAGTGAGTGTGAGTGTGTGTGTGTGTGTGTGTGTGTGTGTGTGTGCGCGCGCGTGCGCGTGCGCGTTTCCGTGTGCGTGTGCGTGTGCGTGCGCGTGCGCGAGCGAGCAAGAGAGAGAGGGGGGGCGAGAGTTGGAGAGAGGGGACGAGATGGCGCGCGCACGCACGCGCACACATGCACACACACACACACACACACACACACACACACGCACGCGCACGCACGCACGCACACACACACACACACACACACACACACACACACACACTCTCACTCACTCACTCTCACAAGCGTCACAAGGAGATGGAGAGAGGAACCGGCATCTGCGGTCGTGTGCGTGCGTGCGTGCGTGTGTGCGCGTGTGCGTGCGTGCGCGCGCGCGTGTGTGTGTGTGTGTGTGTGCGTGCGTGCGTGCGTGCGTGCGTGCGTGCGTGCGTGCGTGCGTGCGTGCGTGCGTGCGTGCGTGCGCGCGTGCGTGCGTGTGCGTGTGTGTGTGTGTGTGTGTGTGTGTGTGTGTGTGTGTGTGTGTGTGTGTGTGTGTGTGTGTGTGTGTCTGTTTGCCGGGGGCCGGGGGGGGGGGGGGGCAGGAGATAAGAAGATAGCTGGCACACGTGTGCACACACACACACACACACACACACACACACACACACACACACACACACACACCATGCACGCACGCGCGCGCGCGCGCACACACACACACACCACACGCGCACACACACACACACACACACACACACACACACACACACACACACACACACACACATGACATGTACCTGCAGCCCTAGTTATCATTACATTCTCGTAGATCCCTCAGGTGTATTGCTGAAAAGGGTTGGGCATCATGGCACCGTGTATCCTGAGCAGATGAAGGGGCACTTCAGAAAACCCGACTCGAGGGCCCCGGCAGCACTGACAGGGAGTGTGGTTCATGTCGTGCAGGCCAGCTGCTGGCCATGCGGATCTCCCAGCGGACAGTGGCAATAGCAGGCGCTGCTCTCTTCCTGATCTTTGCTCTAAACAGCCTGATCTCCAAGCCAGAGTTGTGACCCCATCCAAAGAAGGCGGTATTCAGAGGGGCCCCTGGTGTGCCTCATGCAATCACAAAGGCAACGTGCGGGGCAGGCCATGAAGGCTTTATTTGGAGGTACTGTGGGTAATGTGCAGAACTTCACTAGGTTGTTGCAGGACTCCTAGTCTGTTATGTGGCTGGGTTTACACTCAGTTCCAGCTCAGAGTTCCAAGTCCGGGACTCCAAGCTCGCTGCTGCTTCTCGGGGTGCAAAAGCAGATCGTTCGAAGAGAATTCCAATGAATGAAACTTCACTTGCCTGTCAGCTCTCCCTCGGGAGCTGCTGATGGGGTCAAGCAGCTGATTGTCCGGCTGATTTTGCAAGCATAGAGCCTGGACGAGTACAACCGCCAAGCAATGCTTTCTTGCTAATGTGTGGTGTGAGCCAGTGGCAAGGCGGACAGAGACTGTGGAACAACTCCCCGTCCCCCACCCCCTTTTTCCTTTCCTCCTTTTCCACTCAGTTTTTTTCTCAATTTTTTAAAATGATTCTTAAGGTTGTCTGGGGGTGCGGGATGGCTTTTGTGGCAACATGCATGCTGCCAGACCACGCTCAAATCAAAACTGTGTGGTGTAGTCCAGCAAGGGGCAGAGTACTGTTGTTGGTGTTCAAAGCTGGGGCGTTTGTTGGCAGTGAGGGGGGGGCAGAAGCGAGGGCAGGAGGGATTGGGAGACAAATCGGGGAGAAGGGGTGGGAAGAGGACAAGCAGAATGGAATGACAAGGAGAATGGGAAGGGGTGGGTGTGGGCAGCCATGAGGCGAGCCAGCGCGGCGTCTCGAAGTTCACCTCCAGGGGCAGGGTGAGGGACAGATGAGGGACAGGGGGTGAAGACATTAAAGCACATTGTGGCCAGTAATGCTGCACCAGCTCAGCGACCTCAAGCTAGTAATGTCAGTGGTATTGTGGCGACCCAAGCAAGTTGAGCTTCACTTGTCCTTTCCTGGGAGCTGGGACCCGACAGGTACAAAGTTGAGGTGGTTGTGAGGTTCTGCAATGTGTGATGCAGGGTGTATTTGCTGTGTGCGATATGGAACGTAGGAAGGGAATATGGCGTCCACGATGCTAATCCAGCTGTTGGTTTTTCATGCCATTGCAGTTGATCGATATGGTTTGTGCCAGCCGTGAAAGCTATAGAATGTTGTTGGTTGAAGCCACGGCTGTGAGGGTATTGATCTTTCGGAAATGTATGAGACTGTTTTGCAAAAGCAGTCAAAGGGCTTTTGAGGTGGCAGGAGATGGGGCAGACTGGATAGGCCCAGCCACCAAGCTAACTACTTGAGAGCTCCTCGCATATGTAATGTATCGGCATGTTGGTGAATAGGCATGTGCCATTGGGACCCTGCAATGATTTCAGCTTCCGTGAGGATTGTCTTGCAGCCCACTTTGTGCTGTGCCTGGTGTGTGCTGTGGAGTGCATGCCTGCTGCAGCATGTCTGATTACCCAATCTCAGAACAAAGCGACCCTCTGGCACTACTTTGTGTCGGTGGCCACCATCACAGAGCGGGGCCTTTCATGAGATTTTGGATTGTATGACCTTGAGCATGACAGACACGATACCATATGCAGGCTGTGCCTGCAATCATGTGCAACTTCTGGAGATCATGACAAAGGATCAGGGAGCAATCCTTGCAGCAGCTGCAGTCAGGCTGCCTACAAGAGTTGTCAGCTTAACCGCAGTGGTGACCCGGCAGGCTTATCTGGACGGAGTAGAGATCTTTTGCTGCTGTTTTCCAAAGTTGCAATGTGTGTCAATAAACTTGTGAGAGCAGTTTCAGTCCGTCAGTACGGGAGCATTCGGTTGCTTGGTGCGGTGAGCATGGTTGGGTGGCGTGTGTGTGTGTGGGGGGGAGGGGGGAAGACACGCGCACACACACACGCCACCCAACCACACACACGAGCGAGAGAGAGAGAGAGAGAGAGAGAGAGAGAGAGAGAGAGAGAGAGAGAGAGAGAGAGAGAGAGAGAGAGAGAGAGAGAGAGAGAGAGAGAGAGAGAGAGAGAGAGAGAGAGAGAGAGAGAGAGAGAGAGCGCGCGCACGAGGGGGGCGGGGGAGGGGGGTATGCGAGCGCATCTTATGAAGGAAGCTCAAGGGCACACACCACACACACACACACACACACACACACACACACACACACACACACACACACACACACACACACACACACACAGAGAGAGAGAGAGAGAGAGAGAGAGAGAGAGAGAGAGAGAGAGAGAGAGAGAGAGAGAGAGAGAGAGAGAGAGAGAGAGAGAGAGAGAGAGAGAGAGAGAGAGAGAGAGAGTGTGACAATCACAGACATACAGAAACACCCCACAACTCAACAGTGCATAATACAACTCACATCACGACTGTGCCCGAAATGAGGTGGGGAGGGGGGGGGGCTACTTCACGCACCGGCATGGATGCTCACGTTTCCAAGATACATATGGGCTGAAGTGGACTTCGGGACCCCAGGCCAAATCCTCATCTTCCTCCAGATTGGACACCCGCATCAGCAGGCCCACATGGCTAGATGAATTTGTCGATGTGCAAATCGCCCATTGTGAGGGTTGCACTCTCACAGCAAAGTTGAATTGCAGTATCATATGTTACAACTTTATTTTTTGTATGCCAGTGCGCAGGGGCTCTTTGCCAAACGGCTCTTTCTGAAGGCAGCTCTATGACGGTTCCCCGTACTTTCCCAATATAGGAAATTTCCTTTCCTTTAAAGGAAAGAAAAGGGAATACACATGCAGAACCGAGCCACTATGGGAGCCGCTCTGTGGGCTGGTTCTGGTTGTAGTATTTCCTTCCGTTTTTCCAGGGAGCCTCCATTAGAGCGTGAACTTCCGTGACATTTCCTTCCTTCCTTCCTTGCCTCCGATAGGGAGGCACCTTGTTGCAAGTTGCCTCAGGCAAACCCGTTGCCTCCCTTAGAAGTCCATGTAGAAGTCCAATCTTCTGGGCTATTCCCTGCCGCGTCTGGCCCCTCCACGCGGCACGGCGCGTCCCTCCCCATATGCAGCGGTTCCCCCCTTTACATCAGGGTACAGCGTACAGTCCGACAATCGGAATTCCGGAGCCTCCGGTCCGGAGTCCGGACTCCGGAGGGACCGAGCAAACTTGATAGTCACTTCCGAGAAAACTCAGTCCGAGAAAACTTCCCGAGCATGAGCGACAGCATCCTGTCCAGTGTCCACGCTTGAATACAAGATACCGGACCATGTAGAGCAAGGCATCCAGCATTTGACAGATATAAGGATGGGGCGGTGGAATAGTGCGTCTCCTGGTACTCAAAGAATAATCGAGTTGTTACCCTCACAACCGCAACTTCCGGTTCTCCTCGATGGCTTCATCGGCCCTATCAACCAGCGTGAAAGTGCTGAGCAGCAAGTGTATGTTCTATGGTCACAAGTCCAATGCTTTCTCCGCATGACAGAGGAGGCTTTGCGAGCGAAGAATGCAGCACATTATGTAAGCTCTAAGCGTTGTTCCTTAATTGAGATGTAAAATAGGGGTCAAAGCTTATGTCTAATTTTTTCGTGTCCCTTCAGAAACTTATTGGGGAAATGGCTCTGACAAGAAGCGAATTGGAAGAGAAACGGACAGTATTTTCGAAGGTGCGAAGGTCGCCAAGCAACGAGAAGAGTAATGTGCCTTTGCAGTCGTACTGACGTCGATATGCTTACCAGATGTTGAAGGAGGGAGACGCTTTAACGGAGGATTCTACTTTTTTGAAACAACAAATGGCTTCCTTGCTAGAGGTAAGTCGGTGGGACGCTGCGTCGTGGTACCTCAACCATGTGTAGAGCATTTCCAATTCAGGGATTGAAAGGGATTTTGCATGTCAGGAGCGGCAGCTTTTGCAAGAGAAGATAGCGGCTTTGGAACGGTAAGATTGTTAACAATTAGAACCCATCATGCGCTTAGAATAACTGTTTGGCATTTTCCAACGGTTGCGTTTTGGTGTTCAGAGAAAACAAGTTCCTTTGGCAAGAGCGGGACCTTCTGAAACGGCAGCTCGATTGTATGCCCCAAGTCCCTGCACTGTTTCTGCAACGAAGGCTGCGAGATGATAATACTTAATCCTTTTATAGTCCCTAAAAGGCTTGCTTGAATATGTATTTTTAAGCTGAGAATGTGCATGCTTGCTCTAGTCCTACCACATTATCCCGTGTGACGTGTCAGACAAGTTTCCTTTCTGCTTCCTCGTTTCTTGGTTCATTTTTATTCCATCATCAGGCAAAGCCACCAGCAAACACTTGGTTCCAGTTCAAGTTATACAGGTTATAAGGAAAGCTGCAGATGGACTGTGTCGACAAGTAGTTACAAAAGGAGATTCGAGCCAACTTTGTCAACTTGCGCTGTTGCATGTTGATTTGTGTCGGAACCTCTGTAAGTATCTAAACATTTATTGGCTGAAGCCATCTCTGAAAGTGAGTAGGTAGTTATTAAATGTAATTCTGGGACTGTGTCCCGCCTCTGCCTTACACGAAGTATAAATGTCCAGAGCGGGGAGGCCTGGTTTTCCATTGAGTGAGGACACTGCCTTTTGCTGACCACAGCAGCGTGCATGGATGGCATCCAGCAGCAATTTTTTCTCAGAAGATTTCCTTCTGACGAGGCTCTTGCATGCAGTGGAAGAAACTGCGCGGGACGAAGATGGTCGCCAGGTCATGCATCCCTTGACAACATTGGCCAGAATGGAGGAGCTGCGGCAGGTCAGAACCATTTCATCAGTGGAGCAGCAGGCAGCACGGCTGGCCCTGGCAGCTTGCCTCAAGGACGCCCGGCACACAGTATCTAATAACAGCTTCGATGACCGCCCAGACACACCCTGCGCCTTTTCTTCTGGCAACCCCTGCAGCAGCACGCCTGCCTTCAACGCTTGGGGTCATACCGATGAGGAGCTCCTTAGCCGTCCTGGCTCAGAAGGCCATTGCCCCAGTCTTCACTGCACAGATCGTGAAGCATCGGGAGAGGTCTTGCGCAGCAGCTGCGGGTCCGGTGTGCACCCTGCCACTGTGATATCTCGGCTCGAGCGCAATGTGGAGGATGACCTTGTGGATGCGGCCAGTGAAGCTTCGGACATGTCAGACTCCACTGTGTGGGCGGACATTCCCCCTGACAGAGATGGGAGGGACCCAGGCTCTCCCAATGCGGATAGAGACTTCCTTCCTAGATCTCCCAGCCCTCAGGAAGTTCCATCTGCAGCCCTGGACAGCCCAGGACGAGGCTTTCCCTGGTGTCCTCAAGCAGATTCATCTGAGCCTTGCAGGACCTCATCTGTCGGTGTTTTGGGAATCGAAGAAGAGCGGCCGAGTAGAGGGAGTCCAAAGGGATGCCCAGTGGGAAACATGGCAGCGGGCAGGCGCTCTGAATCTCTCAAGGGTGCATTCTCAGTGGAGCATCCTGGCCCTCTTGGGGGCCAATGACTGGCTGGAGTGGCCACTGCGGGCAAGGAGCCCCCCTGTGATCAGGTAGAGCCCAGGTTGCCAGATTGTGTGTGCAAGGGCCGATTGTAATATCTCTTGCACCGCTGAGAAGCTCCATCTGACAGCTGCCAGACACAAATTTGTGATTTAATGCATGTATGGCACAGCGTTTCCCCTTCATTGCCCCCCCCCCCCCTTTCTCTCCCTCTCTCTGTTTTCCCTTGCCCTTCCCCCCCTCCCTCCCCCCCCCCCTCTCTCTCTCTCTGTGTGTGTGTGTGTGTGTGTGTGTGTGTGTGTGTGTGTGTGTGTGTCTCCATGTGTGCGAATGCATGCATGTGTGCATTCTGTCAATATAATTGGATGGATCTGCTGCACGTCAATTTTGTAACCTTGCTAAGTGCTCCTATTGCTGGAGGGTAGGTCCTAACTGCTGCTGGATTTGTATGATGGAACACCCCCATCCAATATTACTTCGCACTGTGGCTGCCCCTGCTCCCCTTGTGCTCCTATTGGCTCTGTCCTCCTATGGACCTCCCCAGTTTGGAGCATGTTTACAAGAAAAGAAATGACAGCGTTGTCTCTCATCACTGGCAGGAGGCTTGTGCGTCCTCGAGTGAGTGCAGGGGTTCTTAAACATTGAGTTTGGCTGGCATTGGTTTTGCGGCATCACCTGGGAGCCCGGGGGCGGGGCGGGGGAGGTTTTTGAGGGATCTGCATATTTGTGACGCAGGGTTGCACACATTTGTTTGAACCTCCAGCGCCCCTTTCCCCGCTCTCCCACTCTATCATACTCTCTCGCTTTGCCTTTCTCTGGGGTGGGTATCTGTTTGCATATTTTATATACCCTCATGGTCCCCCCCCCCCCCCTCCCCCGGTCTCCCACGCAGGGAAGAGGAGAGGGGTGTTAGGTTTGACGAACCAAGTAGTGCCTTGCACTTAATGTCATCATTACTGATGTCGTGCACCTTTGAGTAGCTAGCGGCAAGAAACTTGGATTGTGTAGTGCTGGGCTGCCTTGTTGTGCGTGCCAACCCTATTCAGTACTAGGGCATCTCGTTCAGTTACAGGGTTTGACATTCTCTAGCTCAGTGTGCTGATCTTGAAATGGTCAAAGATGGTTAAAATGTTTCCGGCTAGTTATGTTCTAAAACTCATTGCTGTTGCAGCTGCCGAGCGGTCCCAAATAGCGTTGTTGATGTAGTTGACAAACCTTGCCTAGTTGCCAAGAGCCATCTCATGGAGTGGATACATAAGTTGCATCTCTGTGTACATCACTCTCACAGAACTGATATTGGCTGTATGCAGGGCATGGAGACAAAAGGGCAAAAGGACTGCGCATGTGTTCACGCTACTCGTGCCGCGCCGCTACATGGTCATCATCTGTATCGCCTCCGTCCCTACTTTTCAAGGCAATTTGACTGAGCAACGCCTTTGCCAGAGGGACAGCCTGGAGCCTTCGTAGGCCTTTAGGCTGTGCGAATAAAACCGATCCTGGGATGTATCTCTGCTGGTTTAGGATGCCCATTGCTGGTATGTAGGCGTGGCCACTGCCTCCTTCTTATCATCAAGGGCCTTCGTTTGCCCCTCCAGCTGTTGCCGTGCTTAGAGATGGGGTCCCGCCTTTTGCAGAGGGAGCAGTCTCGCTACTGGCATACTTTGTCTCTTCTCAACGTTGGGACGGGGAAAGGGGGGGGGTGTCCACGAAAGAAGCCCTGTCTGATCCCCAGTTGGAGAGCCAACTGCAGTTGTATGGATCAGGCCTGTTCCAGTGGGGCTCACACAGTGAACCTTGGCAGGTGTGATTGCTGGCACATGGTGTGTGTGTGTGTGTGTGTGTGTGTGTGTGTGTGTGTGTGTGTGTGTGTGTGTGTGTGTGTGTGTGTGTTTTGCTAACTCTGAAAGGGCCTTTTAGTATTAAACGAGGCCCTTGTACCGGCCGCACTGCTGACATGCATGCCATTTCTGCACTTGCATCCATTAGGAGAGCTATTGCTCGAGGCTTTTACGCAATTTCATATGGTGCCTCAAACCAAGTCAGGTAGGTTTTGTGTTGAGTGAAGTTGTATTAGTATTGGACCAGCATCGTGCAAACTCTAATTTGATAGAGGTATTATTTAAAATCTTATACATGGGTTTTTGTCGATGACCATTTATTGCCTGCCAGGAGTTCCCAAATGTCTGGTCCCTTAGGATTTGTTTAGGGAAATTGCTGTTTCAGGATAGGGTAGAGCCAGGTACCTTCGTTTATGCACGGGGTGCATTGTACAGGATCCGTGTACACCTCTACTTGTTATGACCCAAAGATTGTTTTCTACATGGCATGATATTGCATTGGATGAATTTGTACGCGGCAGTTCTTGCTCCCTTTTGAATGGCTGGCATAGGGGACCAGTGAAGGAATATCCTCGACTTTTGGCACATTTATTTGCTGGATGGAAGGGCTGATAGTGTGTGTGCCAACCAGTTGCCTCAATACAAATTCTGTGCGTGGACTGAGGGGTGTCAGATGCTGGTTGTATGTGCACTTTATGTGTTAGGAGATTGTCAAGAGTGGAGCAAAGGCTGTGGGGATTTGGAAATTTGAAGAATTGTACCATATCGACCTCCCTGGGTAATTGTTTGGAGGGCTTAAGGATAGTACAGGAGTTGAAACAACTCTCCAAGTGAGAAAGGATGCTTAAACGATACAGTTCTAACAGCAAAATTCTGAGGACACTGACACAGAACCTGGTGCTACTGGTCAAATTTAGACCCGCAACCGTGGCGGATGTAGCCTTTAGCTCTCATCAGGTGCCTGGTTGTGGCTGGTATCTGATCTTCACTATTGTGGAAATCACAAGATCCCAAAGGCAAATCAGGTCTACTCTGGGTTCATGATGGGTCAAAGTGCAGGCTTGGGGTTTACATCATCTCCTCCATGGCCTGATGCAACTCAAAAGGCGTTTTATGTATTGATAGTCTGACTTGGCTGTGACTGGTGTTTTCGTGGATGTAAGGAGTCCAGGTCTCGGAGACAGATCCCTTCTTCGCTTTTCCCTGCCAGCAGTGGGGAAGGAACAATGTGCTTGGTGCAATGTATTGACAGGGACGCCAAAGACGGGAGATGCTGTTGCGTGTTGTCAGCCTGCCGCTTTCCCCTTTTGCCCATTAAGTTCCTTTTGGTATCATGACCGCTGTGTTTATGAACCGCACATTTGAGAGTGGACTGGAACAGGTACAAGTAGTGGTAGTGGACTAGTTGCAAAAAGTGTGTGTCTCACAGTCTTTCATTCTGTTCGAACAGCAGCTGCACTATAGCTAGAGATTTGGCTGATGGTGTTGGTGTTTGACAGCAAGTCAGCTAGCTCCCTGGGCCACCCATGGCTCATAGGTTGTTTCATGAGAGGCTCCACCTACTGTCAGGAAGTGTCGAGTCTGTTTGAATGTTGGAAATGTCATTTTTGAAGTGCTGTGGAAGTTCCTATGCGTTCCACAAATTCTGAGTGGGTGATGGGGCTTCGGCATTGCAAAACCTCTGGAATGGTAAGTGAAACCTGTCAGGTCATTGCTGGACGACTGCCTTTGCAAATTTTGTTGTAACTACATGTATGCTGCTGTTGGTCGCTCGCTTTGAATTATCAACACCTGTGCTGAAGCCTTTCCTCCCACCCTGAAAATGTAAAAGGCACAAGTGGGTCACATGGACAAGGACATCATGCATATTTATGTACTGCACGTGCTGGAGGAGGCAGGAAGGCATCAAGGGAGTGAAGATCCCATAGCAAGAGCAGCTGCTGGATGCGCGCACATGTGTGTGTGTGTGTGTGTGTGTGGGTGTGGATGTGGGCATGCGCGCATGAGAGAGTGGAGAGAGAGAGGGATTAGAGGCAAAATTGCTCCGGAGGAGAGGGGAAGTTAACAGCCTGCAGGTGAAGGAGCTGAGGCAGTTTGTGCCTTGGAGGGATGGGGTGGAGGGCGGGTGAATGTGTAGAGGCAGTGGATCCCTGAAGGTCATAGGAAGGGAGCGAAGTTTCATCATCAAATCAATTGCACACATGCATGCATTGGCAAAACATGGCATCGCACAATCGCAAGGCCCCCAAACCTGTTCAGCTGTTTCAAATGCGCTTGCGATACAACAGCTCTTAGTTTTTCTGGCCTCTTCCAGGAAGGCTTCCACTGGGCAGTCAAAACTTAAAGCACTGACACATCCATGAGACACGAGTTTCCTTTTTGGAAGTGCAGGAAATGAAGGGTGAATTGCAATTCACAAGTGAAGGGCCCTATTATGCTGTCAAACTGAATTTGGAAGGATGGCCTGGATATGTGCCTTCAGTAATTACATAAGGACAACAATGCTATGCACGAGAGGGCGAGCAACCGACCCTTCAAATTCACCAGCTACAGGCTGGGGGTCCTATCGGAAGCACAGCTCGCCTCCTCTTTGAATGGTAGAGCACCTAAACACCATATTTTTTTGACAGAACATCAACGGCTTTCATGCGCTTACGCTATAGTGTCACAATCTACCCCTTGAATGAGGGTTGCTTACATACATACGAGGCTGGTGAATGTCCCTTGAAATGGGGGCTCTTCGAGACCAGAGCATTTGCACAGTAAAGATTTCTCCTAAGCGCTGGCTATAGCATTACGATGGCTAATGGTGTATGTATAGACGGATTGACTATATTGACTGACTCCTTTACAGGTATTCCTGTAATACATGTTGGTGGACTGGGCGTGAGAACGAAAGTATGTGTTCCTTTTGCGACGCAAAGACTTGGAAAAAATTAGCGATTGTAGCTAAGGCACTTTAGAGCAACAAAGCTTCCTCACGTGCTGTACGATTCATGAACTGGACACAGTAATCTCATCATTTTGCCATCTCTTCAGCCCTAGCTAGTATTTTTTATGCCGTGCTTTGGATGTAGCCTTCTTCCTCCCTTCCTTCGGGGAGGGTCAGGGCGCGGCTTGGGCAATTGGCCCCAATGCAGTCATGGACCACAGCCTTCTAAGCCTATTTAGGTACCAGAAAAGGCTTGGCTTGGCTGGTCGGAGCTGGGCTGGTTTTGGCTTGAGCTGGGCTGGGCTTGGCTTGGCTTAAATCTGGTTTGGCTTGGGCTGGGCTTGGCTGGGCTTGCTACTACCACAGGCATTTTTCTTCGGGATTCAGTGCCAGGAAGAAGAGTGCGGGCGGCCGTCCGAGGGATTCCGGGAGAAACACCTTGTACTGAAATGCGTTCAGCACCGCCTACCCTAGATCACATCTAATCCCGCGCCAACATGCATCCGAGGAGTGTGCGAACAGGGACAATTGAGGCAGGGGTGTATTTGTTGATCCCCCACCCACATCATCCTCAATGGTACGACCCATTTCCCCATACGTGACCTCGTACTTCCCCATATAAGGCAGCTGCCTGCAGGGGGATGCCATATTAAAAAGCTGATCGCGATTCGCGAAGGCAACGAAAACAAGCATTCCGTTTCCTCCGGCTTTCGACGAGGCAAAACACCTTGAAATCAACTGACGACCCCGTTTCTATACCCGACGTTCATCTGGTAGGGGTAGCGTAATGCTATTTTGGAAGAGGTGGGCCAGAACACCATTTGACGGTTCCCATGCGTCAACAGCATGTGGGATGCTAAAAATCTACACACTAGAAGCAGTAAAACCAGATAGTGTATGAAAAGTGTGTGTATGTGTATTTGTTGATGTGGGTGCGGGTGTGTGCATTTGCTTGTGCGGGGGGGGGGGGGGGGGGAGGTATATACATGAGCCACTGAGGTATCTGCTGGGTATTTGAGAGACATCTGCTCCAACTGAAACAGTCCTGACGCTGGCAACAAGGAAGCTCGCCGGCAGGCAAAAGCTTGCTCGCGCGCGCGCGCGCACACACACACACACACACACACACACGTGTGCCCCCCCTCCTCTTTCTCTCTCTCTCTCTCTCTCTCTCTCTCTCTCTCTCTCTCTCTCTCTCTCTCTCTCTCTCTCTCTCTCTCTCTCTCTCTCTCTCTCTCTCTCTCTCTCTCTCTCTCTCTCTCTCTCTCTCTCTCTCAACACACACACACATATGCAAGAATATTTCGGACGGAATGTTATGAAGCCAGTAAATTTATCAGGTAATCGCATGCTCGTGGTTGAAAATCAGGCTGGATGGCGCTGCTTCATATCTGACAGCTGGGCAATGACATCTGAGAGGGAGGGCCGGTCCTGCGGCAGGAAGGCCATGCATTTGACCACCAGACTTGTCCACTCGGGCGGCCAGTCCTTTGGGGGACCCCCGCTGTAAAAGATTTCGCCCTCCTGCGCACAACGACAATCTCCATTATAGCGCAAATGCAATAAATCCTTCGAACTATTCAAGGTCAGCTCGGGCCCTTTCAAGTTGCAGGAGTCTCTCCGTTGGTGCGACCATCCCTGCGGGCTTGCTTGCGCTTGCTGGGGCGCAGTTAAATGAGTTCGGACAGTGGCCCACACAATGTAACATGTGACAGTGTTATGTATGTGGAGCTGAATCCGAGCGTACATGCGTGCAAACCACTTCTCCGTGTTGTGAGAGATTGCTTGGAGGGCAATCTGCCACGCAGATCACAATGCAGCAATAGGCCAAGAACAAACACTAGTACGTTGAGAAACCCGCAAGGTTTAGAGACAGTGAAAGTGACACAGATGGCTATTGGAGAAACCCGCTACCAGTGCCTGTGTTTGGTCAGAGTGAGTTTTCAGCTCACTTCAAGCCAGTAACTCATTGAGATTGCAAGCAACACTTGCAGTGCCTGAAGTCGCATACCTTGTACTTAGCCTTGTGCGCTACAGCTTTATAGTTGACCAGGCGGGGCTTCTCATGCATAAGCTGATGTAGAACCTCTCCATATGCAAAGACATCACTTTCGCGGGAAGGCAGCGCCCCATCCAAAACTTCAGGGGCTCTAAAATACAATGCTCCTCTGCACCCCTCCACCAACTCTCTTTTCTGGCAATCTCACAAATTCGCCTGGAACATGATTGCGAAAACAGGAGAGGGGGAGCGAAAAGGGGTCCTGCAGGTGTGTGTGTGTGTGTGTGTGTGTGCGTGTGTGTGTGTGTGTGTGTGTGTGTGTGTGTGTGTGTGTGTGTGTGTGTGTGTGTGTGTGTGTGTGTGTGTGTGTATGTGTGTGTGTGTGTGCGTGTGCGTAGGTTCAAAAGGTTTGTAAAAACCGCACCAAATTTGTTTAAACACAGCATTTTTCAGCAAGCTGAGAGTACCGACGCACGGTAGGCTCTGTTATTCACAAAATGTCATCCACAAGTTATCATCCACAATATGGCATCGCCCCCCCCCCCCCCTCTCCCAACTTCCCGGTGGGCAACTCCACGATGTCACGCAGTGACTCGCATATGTGTACCGCCATGAACTGCTTTGTTGACAGCGCCGTTTGCTGCCTAACCATAAACATAGAAAAGAAAAGGTAAAGAATGGCACTGACGGACGAACCTCTTTTGATTGGCCTTGCCAGGAGGGTTGGCCCAATAGAATGCGCATCCAAAATCACCCAAGCGCAGGCTCCCATCGTTGGCGACAAACACATTGTCGGGCTTGATGTCCCCGTGTACGACCCCGTGGCCGTGCAGACCATCCAGTATATGAGCAAGCTCCAATGCCAGGTTAATCTTCTGGCCATATGTTATTTTGGGTCCCCTGTTGTGTCCCGAAAAGCAGCGTTGGAACTCTGTATGCATTGTCCGGTACAATTGTCCGGCACATAGGAATGTGTTGCTGAGGTCAAATCAGACTTGCAGGTGGCACGCAGTCGAGGAGCAAGGAGGTGTGATTAAAAAGAACCAGAGGGGGGGGGTGTGATGCAGCACACACATGCAAGTGTAATGCTCTAAATGAAGAATATGTTTTATTGCCCTAATGCAGATCTGGATAGTTTGAGAGAAGGAAAACAAGCGGAAGTAGGAAAGTGTGCATGCTTGCGTGCGGGTGTGTGTGTGTGTGTGTGTGTGTGTGTGTGTGTGTGTGTGTGTGTGTGTGTGTGTGTGTGTGTGTGTGTGTGTGTGTGTGTGTGTTGGGGGGGGGGGAGTGAAGGGCTGTCTGAGTGGCGTTGTCTCACTGTTGGCAGCCATGTCATCGGCATGCCAAGCAGATCACATGGCTGCTGACAGTGAGAGTACGCCACTCAGACCTGCTTCTCCATGCGCATGTGCGTGCGCGCGGACACACACACACACACACACACACACACACACACACACACACACACACACACACACACACTCGCTCACTCACTCTTTAAGAAGGATCAGGGACAGCGATGTGGAGGACCTTGTTGTGGAAGAAGAAAAGGCAACTAGATCGCGTGCTCATACTTGCCAAGCTGAACGTGGTTTGAGATACTTTCAAACAAATTAACAATTCAGGGGGCCCCTGAAAAGGCATAATCAAGCAGTTGTGCTTCAGGTCCTGAACTCTCACCACATTGGACATTCATAGCTTCATAGAAAGGTGCAACCAGGAGGGGGGGGGGGTTAGCTAGGGGGCTGCAGCAAAGAAACATCGCAGTTACCTCCACATTGGACATTCATATATGATTCATTATGAAGCTATATATAGCTTCTTAGAAAGGCGCAGACAAAGGGGAGGGCTGCAGCCAGGGGGGTTGCAGCAAAGAATCGTTGCAGTTATAGCTTGTGGAGGTAATTACCTGAACAAGGCAGTTAGATCTCCCCGAGGGCAGTACTCTGTGAGGAAGCCCATGACGCGGTCACATGGCTCGTCAATGGTCACCACTCCTTCAAACTTGAGGATGCCCTCAAGATTCTGACACTGAATCAGAAGTGTAGCCTCCGGTAGAAGGTCGTATGTAGCGTTGTCGAAGCACTTTGACAATCGTTGGGTTTCCGGGTTCTTGCTCTGTAACCTGCGGTACAGGTCCCTTGGGGATTGGAGGCGTAACCCGCCCAGCATCTGTGACTCCCAACACCAGACTTTCAGGCCTATTTGGCGAATAGCCTTGATCGGAGATGAGTGAAATGCAAATTTTCAACTCTGCAAGACTTCTCATGACGTATATACATACCTAATCTAAGAGTCCATGCATGCATCTGAAATGCTGGTCAGGGTGTCACAAGTAGCGCGCCAATCGACTCAAGACTAATCCGCTTCCTGCTTGGGATGGGTTACCTTCGCTTCCTTGAGTGCGTAGATCTTGTTGTCCAGGCTTACACGGGTTACCGCCCCGTAGCCCCCTTCCATTCTCTTCCCTGCCACTTGAAGGAGTTCGTAGTTGACTTGGCGCATCCCTGCAGGAAGAGAATCAAAAAAAGCTGCAGTCCTGGGATCGGCCTCGATGGAAGGCGGGAGCGGGTGTGAGGACCCGCAGTTCCGAGCTGCAGACAAATAGCACACTCAGTGCGAAATGGGTTTGGGTGGAGTTCACTTCACTTCAAAATCGATAACTTCTTTCCACCTGATTTAACAGCATGCAAGTTTTCAATAGCTGCAGGGGCGAGGCCTGCAAACCTTTCTCTTTTCCCTTCAAAAAGCGTAGTAAAAAAAGAAATCTTTCCAGTGACATAAAAAGACCCTTTTGTTTCTCGAGGTCAGATCTAGATATAAATTTACTAGCTAGTGACTATAGTTATTCAACATGGAAATGGAGGAATTATCAAAAAGCTAGGGCTCGAGCTCGGCCTGCATATTCCAATTACACCTTTGATCAGCCAAGTATCCCATATGGTGTCTGGCCAGACGCCAGACGTATGTCGACGCTTCATCAGGGAAGGAGCCCATACATTTAGTCTGACACTGTCCGCCTTACATTAAAAATGGTGTTAGCTGACACCCCTTTTGGGAGCAGACTTGCAAGATGAAATCGCTCCCAGCCAGCTTTCATGCATGTATGCTCCTATGCCTGGGAGCGATTTCATCTTTTATCTTGCAAATCCATATGGAATCGCTGAATTAACTTTCGAAAGGCGATTTCTCGGTTTTCTTTTCTCTAAAAGTGTTTGTATCAATTCCCTTTGCACAAAAACAGTTCTCTTTGCACAAAAACATGTTCTCTTTCCACAAGAACACGTCGCTCTTTACAGTGCAATTGCAGGTTCAAATCCTACTGAGCCCAGAATTCTTTCCTGTACAGGGAAGGATTCGGGGCCCGTATGATTTGAACCTGCAACTGGGTCGTTATGAGGGACGTGATCTACCATTGAACCATGTGCCCCTCACCCCTCAGTCTCACCTTCAGTAATATCACGGGACCTTGAGCAGCAATTCTTCCGGTACCGTTCACGGCCGACCTCGAACGAGGTCATCCTTCCAGTTTCCTCCCCGGCTGACCTCGAACTCCGATCGTAGCCTTCACAGGAAGAGCTTAGAAAATTACGACTCCTTTTCTTGTGGTTGAATGCATTATTTTGCACGCCTATTGGCGCAATGGCCCCACTGTCCCTCTGATCAGGGGGCTTGCAGGTCGTTCTGACGCTGTCAGGACTCCGACCTGGCTGAAGAAAAGAGCCAGTAAGCGAAGATCCTTGCTGATGATCTACTGTTGAACCGTTCTGTTGGCCGTCAGCTGATCTAGTCTGGCATGGTCGCATTCTTGCAACGTTTGTGCCAGTGCCGGTTTGTGTGCGTCGCTGAAAGAGGCGTGGACCTCCTTACAGAGAAGAAAAAATAATCTTAATGTCCCAGGATGTATGGATATGTTGGGTTCAAGCCTGAATTGAAAACGAAAGACTTTGAAACTTTACTGCTTTCGAGTCCCACGCGCGAGCGAGAAGGGCTTCGGCGATATGGCCCATGTCATAGGGGCGGCATGAAGACCACGTTGACAGTGTGACAGAATGACAGTCGTTTCTGCGAAATAGTAAGTAATATATACGAGGCATGACGGCGGGGCGTCTGCTGGCACTCTCGGTCGCTGATTCATAGGATTCAGCCGTTTGGAGCCGAGAGGCCATGTCAGGCCTTCGGAAGTTCAAACTGGCAACCTGTCCACCTGTCGTGAATTCACACATTTGTACCGCCGCTTCTTCGCGATTGTACTGCTGTGGATCGGTCATGTTGGACTGGAGCGCATAATTACTTAAAAAAATAAAAA
>KV908341.1:92500-95000 GCA_002005505.1 Botryococcus braunii | reverse complement strand
TATGGTCCGCCGACTGGGGAAGTAATTGCAGATTCCTCTGCTGCCCTGTTCCCCCCCCCCCCTTCCCCCACCCCCACGCAACCCCTCTTGGGGTAGAAGGGCCGGCTGACTCATCATGCTAATCTGCTTAAGGTGGAAGTACGGAAGTACGTATACGTATACGTTTGGTGTGTACTTGTTTAGATAACCACACCTAGGTGAACTAAAATGCCTTCTGATTCAAGAGATACACAAAGCGTCTGCTTAGATGGACTCTATGTGCTGCGGTTTTCCAGGGGGAAGCAGAATATACATGAACATACATGTTCATGTACATAGTGGCCGCTCGTCAACGTTGTGTGCCCAAGCTTAAGGCACAAGGTTGGCATGTATATATTATATAACATTGTTATTACTGCATGTTTAGATGATCAAATTTGGCGTGTAGCCTTGACAGCGCTGGAGCTGCAGGTGTGGCTGGCATGGGCCAAACTTTCATTTGACGTCCACGTGGATCATGATCAACAGTATCAGTAGGCCTAGCTGTGCATTCATGTTGGTTCGATCCTTGGACACGAAGGATCATTTAATCAAGCTATGTGATATTATGTGCTTCTGGGCGCCCATGGGCCAGTGGTGCATTGAAGGAAGAGTCTGCAATAAAGTGAGGGATGCCTTGCGGTTTGGATATGCTTCACTCTAAAATTTGGCTCGAGAGACATGTCGACATCGATGTGCCCTCCGGATCCCGTCTTTTCCACCCACAGTTAATCGTGGGTGGAAAAGACAGAGGGCACATTTTACTGCCTGACCACATTAATGTCAGGTAGTGAATTGTTTCATAAGCCAGTAAATTGTTTCATAAGGCAGTAAATTGTTTCATAAGGTAGTGAATTGTTTCATAAGGCAGTAAATTGTTTTCATAAGGCAGTAAATTGTTTTCATAAGGCAGTAAATTGTTTCATGACGCAGTAAATTGTTTCATAAGGCAGTAAATTGTTTCATAAGGCAGCCAGACAACGAAGGGGTTGCTCGAGCCCGAGACCGCGCTCGGTTTGTGTTCAAAGCGCATAGAGGTCTCATATAAGCCCGTCTTAAAAGATTGTAGAGTCCTTCGAAGCATTCGGTTTTAAGCGTTGGTTTCTAGAGATTTCATATGGGCCCCTTCTGTTGGTGGCTGGTCCTACATGTAACAGCTCCGTACACGTCCTTCTTTCCTTCCCCAAGAATATTTTCGTGTTTTCCGAAGCCTGGCTCCGTATTGGGGTCCCAGAGGTTCCTTTCTCCTCCACATTTTACAAGCCAAATCCCAGAGGTTCTTCTTCTCTTCACATGTCAAGCCGCCTTTCGAAATGGTCGGTGCGCTGTGTTCTGTGTGTGTAAGTTGTCTTGATGGACGTCTGGACGGCGTGCGTGCGTGTGTGTGTGTGTGTGTGTGTGTGTGCGCGCGCGCCTTCGCGTGCAAGCTATGATGTCTGTGTTAATTTTTAATGGACGTGAGGGTGCGGATGCGGAACGGCTTATTTTTACATGCCAGGGGATGGGATCCCTCCTTTTCTATATGCTACCCAAGCTGTAATAGACAGTACAGTATTGGCGATCAAAATTGAGGGCAAACATGGGGGGTTGTTTGAATCAAGTGCGGGTGTTCCTCAAGGGTGCCCCATTAGCCCTACACTATTTGGAATTATGTCGGATGGACTCCCCCGATATCTTGCACACCATTGCCCCACGGCTGGCCTTCAGTTACCTGATGGCACACGTTTAAATATAATACGTATCCAAGTGCTAGGCTTTGCCGACGATTTTGTTCTCGTCGCGCCTACAGTTGAGGACCTACAGGTGTTGGTGAATGCTACTCAAGAATGGTGTAAGAGTATGGACATGCGCCTAAATGGGGCCAAGACGCAATACCTTTCAGTAAATCCAGACCCTCTGACACTCTCTACCTCTCTGGAGGTTGCAGGGGTTAGAATTAGTCCGGTACAGGAGGTTAAATACCTTGGATTACAGATTCATGCCAAGAATGGCCTTCAAGCCGGCATTAAGAACCTCGAGCAGAGGTTCTGGATAGCATGGGAAGACCTTACTAGAGCTTATAGCAATCTTGGTTGCAACATGTCAATGATGCTCATGACAGAATTGTACTTAGCTTGCCTACCACCCCTCATCTCCTATGGATGTGAAGTCTGGGCATTCAGATGCTTTCAAGGCAGACAATTGTCTTCGGGAAAACCTAGTAGTATACCCCTATTGGATGCGCACAAGCGGGTCCTAGCTCAGATTTTGGGGGTACGTCGGACAATCCCTGAGGAAATAATCAATTGTGAATTAAACATATTCTCTTTGTGGTCAACTTGGATCTTACGTATGGCTAGGTTTTGGAACAATATAGCGGCCATGAGACCTGATTCATTACACAACAAGGTCCTCATGCATGACATTAGGTTGGCAATAGTAGAAGGCCGAGAAACGTTTTCGGGTACCCTTATGCAACAACTTAAGAAACTAGGATACTATA
>KV908341.1:75000-87500 GCA_002005505.1 Botryococcus braunii | reverse complement strand
GCTTGGGGAGAGGGGTCTGCGGTGGAGTGAGGACCACTGCGTACAAGGGGTCACCCGCTCCCCCCGTATCCGGTCTCCTGGGAACCGGGGTCATGACGTTGCTCCCCTGTGACCTGTTTTCTTTACCGCCCGGCGGCACATACAGCGCGCCATCCTCCTCATAGTCATCATCATCGTCCAAACTTGCATCGGAGTCCGGAAAGGGGCTCCTGCGCAAATAGATACCAGTGAATAGGCCCAACCCAACAGCTCGAGGCCCTGCCAAGTGCAGGTATGGCCGACAAGAAGTATGCGGCGGACCTCCCATCTGGAAGCCTGAAAAAGCGCTGAGGGACAGGGCCCATCCTGCCCTTGCAAATGTGTAAACAGTTATGTGATGGAAGACTGTGAAAGCGTTGAGGAGGGACAGGGCATATCCTGCCCTTGCAAATGTGTAAACAATTATGTGATGACTTTAAACTTGCTGAGCATAAATAAGTCGTGTGATGGAAGACTATTGGAAGCGCTGAGGATGGACAGTGCACATCCTGCCCTTGCGGATGTGTACACAGTTGTGTGATGACTGTATACTTGCTCAGCATAAATAAGGTGTGGGATGAAGGCCTGTGACAATTTCGAGGAGGGACAGTGCACATCCTGCCCTTGCGGATGTGTAAACAGTTCTGTGATGACTGCAAACCTGCTGAGGATCAATGTCACGTAATGGAAGCCTGTAGACTTGCTGAGCATAACTATGTCATGTGATGGAAGACTGCAAACTTGCTGAGGATCAATAAAGTCAGGTAATGGAATACTGTAAGTTTGCTGAGAATTAATATGTCATGCAATGGAAGACTGTGCACTTGCTGAGGGGGAGGGGGAGCAGGCCAAGCAATGAGTCATGTTTCTCTATGGCCGAGGCGGAAGAGGGTTACTCACTCCTGGTCAGAAATGGAGAGGTCGATGACGCCTGGTGTGCAGCCCTTGTCGTCCCGCCTTGGCGAGATGAGCTCCAGCCAGTTGGGCAGGGCTGCCCTCAGACTATCCAGCATGCCTGCCCACACCCAACCTTCTGCCTTTTCAGTTGAGACTCCTGATGCAAACAACACTAGTAGAACCATTCCAGCTCACAACACACACACACTCTCTCTCTCTCTCTCTCTCTCCCTCTCCCCCCCTCCCTCCGTCTTCCCCCCTCTCTCTCCAGCGTGCAACCCACGCCTGCGGGCGCGCACGAGAGAGAGAGAGAGAGAGAGAGAGAGAGAGAGAGAGAGAGAGAGAGAGAGAGAGAGAGAGAGAGAGAGAGAGAGAGACAGGGCGAGAGGGGGGGGAGAGTGGAAAACCGGACTCTGTATATTGTTGCACAATTCCCACAACTTTCAAGCACCTGTTATGGCAGGTACGGTAGTTAGAAACCTCCGCCCATTTGGCATTACCACGCATCCGTTGGGCGACAGCAAACGGATCTCCGAGCTCTTATCAGGCGCAACAGACACATCTCAAGCCTCTCACCTGGCGCAGCAAGGACAGCCCCGGGCGGGAGCATTGGACGAGGGGGGTTGGCCTTGGACACCAGGCGGCCCCTGTCAAACCCTGCTGCGGCCTCCCCAAGTTCCCGGGCCTCATCAGGAAACTCATACGGGTCCCCGCGGCCCCCATGCCTACCACCAGCAGGCCCCAGTCCCAGGCCAGCCTCTGCGCCTTCCCTGTCTCCCGCGGTCCCCCCATCGCCCCTGCTGACGCCCTCGCTGCGAGTGCCGCCCGTCCCGTTAACCGTGCCTTCTTCTCCCCCGCTGCCGCCCGCTGGCCCCCCCCGCGGGCCGCAGGCGCTCGCGTACAGCACAGGCGAGCGGCGGGGCTTGGCCCCGGGAGCGGCGCGCTGCGGGCTCAACGCGACCTCGCCCCGCAGGGTCCCTCTCCCCTCGGCGTCAGACCCCTCCGAGTCTTCCAAGAAGCAGAAGCGCGGCTTGCGGGTCGACCGCCCAAACCGCAAGTCCGACCCCGCGCTCGAGACAGGGCTCGGAGTGCGTCGCCCCGAAGGCGGCAATGGCCGCTCACTTCCCTGTGTGAGTGGGAAGGGGAGCCGCCCTTCTCGCTCCCCTTCTCTTGATGCTTCTTGATGCTGGGGCCCAGCATCAATCAACGACGCCCAGGCGGTGTTCTGCGCAGCAGACGCTGAGGCCCCCCGCAGGTCTCTGGCAGCAGGCTGATTGGACGAGGGCGGCGGTACGCCAGCCAGCCACAGGTGAGGCGGGGACGGTGTCCTGCCTTCCGGTACTGCCGCACGGAGGTCACGCGTGCCGCCCACCAGCCCCTGGCGGAAACCGCTTCTCACGGGCGGTTCCGCAGGCGGGAGAGGCCGAGGGCGCTGCCCTAGTGACCCGGACAGTGGATGCGGAGAGAGCGCGCCCGCGGGCATCGTATCCTGCATGCCGCCGTTGGGCCGTGCAGGGGGCTGCTCACCCAAGGGGCCATGTCGGGCCGTGCGGAACCGCCGCAGGACCCCCGCTCGCCAGTGGCTTGAACCGCGCTCTGCACGCCGCCCTCGTCGTCGTCGTCCGGGACGATTCGCCGAGTGTTTCGGCGCCTCCCAGTGGTCCATGCTAGGACGGGGGAGTCGCCCTCGTCCCACGCGCCCGAACCGAGAGGAGTCCGCAGACTCGCAGGGCCGCGCAGTTCACTGCAAAGGGTCCGCCCGTGGCTCAGAGACTCGGCCCCGAACGAGTCGTCGAGGAGGGGATCGTCGACGCGGCAGGAGGCGCGCGAGGAGTCGACGCTGTGGAATTCGATGGAAGCAGGCCCTGATGCCCAGTGCGGCGAGGGTGACGGCCCCCCCGTGCTGGAAGCGGATTCCGATGGAGCAAACAAGGACGGGAAGGCGGGTGCGGACGTACGGGGAGGCGGCTGAGCGGGCCCTGCGTCTTCTTCCAGCTCCAGCTCCTGCAGGAGGCTCGCGAGCTGCGCAGAGCGGACGGAGGAGGATGCTGAAGGCGGAGAGCGGGAGCGTTGAGGCCCGTCGCTAGAGCGTGTACTTGCTTGAAGCGTGGAGTGTTCGGAGCGGCCTGCAGGGGATGTGCTGGACGGTGATGGACCTCCTCCCGCGATATCGAGACCGCCGGGGGTACCCTGTCGGGAAGGCCCGAAGTCGGATGGTTCTGCCGGCACCGCAGAGAGCGCGGCTGCGGGTTTGACCACGGGGCTGAAGATGAGCTGCCGCACTGGGTAGGCTGCCGATGAAGTGAATGTTCTCCGTCCCGCCCCCATCCCTGCACTCCCTCCCCAGTTCTCTCCTTTGGGAAGTGTGGTGCATTTTCTTGTGTGCGGCGCATTTTCTAGAGTGCGGCGCATTTTCTAGAGTACGTCGCATTTTCTAAAGTGCGGCGCATTTTCTTGAGTACGGCGCATTTTCTAGAGTTTGGCGCATCTCATTGAAGCTTCGACAGTGGTTCCATAAAGACAAGGTGCCAGAACCTGGCTTTTGACCCTTTCTAATACTTCAATGAAATGCTACCTCCAGACCACTTGGTAACTTGAGCATCTACGAGTACCCCACGCTTAAAGTACTGCTTGGCAGTCGCAGGGTTTTAGTAATTTACAATGGATACAAAAGGGCTTCTGTGCCCTAGTGCATGTATGGTGGTGGAAAATGCGTCAAGGCAAAACATTGTTAAAACTCGGATCCATACAATGTAAAATCAAGGCAAGGTCAGATGCTCCTAGAGTTGGCATCGACATGCATCTCTCCTGCTCATACACAACTTTGTGGTGCAACTTCGACATAGACAGCCTACCTTTCCCAGCAGCACAAGGAGCACACTTTAAAACACACACCGGGAAAGCCACCCACTTAATAGCGCAACAGGCAGATTGATGCACTGAAACATTAAGATGTTGTAGGAATGCTACATAGGGACTGTGATGTTGATAGCAATAAATCTAAACATGGTTTCAAATCATGCATGCTAACCCCAAATCCTCGTTCGCAGCCTCACATATCAGTCCTCATTGCAAAATAGAGCAATGCCTCTGTTCGAATACAATGACTTACCTGACAGGTTTGGAGCTGGGGTCAGTTCCTGTCTGGCTGTGAACCAGGGGTCCTGACAACTCTCATGGTTTTGGAATGTCGGGGGTGTCAGAGCCTGAAAGCTGATCCCAGCCTGTCTCAGCGAAGATTGGTACTCCAGCCTGTCAAGGAGCTCTGCGAGCTCCTTAGGCGAGAGGCTGCTGACGCTGGCAGTATGAAAGCTGCTGCTCAGTCTCTCTGCAGAGCCGGCAGGACATATTGGAGGAGTTAAGGCACCTTTCTGGTAAGCATCCTGCTCTATCACGCTCATGAAGCACTTAGGTGAGCCATCCAGCCCTAACGGGGAGCCGCGGAGGGAATTAATCTTATTGGTGCTCGGACTGCGTGTGGGCTTTCCCCTTGCTTGTGAATTTTTCCCGTTTTGAGGCCGGCTAAAAGCTGGATTCAATGAGACTACGTGTTCTCCCCCTTGGTGGAATGTTGCACCACCCCGAGGTGACAGCATGCTAAACCACCTTGCCAGAAGATTGGTCCAGTTCATACCACCTTTTTACATGTACACTGTTTTCAACGTTTTCCTTGTTTGATGAAAACAAATATCTCATATTGAACTTGCTCTTTCTCAGCGAAGCGAGGCTTCGCACATTCCTGCTTTGCCTTCACAACACCGAAAGGAATAGCAAACGCTTACTGTTTATCTGCAATAACAACCACAAACTAAATGCCGCAACATCAGGTTACAGGACAACATACCGAGAAAAACTATGACGGACCATGTTCAAAGTCTTTCGGTCACCGAAGTTCGCTTGATGTCGCCAGATGACTCATCCGGGATGAGCAGATATATAGCCACCGGTACGGTGTCTGTACCACATGGCCGGCAGGGTTGGAACTTCTCGTAGGGTTGGCAACTTTGTTGTACCGCTCTGTACTGCCTGGAATGTGTACCACAAACAGACAGTAACACTAATTGAAACCTTAATGATATTATTGATATTGTATCACCCTTCATCGGCTGACTAAAACAAGGCATACTACAAAACAGGGGCAGCCACACTGCAGCATTGACTCGTACATCCTTCAACAATCCCGGGGGGAGCGTAGAATTCGAGGAGTCTGGCTCACCTGCAGGGAGGAAACAGCTGTTTGGTCCCCCTGGGCCTCTGGATCATGCTGGGAGGAAAGGAGGTTAAGTGCAGGTACGGCAGGAACGGGGTGTACTTTTTGTCCCTACACGCCTTTCTTCTCCGCGCGTGCCCCGTCATGCGCACTTCAAATTTACGGACACCATACACTGCCTTAATCTCATTGTAATGCCAGTAATTGCCGGTACATGCTGCCAGATTAGTGCCAAACCGCCTCCACTCCCAGGTTGTCTACTGTGGCAGCCTTACCATGGTAGGGCGGCCCTCAACTACAAAGCCCCTCCCCCCCCCCACCCCCCGCTTCTCTCTCTCTCTCTCTCTCCCCCCCCCCCCCCCCATGAGCGGGGCGCTTAGTGCCCAGTGTCCTGCAGCACCTTCAGAACTCCAAAAAACTGCTGGTCTGCCACTGTAACGACTCCCCATGGACACACCGAATAGCAAAACCTCGCCCCATCTCAAGCACATACAGATTTTCGGAACGTCCGCATCCAGACTGTAAACGGCGTGTGGAAATCTGCCCGAGATGGGGTTAGATTGTTCTTCCCCCCTCCCTGGGTGGGGTGGCGGAGGTTATCGACTGATCATCGTGTGAAGGGTCAAGTACATCGTACACTGCCAGGGTACAGGCAGAAGGCCCCCGCAAGGTGCTAGGAGGGGGATTGTTTGTGGCTGCGGGCGAGCGCAAGGTGCTGGGCAGATGGGCTGTTTCACCATCACGTGTGTCCATGGCCTCCGGCGTCCGCGTACCAGCACGTGGGATACGCGGTTCTCGATTCGGACAAGCTCCACTGTTTGGGTCTAATATGGGCTGTGGGTGACACTCAAACGCTTTCTTCCTGGACGGGGACAGGACTACAAAGTAGTGGTGCTGGGGGATTCCTTGCAGGGGTTACGTGTGCATTGCAATGCACATGAATTGGCGCCATCATGATGAGCGCGGGCTGCGCAGCATGATGGCCTACAATACGTCGGTGAGTGTCGGCGACAGCGAGTGGCAACGAAGGTACTATGTGAGACTGATGAGATGGCGTGGCAAAGCAAAGGAAGGGATCTGTTGCGGGAGTCCAAAGGCGGGGGCGGGGGGAGGGGGCGTGGGTAAAGTCGACTGTGCCACCGAACAAGCGTTAGTCCAAGAAATGAACAGCTGAAAGGTTTCATTAGTCATGATTATTACGGCAAGCAGGTTCTTCGCAACAGCCAAACGCTGTTTCGTGCTCACGACAATACGAGTGGATTACAGTTTAATTTGCTGCTGGCCATCCTGAAAGAATATCAGTGCGATGGCCTCCAAGGCCGCCACTTCAACAATCCCAGCTTCACGAGTTCGGCGGCCATAAGAGTTTGGCTGGCACCGCAAGGCCAAACCACGCGCCACCAAAGTACTGGATAGCAGCCAGCATCACAGCCACCGACAGCTACAGGACCTGCACACGCAGGATGTACCGCCGACGTTCTCTTGCACAAGGCAGTACAATTAGCGCATGGAGGCAGTACAATGAGGGCATCCTTGGAGCAATCATGATCAGGGGCCTGTCACGCTCAGGACAGTGGGAGACTCTAGCTAGGGATGTCTCCAAAAAAGCTGGTCTCGGCTAGCTGTCTCGTAAACAGCTCAAAAATGGTATGTGTTCCGTATAATCTGGCCCGAGTTCTTCAATCTGGACAAACCCGCTCCTTGTATATGAGAAAGGCTCTTTCGGCCACAACAAGCCCCGTCGCTTGTCTCTTCTGCGAGGGCGCACGCTCAGCAGTGGATCAGGGCTTCCACAATGGCAGCAAGCCACAACGGGCAGAATGTCCGTTCGCACTTAAGGGTCAGCCCCAATAACTACTTCAAAAATATACTCAGTCTTCCAAAAATACGCCTCAACGAGCAGGGGTGCCTCTACTGGCTCAGTCCTACCGGCCAAAAACACTTCCATTTGCTTCTCCTCGACCCGGGGGCACCGCCATGAGACGTCGTTCTGACTGAAAAATATCGAAAGACCTGCATGGCTCTACAATTAATCAAACACACACACACACACACACACACACACACACACACACACACACACACACACACACACACACACACACACACAGACACAGACACACACACACGCACACGCACGCGCGCGCGCGCACGCACGCACGCACCCCTCAAGGATTCTGATGTTTTCCAATGACTCTGAAAGTTCCTGTTTCACTTCCTCTTGGTCACTTCTGATCAATCATAACCAAGTTCTCCCGCCTCAAAGCTCTCCTCACCGTGCTTTGCCTCTGTCCCTCGCTTTCGTGCTCCCACCCAGCGATCGTCTCCACATCCGACAAATAGATACGCAACATCACAGCAGCACACACCTTCTCCCACTCAGGGCATCACGCATCAGCGCATTCGGCCCCACCATTTCTCCGCCCCTCCCCACGTGACTTTCCTAACGGAATTCCCTGGCAAATGCGCTCCAAGTCCATCCGCCACATCATCTTGTTTATGCCGGACCAAGAGCGACCAGCCCGCGGGTGGCACATCACGTAAGAAGGCGGCTTTACAAGCAGCTGCCGCATCCGATGTTTCACATGATGTGGGATATTGGTCAATGCCTCCCCGACCACCACCAGGACACCAAAGCGCACCTGACCCCAACACCCAACCTTTCAATCACCCAGGGAAACCCGCCTCTGCATCTCAGGCAAACGGATCCTGCAACAGAAACCTTGAATCTTCGAAACACTGCAAGCCCTGGCATTCAAAGGCAGAGGGATCAAAAGGGAGGACCCACACACCGGGTGATAAATTTGTATGACAGGAGGACAAACATGATGAGGATTTGCACGAAGACGGCGTACAGAGTTTCTCTGCAGCCCGCAACGACACTCTGCTGACCACTGAGCAGTGTACAGACATGGAAATTCCAACACAAGCTTTTAAACTGGGTGCATGCATAACAAACCAGCATATTTTATGTTTCAGGCTGCCGCATCTCAAGGTTAGTTCGTGCTGTGACAGAAGATGGTTCAATAGCACAACTTTGGCAAACCACATTCTGGCATTTGCACCATAGTGCGGGCTCTCGAGAAACCGGGCTACTTCGCAGGAGCAAAAAAAAGTGTACACAGCGCCAGATAGACACACTCCCGGCTGCTCAGGGACATGTGAACAGCAAAAGCACGAACAGCGTTTCAACAACCACCTGGAAGGCCGCAAAATCCATTCCTTCACCCCAGTCCTGACTTGAAGGCTGAAAGCTACAACCATGCCCAACTTCTACAACCATCACCTGAGTTCTACAACCATCACCCGAGTTCTACACCCAAGTTCCAAAACCATCACTTAAATTCTACAACCAACTTCTACAACCATCACCTAAGTTCTACAACCATCACCTGTGTTCTACACCCAAGTTCCAAAACCATCACATAAGTTCTACAACCATCACCCAAGTTCTACAACCACCTCCTGAATTCTACAACCATCACGCAAGTTCTACAACCACATGTAAGGAAGGAAGAATGCGCAGGTCGCAGATGGGAGGAGGGAGAAGAGAGGGGGAACCCGGTAACCTGCTGCTCTTGGTCAGGCAGGCGCAGTCTTCCGTCCATTGAAAGCGGCAGATCAAATGGGGTGGGCCCCAGCAAATTGGCCAGCCCCGCCCCCGGGCTCACAAGCTGCATGGCGATGTTGTTTCTGCATGTGTCCCATCTCGGCCACACAAAGATGTCGATGTAGACGCCCGGGTCCAAGCGGTGCCGGCTCCCTCGCTGCCGCGCATCCAGCTCAGTGACCTGGAAACAACGCTCGAAAGTTTTCTCTTGTTTTATTGTTCTTTTACAGCAGAAACAAAAGTTCAACCCTGCGGTGACCTGGAAACAATGCTTTCAAACAGCACCTAAAGTCCGCAGGCGGGAAACACGCCACATGGCAGATGCTAAGCCCACACCCATTCGCAGCCATGCACTCGAGGTGTGCTTGTACAACCACGCCTGGGACTCTGTGTGCATACATTACAGAACCATTTGGACTCCCATTACAAAACCCTGGGACCCTGGGTGCAGACATTACCGAACCCTGGCACTCTGGGTGCGGATATTAAAAAACCCTGGGACTCTGCATACGTTACAGAACTCAGGGACTCTGGGTGCAGACATTACCCATCCCTGGGACCCTGGGTGCAGACATTACCAAACCCTGGGACCCTGGGTGCAGACATTACCAAACCCTGGGACCCTGGGTACAGATATTAAAAAACCCTGGGACTCTGCATACGTTACAGAACCCTGGGACCCTGGGTGCAGACATTACCAAACCCTGGGACCCTGGGTGCAGACATTACCAAACCCTGGGACCCTGGGTGCAGACATTACCAAACCCTGGGACCCTGGGTGCAGACATTACCAAACCCTGGGACCCTGGGTGCAGACATTACCAAACCCTGGGACCCTGGGTGCAGACATTACCAAACCCTGGGACCCTGGGTACAGATATTAAAAAACCCTGGGACTCTGCATACGTTACAGAACTCAGGGACTCTGGGTGCATACATTACACAACCCTGGGATCCTATGCAGACATTACAAAACCCTAGGACTCTAGGATCACGTGCGACTTGTGGCGTATCGCCAGAGAGAAGCCAGGTAAGACGTGTGCCTCCTTCCAACGACGGATGTGTCATGTTGGGCACAAGACCCACTCAGGGTGGCACTTCAGATGTTCCCCCAGACCCGCGCAGCACCAGACCTCGGTGGCACCAACGGATTCCTTCCTCAGAACCTATGAGGGATGCACGACAATTGAAGAATGCACGACACAAGCGAGAGGAGTAGTCGTTTCCTGACCAGCGCAAAACAAAACCACACCACGTTTCTTGCTCAAGGTCGGCCACCCCTGGGCAGCAGCTAGAGAATGGAAGTACTTCAAAAGCCGGAGCGATACGGTGTATCTCCCCTTAACCACACGAACATGCCAGTGAACCACCTGCTAGGTGTTGGAGCCTCAACAGGGCTCAAAACAAGGTCAAGAACCACGGAGCTCGAATTAGAATTGATTCATCTTCACATGTATTAGTCAGGCCCTTCCCCCCAGAGCCGATCCACAAGGAAGCGAGACGCGGACAGTCGGCCAATGACTGGGGCGCATGCATAACGTTTCGCCCAGGTAGTGCAAAAGTGGAAGAATCTGGATGAAACAGCATCACTGGATGAAGGAGAAGGACAAGTGCATTCCACCAAAGGAGATAGGAAACTGAATCTGGACTGGGATTTAAGTTCACCTGGGCTTATGGCGAGGGGAAGGAGGGAGCTGAAGGCAGTACACAGGAAATTGTACCTGACCGCTGATGGCAATATGTAGATGGTGTTGGGACTTTGGCACTTTGGCGATGAAGCAGGACAGGGCTGCGACCATGGAATCCAGGCATGGTCTGCCAAAAACGTCAACTGCGCAGGATTTACAAATCTTGCGGATGTTCGCGGTGCGTGCCGCTACCTCCTCTTTGAAAGAACTGTGCAAGTGCGCCATGCGAGCAAGGTCGCGGATAGCCAAGTGCTCAAACACCAGGAGCCAGACATCATGGGACAAATTGCTCCATCCCGTGTGCATGAGGTGCCCTTTGCAGACCCACCACGACCCCAGTTGCTAAGGAAACAAGACACAGTGGCCAGGTCACAACCAACAACCAGGGGTGTTGAAGCCATGCATTGGGGTAATAAGAGGAGGTGTGGGCTCTGGGCACATCTATGGGCACATTGACTCTGCCTGGGTGAAACCAAGTGACGTGCTCTGACATCCTACAGAGCAAAAAAGTGCCTTGTGTCTCCTCAGCCTTCACGTCACTGCAATATGAGAAAGATGTCCCAAAACAGGCTTCCACAGGCTGGAAAGAATGACCCTGATTGAATCCCACAGGCGGCTATAACCGATCTGGTGGGGTGTGTAGTTATGGAGGCCATAGCACAGGTGTTGCACAACAGACTTTGGAAAGATGACAACCTATTGTGATGAGTCCAATGCCTTATGGGTGCAACGCATGGCAGAGACTGAGCCACCCTAGTATTGTCGCCAGTTCTAGGAAGAGATTAGCCGTCAACATCAACTGCAACTATGCGTTCGTGTAAGCCTTCCACAGGATCGTGCATCAGTGCAGAACCAGCTGTCAACAGACATGTATGAACACTATGATGTTCCCAACTCAATAAAACAACGCACCAGCACGTCGGCCCTCCCCAGCTACGCCAATCGAGCCGGGACGCCGACAGCAGCAAAACGGCTACCCGAGTTAACAAATTCCTCGTACTCGTGGCTATGCAAAAATGAGTAGCCAATATCAATTACATTACAACTATGCAGCCACATGTGCTTCAGTGTTTGTAGTGGTGTTCGCAGGCACAGTCCGTGCCGCCGAAGAAACACGTGCTGTGGAGACGGAAGTGGAGATTCTGAATCCTCGAATCTCGGACGCGAGCTGCGCTTCCTGCGCAAGCCGCCAAGCGCTGGCCGTTACAAGGTCCGGGCCCCGGTCACCGGCGGTGCTGCCACAGTCGTATCCCACGAATCGTGGACCTCCCCACGGTCCCGCCGGTCACATGGTCCATGTGGCACCCTCTTTGGGCCCAAAACCGGGACTGTTCGGCCAAAACTGAACGGAACGTTAAGGCATCGAGAGGCGCCCCATCACAGACGGGCCATCACGGGCCCTGAGACATGACAAACACTGCAGAAGTTGTACTTCACAAGACGTAAAAGCATTCTTCTTTCACATGTGGCCCACATAACGTGATTGACTCGACTTCACAGAATGCATTTGCGCTTAGTTTGTGTGTCCGATGCTTGTCGGACCGATCTCGTTAGCCACATTTTGCGGGGCCCGGTTATTGACGGCATTAACAAGAATCGTTAGTATATCAAATTAATGGAATAGAATAAACTCCTCCGGGAATAAGATGTTGGGTACAGGACTGTTATGAACTTGTCCGTTGTCTGCTAATACGTAGTGGGGCGGGGCAATATTGATCTCCTTCTAACAAAACAAGAGTTCCATCCAGTATTTAAATTTTCCAGGTTTAAACTTCCGAGCTCATCCGTGGAGCGTTAAGCCATTGATGTAAAGGAGAATCCACACTTCATTTTTTTAACACGGAGATCCTGAGCTTTGTTCATCTGTAATACAAACCGAGATGTCATTGGACAAAAGTGGCGGTTCAGGCAGCAGGAATGTCTCGCAGTTTGGAACTCAGACCAGGGTTGATTGGGAGTCTGTTGATGAAGAACTGGCCAGTGTTCCACCAGAGTTCAAAGACCCCCGCTTTGACTCCCTACGGCATGTTCTAAACATTCTCAGCGCCGTTGATGCTGAGGCAGCCCTGGAGGAGGT
>KV908341.1:57500-70000 GCA_002005505.1 Botryococcus braunii | reverse complement strand
CCACCAGGAACGTCCCTCTCAGACGCAACCCCCCCCAGGTAAGTCCCACTGCAGACGCCCCCCTCAAGCGCAGCCCGTTCAAGTAATCATCCCACCTGCAATCCGACTGCAAATCTCACTCAAGTGAACCGCTGCAGTTGCAGACGGATTTGCAAATCTCTTTCAGACGGATTTGCAGACGGATTTGCAAATATCTTTCAAACTTATTTGCAAGTCCCTTTCAAACGGAATTGCAAATCTCCTTCAGACGGATTTGCCACTCTCTTTCAGACGTGTTTGAAACCGAATTTGCAAATCTCATTCAGACGGATGTGCAAGGGGACATGCCCGAGCGTTTTGCTGTATAGAATGGCCGGGATACGCAGTTAATAAAGCAGATGATGGGGAGCAGGTCAGAGCCTTAAATTCACAAGGGGGCCGACAGTGCTGGCCATGGAAGCCAAGTGTTTGGGAGGCAGACTCCGCAAGAGCGCGCACTGCATCGCAGGTACATCATTCCCTGCACACTCCCGCCCCCCCCGCTCCCTGCCTCTCTCTCTCTCTCTCTCTCTCTCTCTCTCTCTCTCTCTCTCTCTCTCTCTCTCTCTCTCTCTCTCTCTCTCTCTCTCTCTCTTTGTGTGTGTGCATGTGCGTGGGGGTGTGTGTGTGTGTGTGTGTGTGTGTGTGTGTGTGTGTGTGTGTGTGAGTTTGTGTGTGTCTGTGTGTGTGTGTGTGTGTGTGTGTGTGTGTGCGTGTTCGCGCGTGCCTGTGCGTGTGTGTTCCTCAAAATGCAAAGTATGAGTGACAAGGTTGCCCACGTGGACTCACGTGTGTCAACATGTGCGCACAGGGGCAAGTCGCTGGCGCCAGGAGACAAGGCTCAAGGGCAGGCCAAAACAGGCAAGCAGGAGCCGGTCACCAGCCTGGTCACATGCATCGCCATGATAGGTGGGGTTGCGGAGGCTCAGCAGACCCTCCGACGCCGCATGCCCTCACAAGTAAAACTCTAGCTCCCTTCCCGTTTGGCTTGCCCCCGGTAGTGTGGCGCAATAACCCTCTCTCATGCTTTCTGCTGTATGCATAAGCATGTTTGCTGTGTTTTGCTGTTTGCATAAGCATTTTTGCTGTATGCGTAAGCCGTTTTGTGTGTTTTGCTGTCTGCATGACCATCTTTGGTGTGTTTTGCTGTGTGCATAAGCGTGGTCGAGGTGTTTCGCTGTGTGCTTCGTGCGCTCCTCACTTTCGCTGTCCAGGTCCTCGACCTTCCTGCCTTCCCTCGCGGGGTCCAGCCATGTATGAAGAAGCTCTCGCCGTGTCACCGGGGGCATTAATTATCTATGGGGACAGAAGCCGCCATCCAGGAGCTGTGGGCATGTGGAGTGGGTCTACGCTGTCCATGTCTGCGTGCTTAGGTTGCAAGCAATTATCGATTGATGGTCGATTGGCCGGGGATGGATGGGGGCTAACTTTGGAGAATTCCGGGGCTGGTGTGTGCCTGGCTAGATACGCAACGTCATCCTGCAAGCGCTGCGGGAAGCTTCGCACGGTGGGTTTCCGGGCGGTACGTCACCGGGGCTCGAGTCCCGCACAAGTGGGGGATCTCCCTCCGCTGCCACGTCCATTCCGAGCGACGTGATCGAGGCCGCAAAGCGCGTCACAGAGCGTGTCTTCCAGCAGTGCCTCCAGGTTCAAACCCCTCTCTTGCCCTTCATCTACGCGTTTGCCGTTGTTTGTTCCGGTTCCCCTGTGCTTTTCCCCGCAAGGTCCCGGGTTCAAAACCCTGCCCCCCCCCTCTCTCTCTCTCTCTCTCTCTCTGTGTGTGTGTGTGTGTGTGTGTGTGTGTGTGTGTGTGTGTGTGTGTGTGTGTTTTGGGGGGGAGGTGCGGCATGGCAAGGTCATTCAAAGCAGGAGACAGCTAAGAAGCAACACCGATTTCCAGTCCTCGCGGTGTTGGAAGGGCTGTGGAGTGCATCACTTTCCGACAACATCGCCCCCCCCCCCCCCCTTTCCTTTGCTGGCACTTTAGAACATGCCATCTTCGAGCTGCATCTGCTGGGGGCCTGGGAAGAGTCTGCCAGAGCAAATTAAAAATACGACTTGCACTTGGAATGTGTACTTTGAACACATTGGAGAGAGAGGGACAGGCGCTTGGGAAGATGTTGGAAGTTGGGAAACACGTGCCAAGAGCCAGGGTGCAAGATGCAAAATTTTTTGCCTGGACCAGGGGGTTACGTAAGCTGAGTACGGCGGTCGACGTCAGTGTTCTTCCCAATGTTTTGGGAATTTTCGCCATTACTATTAACATTTACTAATCATATGAGTACAAAGAGTTAAAGTTTTTATGAAGAACTACGTTTCAAGAATAAGAGGTAAAAGAATCGGAGAAAAACATGTTTCAGGAACAGAATATGATTACAGAGATTATTGATGGCGAGAATGCTTTATTTACAATGTACTCTGACTCATGTGTGACGATCTCTTTCAAGGCCGTGAGCTGTGGTGCTCGAAAGAGTCCCGCCCATGTACCAGCGAGCGGCCTCTGAAGTGGGTGAGCCGACGGGCCGGGGGAACAGGTGATGAAACAGATGGTGGAAGCGGAGAAGGCTTTGGCCACTGCCAAATCGCCTCATGCCTCTGCCGGCTTGGAGCTCCTGATGGCTCAGCAGGCTCAGGTCCCTCTCCCCCTCCCACGCCAATAAATGACATAAAAACCTAAATGTTCCACATATTTGAGGAGTAACTGTACCAGATGTGTATTATTTGTAAGCAGTACATCTGGTGTACATATCCCATCGCTCCTTCCCCCCTTCCCCCCCTCCTCCCTCCCAATGGGCCCTCGCTCTCATTCCGACCCTAAATCCCTCTTCCTTACCAGGTCCCAAACCCTAAACCATCTTCTAACCAGGTGTCCCAAAACCCTAATCCGTCCTTCCTGACCAGGTGTCTTAAACCCTACCCCGTCTTTCTTACCAGGTGTCCCAAACCCTATCCCATCTTCCTTACCGGGTGCCAAAGCAGTGGCTCATGCTGCTGACGTGGCAGCTCCAGCAATGCAGAGCTTCATTGCTAATGAGTCACGGTCGCCCGATGATCGGCGGATTTGGGGAGGTTATGAGCTGGAGCCATGGTAGTTGGTCCCAGATGTACTTCATCCTGCTCAATTTGTTATCATTTTACCCCTTCCGGCAGTCCTGGATTTGAGTTCCATCTGCCTTCTGTGCTGCCTCTCCTTTGTTATGCAAACATGCACACATAGGCGTGCCGGGCCCCGCCCCCTCACACACACACACGCACGCACGCGCGCGCGCGCACACACACACACACACACACACACACACACACACACACACACACACACACACACACACACACTGCAAAAGAAGAATGGGGAAGCAACCCTGTCCTGGGGCTGACCAAGGGATCCACGAGGATGGCACACGCCTGACTGTTGTTCTGTGGCGGCACCCTGCAGGAGATGGGGAAGCCCGCAGCCCCGGGGCCCCCGGTACCCATCGACGCCCGCAAGGAGGCGGATGCAGCCTGGGTGGTGATGCAGACGGAGTGCCAGCGCCTCCTCAGCGAGCTTCTGGGCTCCGGTCCTCTCCGCACCACTCTCTCGCCTGATCTCTCCACTGGTACCCCCTTAACTCCCCACCCCACCTCCTATCTAATCTGTTTTCCCCACCCCCGCCCCATCTAACCTGTCTTCTAACCCGGGTTTTTATCCTGTTGTGTGTGTGTGTGTGTGTGTGTGTGTGTGTGTGTGTGTGTGTGTGTGTGTGTGTCTGTGTGTGTGTGTGTGTGTGTGTGTGTGTGTGTGTGTGTGTGTGTGTGTGTGTGTGTGTGTGGTGGGGTTTGTTTTCTTTACAACCGACCCTTGAGGTACTGGGACCGCCAGCTGGCACCGAGTGTGTTGGACCCCTGAGTCTCTCGGTCCTCTCGGGCATATTGTACCGCAAAATTCCGCCTTTTTTTTATATTAACAGTCGCATCTCATGTTAGTTTAAGCCGCATCGTTTGGGCCTAATCCTCCTGCGTGTGGCTACGCATGACTCTGCCACGTTGTCTTATGCTTGATCCTCCAGCGTTTCAATGTAACAATCCCTCGCTCTTCCCCGGGCCCCTCTCTCAAACCCCCTTCCTCCCCCCCACTCCTCCCCCCCCCCCTCTCTCTCTCTCTCTCTCTCTCTCTCTCTCTCTCTCTCTCTCTCTCTCTCTCTCTCTCTCTCTCTCTCTCTGTCTCATGCACACATGAAGTACAAAGCGGGGGGTTGGGGGGGGCGGCGTGCGGCAGCGGGGCGAGCTGCGGATGAAGCGGGAGGGGCAGGGAAGCGCAGCCTGGCCTCGGAAGACGCTGCCAGCCAACTCAACTTCTCTTTTGCAGTTCAGGTGCATCTTGTGGCCCATTACGCTCCGCAAGGGAGCACGGGCTTTCTCCCCCTCCCTGACCACGTCCTTCTCCACCAGAAGGGGGCACGCCTCTCTGCCCTCCCAGCCTGCGTCTTTCTTCCCCGGGATTGCCCCCGAGGGGTGTGTGGGGGGGGGGGGGTTCTCCTCTCCCCGATCGCGTCTCCCCCCCCCCCCACACAGGGGGGCGAGAGGGATTTCCCTTCTCCCTGACTGCATCATCCTCCCCGCCTGGGGGGGGGGGGGTTCTGTCTGACTGCTTTGCTTTGGGGTGGCCCATGTGGTGTTGTGCAGTATCCCCCCTGGGGGAGGGGGGAGGGGAGGAGGGGCGCTACCCTGCGGTCCAGGTGGGCCCTGTTGAAGGGGAGCTGGGAGGCCCCCGGGGGGGAGGGGGGGAGTTTGGGTGGGTGCGGGGGGGGGGGTGGTGGTATCTTGTGGTCCAGGTGGGACCCATGTGTGCGGGGTATGGGCCACTTTCGTACTTCGAATTCGAGTTATGGGCAGGAATGCGGGGGAGATGGATGAGGGAAGTGCTTTCCCCCCCGGGGGGCGGGGGGGGCGTTCGAGCATTGTTGGAAATGGCATCTCGTATTGTTTGATTTCTGCTTCTAGATGGCGTGGTGTGTGGAGAACGGCAAGAGGGGCGGAGGAGGTGGGGGGGGGCGTGGAGAGGGCGGGGGAAGGGGGTGAGGGAGAAAGAAGGGAGGGAGGGAGAGGGAGAGGGCGGGGGACGGTGTATATCACACATTGTCAATTCGCATGGACACACATGCACACGCACACACACACACACACACACACACACACACACACACACACACACACACACACACACACAGCACACCCTTCCTCGGGGGCCGGGAGGCAGGGAAATAAGGAGAAGCGTTGCGGGCGCCATGTTGTCAAACAGCCTGAAAGTCATTTTCACAAATCAGTAGACCCCACAGAGCCTCTGAGGTCCATGGAGCGCTAGGCAGAGCCTTAAGCGCTAAGCATGACGCAGAGGCTCCAGCTACAGACCTCAGAGGGTCTCTAAGATGCATACTGTATCAAGCAGAGCCTTAAGCATAAAGCTTAGGTCTCGACAGAGCCTCTGAGATGCACAGAGCCTTGATCAATTCTCAAGCGTTAAGCATTGAGGAGAGCCAGAGCCTTTTGTCCTCCAGGGAGCCTAAGAAACTTTCTGCTCGGCCGTGCCTTAAACGTTGCACCTCCACGGAGCTTCACCCCGCTGGCCGTCAAGCCCCCCTGCCCTCCCCCCTTTGAGGACTTGTGCATACCTTTGCCTTAGCCATAGCTTTGCCTTAGCAGTACGTTTGCCTTGGCTGTACCTTTGCCTTAGTGGTCCCTTAACCTTAGCCATACCTTCGCCGTGGCTGTTCCTTTGTCCTAGCCGCACCCTTGCGTTGGCCGTACCTTTGCCTTAGCCGTTTCTTTGCCTTGGCCGTACGTCTGCCTTTGCGGTACAATTGCCTTGGCCGTACCGTTGCCTAAGCTGTACAGCGATGGTGTCGGGGCAGGTGTCGGGGAGCAGTACCGCCGGAGCCATGACGCTTCCCGCAACTCCGCAGAAGGCCTCTGTGTTTGTGGAGGCCGCTGACATGCGCTCCGAGGTGCGGAGGCTCCTGCGGGAGGCCCTCGGCGGTCACCCCGGCGGGATGTACCTCACTCCGCACCTGTACCGCACGATCGTCCAGGTGGGGTCTTTTCCAGCATTCCATGCTTCGTGCTTCTTGATCACCTGCTTCAAGACTTCGAGGGCATCCTCATTTGGACTCGTAACGAGTAATCGCAGTGCTGGCACTACGGAGATCGAGGTCCGCGAATGTTCCTACCAGCAACAATTCAGCGTGCTCGGAATAGTGTGAGCACAAATGCGGATGCCCTCTTAAGTAATCTATAGAAGTCGTCCTTTTGCTGGACATGCACTAGCTTCATTGTTCATAAATGACCTTCCGAAGTCGCCCTTTTGCTGGACTTGCACATGCTTCAGCATGTTTGTTATGATCTTTCGAAATCATCATTTTGATCGACCTGCACATGCTTCAGGGCTTCATCACTTTCTGACTTATCTTTCAGACTCTTCACTCAGCCCTGTGCCGCGGGACAGTTCGGGGACGGGGCGGGTACGGTACTGGCGGGACTGGACAAGGAGGGCGGCGAAGGCGGTACAGCGGGCGGCTGGTTCGCGCGGGAAGACAAGGTCACTGCGGCGGACCGTGCCCGGGAGAAGGCAGCCCGCCTGCTCCGATCATTCATAGAGGCGCTTGTCGCTGAAGAGTTCCTGCCGCAAGTTTACATCGACTTTAGGTGCGCCCCCTCGGCCGTGTACCTGCTGAATCACTGTGGTGGATATCCACATCTGGCAAGGCGTGGGTCCTCCCTTCCGCTTGTAGAGGCGTCCTCCCTTTGCTGCCCTCTCTCCTCCTCCCCCCCCCCCCCACCCCCACCTTGCCCCTTCTCTCTCGCTCCCTCCCTCCCTCCCTTCTCCCCCCCCCCTCTCTCTCGTGAATGCATGCATTCTCTCTGTGTGTGTGTGTGTGTGTGTGTGTGTGTGTGTGTGTGTGTGTGTGTGTGTGTGTGTGTGTGTGTGCCGACGTTTGGGATTTGGGTGGGGCTTTTTTAGCATGTCCTCTCCCCCCCCCCTCCCCCCAGCTTGGCGCTGCCTATGCCGCCGCTTCTGAGGGAGTAAAGAATACGTGGTGGCAGAAGCAAGCAAGACAGAGGCCACGTGGTAGGATGCATTGACTGTGTTGGAAAGAATCTTGCAGCTGCGCCCCTTGTTTGGATGTGAAGATGACAGACACTTTTACCATGTTGCTGCGATCCTGAGACAAGTCAGCATTGCAATCAAGAAAAGACTGCAGACCAGGTGACGAGGGAGAGGGGATGCTGAAGCACAGTCGGTAATTCAATGGAGCAAAGATGGGGGGCACAATGAGGATGGTGAGGGGATCATTCCAAAAGTCGGCTTTCCAATTTAGGCTGTGTGCCGCAGGGGCCGCGTGACGGCAATGCTGGCGGATGAAGACAGCTTCAAGGCACGCGGGAGCCTCGTGGAGGCTGGGGGAGCGGATGGGGGACCGGCATGGTACCGGGTGTCCCCGCGCCTCCCGGCAGCGGCCGCCACTGAGGAGATGGTGAAGGAATTGGCCTCTTGGGCCCTCCAAATGCCCCTTTTCGCCCCTCAGCTCACGGGTGATCCCAGGCGCACCTTTTGAGCACATTTGACTGATTGTCGTCCTGCATTTGTTCTCTGTTTGCTCGATCAATGGACACCCGCACGCTTGCTGGTAGTGTATCTAACAACCGGATGTATGTTTCTAGCACTCGGCCTGGCAGGGAATATGTAGCATGATGGGTTTGGTGCTGCACGTCACGTGTGCGGTTGGGGGTTCAAATCCTCCGGGGCAATGCTGGTGCTGAGTGAAGTTTTTTTTTTTTTTTTTTTTTTTTTTTTTTTTTTTTTTTTTTTTTTTTTTTTTTGGGGGGGGGGGGGTGAGAGGTACGTGCGTGTGTGTGGGTGTGTGTGTGTGTGTGTGTGTGTGTGTTTGTGTGTGTGCGTGCGTGCGTGCGTGCGTGTGGGCGTGCGTGCGGGCGTGCGTGCGGGCGTGCGTGCGTGCGTGTGTGTGTGTGTGTGTGTGTGTGTGTGTGTGTGTGTGTGTGTGTGTGTGTGTGTGTGTGTGTGTGTGTGTGTTTCACTTTCTCACATTCGGGCTACCAGCACACGTAAGAACTCCCTTGCCCGTCCTGGCATGCATGCACGTACTCATGCATCATATACATCACTGCACACATGCGCTTGTGTGAGTGCCCTCCATGTGCCCCGTAGAGGAGGGCCACGTTGTTGGGTCTGCAATGGGACGGGGGCAATGTATGGACCGGTCCGAGGGGAACACGCAGGAGTCGTGGAGAACATCCTGGGGAGGGTCCTTGACGCTTTCAACAGCTGCATCCAGTCCTGCTTAGGCAACGCCGCGTGCAAGGCCCTGTCGGAATCCCCTCAGCTGGCCATGCTCATGGCTCGCGAGTCCGCTGCCCTGCAGGTTGATCCCCCCAGGCCCTCAGTCCCCCAGGCCCCAGTCCCCCAGTCCCCGGTCTCATTCTTAGCGTCTCTGATCCCGTCACTGTGATCCCTTGCGCTATTCATTTCTTTTAAAAGCTTCTCTGTGATAATGGGTGAACAAATGTAGACAAACATATATATGTAGGATGCATCCTTTGCTGTGTACTAATGTAGGCACTCCACTCATCAACAAGTTCTGTCAAAGCATTAACGAGTGCCACTTAGTGTTGTGGATTCAGCATTTGGGTTCCTGCATCGGTTGTCATGAAAGCATTGTTGCGGCATCGCCCAATGCTTTTTCCTCTCTCTGACTTTTGCTTATCTATGGCCGCCATGTCAGAAATCCTAAAGGCAGGTGTCACAAGAAAAGCATGTACAAGGCGCTGCATAATCAGAAGTTCGTCTGATCGTAATCTTCTCATCTCCTCCTCCACCAACACGACCCCATTCAGAAGAACAAGACATTTCAAACGTGCTCCCCATCCCATCCTGAACCCTAAACCCTATTCCCATTAAAACAAAGTACCGTGCGTGTTGTTTTAGCGGGCTCCGAAGGTTGCCAGTGCTCTGCACAGGTGTTTAGCTTGTTGAGAGTAAGGGGGGGGGGGGGAGCGGCTAAAACCAAAACAAACAAATGTAAGGGGCATGTGTGTGTGTGTGTGTGTGTGTGTGTGTGTGTGTGTGTGTGTGTGTGTGTGTGTGTGTGCGCGCGTGCGCGCGTGCGTGCGTGCGTGTGTGCTGTTCCTTTGTTTGCTCGGTTTTAGTGAGGGGGTGGGGGGAGTCCAGATGGGCTCTCCTGTGTACTTCTTTCCGGGAAAGGGGACGGACGGGCTGGAGCCCTTCGTTGCCTCCCTCAGGCAATCTGGCTACGGAGCGGGTGGGGACACTGCCGAGACAGACGTTTTGCTCCGCCTCCTCCAGGTGCGTTTCACCTCTCTTACCGCAGTCCCGCACATTTCCCGTCTGCACTCTTTTCGCACATTCCCCATCCGCACTCCTTCCGCACATTCCCCGCCTGCACTCTTTCCGCACATTTCCCGTTCCGTCGTAGTGCGGACGGGAAATGCACATCCCCCCATCATCGCTCTTTGTGTCCGCGCTTTCTTGCTTTTGAACTCCCTCACGGAGGGGTCTGCCCGCTTCAATGGGTTTTGTTTCCCCCTCCTTCGTGCGTGTGCCCCTGCTTGGATGGCTTTCAAATCCCAGTACCCTTCTCGCGCGTGTCCCCTCTCTAACGAGGTCCACTTCCCAGTCCCCTTCTCGTGCATGTCCCCTCTCTAACGGGGTCCACTTCCCAGTCCCCTTCTCGTGCATGTCCCCTCTCTAATGGGGTCCACTTCCCAGTCCCCTTCTCAAGCATGTCCCCTCTCTAACGGGGTCCACTTCCCAGTCCCCTTCTCGTGCATGTCCCCTCTCTAACGGGGTCCACTTCCCAGTCCCCTTCTCGTGCATGTCCCCTCTCTAACGGGGTCCACTTCCCAGTCCCCTTCTCGTGCATGTCCCCTCTCTAACGGGGTCCACTTCCCAGTCCCCTTCTCGTGCATGTCCCCTCTCTAACGGGGTCCACTTCCCAGTCCCCTTCTCGTGCATGTCCCCTCTCAAACGGGGTCCACTTCCCAGTCCCCTTCTCGTGCGTGTCTTCTCTCCTTTGACTTCCTCGAAAACCCCAAACCCTAGGGTGTTCAGACGAACTTCCTGGGTCATGTGTGCGTCCCTTCTTTATTCATTGGCATCTCCTTCTCTCTTTTCGGGACGTTTTTGCTCTACACACGCTTTTTCTCGTTCCTGCTTCTTCCAAGTCTATCTCGCCTTCACTGTTTCCAAATAGCGCTTGCTGATACAAACAAACGCACCCTGACCGCCCCAGATCTAGAAAATGTGTCAGGTGTGCATGACCCGGCACATGCAGAGATATTATGTTAAAAACACACACACACACACACACACACACACACACACACACACAAGTTCCTTTTAATCAAGCCAACACACTCCCGAGGCACGCGTGCTAGGTCAAGTCGACGCGGCCGGAGTGGGCTTATCGCAGCCGTCACATCACTGAGGCTGCAGACTTGAATCTACAAAGGGAGGGCCCCTTGGAAATGGAGCCCTTGGAATACATTTGAATGGACTTGGGGGGAGGGGGTCCCGCAGGAGCAACCGGTCCCCGCGGAGGCCGTCCTGTCGCTGGGCGCCCTGCTCCCACGGGCCCGCAAGCTGGCGGCGCTGGCCAATGCGCTGGACGGCCTCGCCGGCGTCATCGAGAGGGCCGCGCAGGTGAGCCGCGCGGGAGCGGAAGACCTCCGCCGCAAGGAGGAGTCCCCGTCTTCCGCACGGCAGGCATCTAAGCGAGGGCGGCGCACTACCGCCGAGCTGGCGGCCGAGGGCCTCGCCCAAAACACCGAGCGGTACGCGCTGCCGTCCTCGCCCGGCTCGGTTGCTTGTGCCCCCGTACATCCCGTTCACAGCTGGCATGCGCCTTGTACCTTCTGCAACCCCCCACCACTCGTAGGGGGTGCCCACCCCTACGAGTGCTGTGCCAAAATCCTTTGCAAACCCCCTAGCAGCATCGCTTGTGACCCTTATGAGGCTTTCTTGTGAATCGGAGGTCGCTGCCATGCAGGATTGAAACGTCGGGGGCATTGGGGGTGCTCGCGCATGTGATTGGAGGCGGCTGACGGATTTGCAGGTACCGAGTGGCGGCGGGACAGTGCGTGCGGGCGCTGAGGATTGACCTGCATCTGTTGCTGATCCACTTCCTGCAGGCCTTACCTGGTGGCCGCTTCGTGTGTGACGATGGCGAACAGCAGGTGCCCCGCTCACCCCTGCTGCCCCCCCCCCCCCCCGCGCGGGTTGGGGAGATGTGAAGTGGCGTGGAAGGCTACATACTGTTGCTGGACAGCAGTGGTCTTTATTGTTCACAATCGTGGATGATCTTCCTTTCTTGCTTGCTTGCTGTCGCTTTGCGCGTCACAAACGCTTTCTGGATGTAAATGCTTTCATCTCCATGCTTACGCACACCCGCGTGCGCGAGCGCGCGCGCGCACACACACACACAAACACATGCACACGCACACACACACACACACACACACACACACACACACACACACACACACACACACCCGCTAGCGCTCCCTCAGATGGCAGAACGAATGCAGCATAAGAGGGCATCCGCACTTGCCCCTCATACCAGCCGCTGCCGTGTTCATCGAGAGCAGTAATTCATCGAAGTCCCGCTTGCCGCGGATAAGAGCAGCAAATCCATCGGGCTCGAAATCGCGCGATCACAAGTGCGGATGCCCTCCAGCATTCCTTCGGGGATTGGTGGCGCCAATCCTCTGACCGAGAGTCGGGGATTGCCCGACCTCCGCACGCATGGAACAAAAACTGTGAGCCTACTCACAGGGACTTGCGGGGCAACGCATCAGCCTACTCACAGGGCAAGGCGTGAGTCCACTCATAGAAATTCTCCTCCTTTTTTTCTTTTTTTTCTTTTTTTTTTTTTTTTTTCGAATTCTCCTTATCTTTTAAATTCTCCTCAAATCTACTAACTGACAGGGGCTTTGTTTGGGGGTGGGGTTGCGGGGGGGGGACAGGAGGTGGATGAGTGCATCGGGGCCTTGTGCCGCGCGGTGGCCAGGGCGGAAGAGGCGGTGGCGCCCCACCTGCCGCCCTCCAAGCGCTCGTACGTGTTCGCTCCCCTGGCGCAGTCCGCCACCCGCATCATCATCTGGCTGCTCCCCCTCATCCGGGTGCACCCTGCCTTGAAAAGTTTCCCCGCTGCATGCCCTGTCCATGTGCATGCCCTGTCCATGCCATTTCGCCACTGCATGCCCTTCCAATGCCTTTCCCCCACGTGCATTCCCCTTTCCATGCCTACTCCCCACTGCATGCCCTGTACATTCCCTTTCCCCGCTGCATGCCCTTCCCACCCCATTTCGCCACTGCATGCCCTGTCCATGCCATTTCCCCACTGCATGCCTCAACCTCATCCGGCGACGCACGGCCTTGAAGAATTCGCAATGCCTTGCTTGCTGTCTGCGGG
>KV908341.1:0-52500 GCA_002005505.1 Botryococcus braunii | reverse complement strand
GGAGCCTTGATACCAATATGATCCTCCCCCCCCCCCCCCCCCACGAGGCCTCCCCCGATTGGCAGGCCTGCTAATCGCGGGGAGGCTTGTGTGAGAATCCCTAGGGGTAGGCTTGTGTGAGAATGACCTCACACGGGTGTGACCCGTGAGATCACACCTGAGTGCCGGGAATCCCGAGCCTACCTTTGACCACGTGGTTCGAAGCACGGGCTGATCCTTGCCATGGTTCGAGGGATGCGCGGTACCTTGTGTGGGATGGTGCACGCGGCGGGGCTGTATACAGTATATAGTACGTACTACTTCAACTCTGCCCATGTAACCCCCCCCCCCTCTTGCATATACATGGCGTGTACAACCACTCGTACTGGGTGAGATATCTCCCATGACACGGCCAGTGCAAGGATAAGCTTCACTCTTTATACTAAATGTAAACCCCTAATTTGCAAACAATTGTGGACAGCACGAAGAAGTTGCCGCCCATGGGGATTGACATTTGGGTCCCCCCCGGGGGCCGTGGGGGGAAGGGGACCAACTCTAGAGTTAAGTTCACCCCCTAGGAAAGCGTACCCTTCTACCTTTGCCTTACCGAGTGTTTGCTGGACATCTTGCATTCTATTAGCCAAACTCAAAGATGATAGAAGCGGTGATCCAGAAGGGGGAATGTAAGTTGTTCCTATGATAAGTGGTATATTCAAGTAAGTATAGCATATGCATATACAAGTATATACAAGCATCCTTTCCCATGCATTTGCACATATCTATTTCCAAATATATATAGTAGTGCTAGTGGTACTAGTAGATGACAGTAATTTCCAATATCGAAATTTGACATAAATGACTTGTAAGTTGCTTGGTTTTATTACTGTACAGCAATCAAACCATGTATGGGCACCGGGATAATCCCGATGCCCGTATTAATCAACCAAAACAAATTGCAAGGTGAAACTCGAAATAAATAAGGATTGACCACAAGTTCTTTTGGGTCAACATGCACATATCAAACACAAACGGAGGCCTATTGAGAGTCATGAATGCGGAAATCGACAAAGATTGGTCCGATTGGGAGGACGTCCCTATAGAGGACGAAAGCTGGGCCCACAACAAACCCCCCCCCCCCCTCTCTCTCTCTCTCCTCCCTCTCCTCTCTCTCCCCCTCCTCCCTCCTCCCCTCTCTCTCTCTCCTCCCTCCCCCCCCCCCCCCTCCCCCCTCCCCCTCCCCCCCCCCCCCCCCCCCCCCCCCCCCCTCCCCCCCCCCCCCCCCCCCCCCCCCCCCCCCCCCCCTCCCTCTCTCTCTCTCTCTCTCTCTCTCTCCTCTCTCTCTCTCTCTCTCTCTCTCTCTCTCTCTCCTCTCTCTCTCTCTCTCTCTCCCCCCCCCCCTCTCCCCCTCCCCCCCCCCCCCTCCCCCTCCTCTTTGTTTTTGACTACACACCTTCTGTTTCGGCCCTAGATTCCACGTTCCGCATGCACGATTTCTGGTGTGCGTTAGGATAAGCTTCACTCTTAATACTAAACCAATAGTTGATCCGATAACAAGGCAATCAAGGAAGTCGTTCTTCGAAGCGGGGTCGCTATCCAGGCCCCCTTCCGTGAAGGAACTGATTTGATGCCTACAATGGCACTTTAGGAAGGGACCGTATGCGCTCTCTCCCAAACCTTCGAGAACCGCAGCGTCCCAGACTCTTGGACACATTTTGATATTTTGCAAGGAAGCTTGAGGGTTATGCAAAATTGACAAACGTTCCTACAAGAAATTGGGTGGCCTTGGGGAGTGCAATTGATGGATGAAAGGCCCACCAAGGTTTGGGGCACACATGTTAGAAACTTGAAAAGGAAGGGATACATGAGCATACCTTGGAATGGAAGGACTTCAAAACTTTTATGACAAAACGTTATGATTCCACTGACACACTTGCTGCTTCCAAGGCTAAGTTAGACAAAGTGTTTCAAGGCAACGAGACGGTTGAAAAACATATTGAGCGATTCATGTCTCTCTTAGCCGACGTAGAGGTTGGGTATCAAATAGCCATGCAAGATCAATTACACCTCTTTACCAAGGGTCTCAATAATCCCTTAAAACTTGCATGCACTGTCAACCCTTCAACAGGTAGTCCTTTCACTAACTTGGAAGATATTTGTACATATGTGGTTAAATATGAGGCAAGTCTAAAGAGCACATATGTGGATGCACAGGGACCCAAGAGGAAGAGGGTCTACACCCCACAACCTCAAGTGGCAGCAGGAGTGGTGGAACAACATCAACAGCCCCATGCACCACCTTCTTTGGGTTTAAACCCACCAAATTTGGTGGGAGCACCCCCTTCTGGGTTTGGGAGAAAAATTAATTCACGAACATCAATTCCAAAGGATAGGCAGTGCTATTTTTGCCATAAACTAGGCCATGAGTCTTGGCAATGTCTTGCTGATTGTCAATATTTAGCTGCCAAGGCCGAGGCTAGGGACACACTCCATCAAATTTTCAGCCGGGATTCTATCCCAGGCAAGCCAATAATTTGCCACTGGCACCACCATTGCAAGGTGTTTCACCTCCTTCACATTCTTGGCCTAAGGGATCTGATAAGGGAAAACAAGGGAAAGGAAAAGGGAAGGGCAAGGGCCCTAAACTGGATTAATTCATGGATGAAACTTGATTTTCTTATTCAACTTTTCTTATTCACAAGTCCTTGGGAAGTGGGAATACACCTTTGATTGTTCATGGTAAAGACAAAGATGAATCTTGCATTCACTCTTTTCTCGCCCAACGAAAAAAGAATCCACAAGTGAGTGCATTTTTTGTGATAGGCCAGAAGGTTTGGAAAAGCAGGAATTACTTTTTGCGTTTACGCTCTCTCGCAAACTTGAAAATTCTTGCTCGGGGATCCAAAGGGGAATGCTTTTCTTTCAATGGAAAGCAATGTGCATTTCCTTTTTCATTTATTTTGGCTTATGGAGGACCACATGCATCTTGTCAACTGGGTTCAACAGCAAGTGCTTCACCTCTAAACCTCACTTTTCCTGTCATTGCCAGGGGACATTCATGTACATGTATTCATGTACATGCAAAGCTTTAATGGACACCTGAGCGACACACTCGTTTGTCCGGGAAAAAGTTTTGCATGGTTTGAGGTATAACAAGATGACTTCACTAATCACACTTGCTGATGGGACAGCAACACACACTAATGGGAAAGTGGATTTGAGGGTCCGGTTTGCTCCAGCTATCATAACGAGACACTCCATCTTGTGTGTGATACAATCATGGAGGGGATTGACAGTATTTTGGGACAGGATTGGCTAGCCCCCAGACATGCGACTGTTAATGGGGGAGGTGGCAAAGCTCATATTAGACACAATAACAAATGGGTCTTGTTAAACAAATAGGAAAAGGGCTTGGGAAAAAAGTTGGGATGGGGAATAAAACTAGGAAATACCAGGAAAGGAAACGGGATCATTGGAAAATCTGCTTGTTCAATGTCATGGCCAAGGATGAACATCTTGGTTGGGATGAACAGGAAGAGATGCCACCTTTGGTGGACACGGACGACCCCTTGACGGAGTCATCCGGGACTTCCTGAAACAACTCTGCGCCCGGGGATACCTCGGGCACGGCCCTGGACATGGAGAGTTTCATGGAAGTGGAGAAGGAAGCGGGAGGGGAAGAGGAAGAGGAAAAGGAAGCGGAAGTGGGAGCATCCGAGCTAACCGTGGGTAAGCCTTCGGACCCTCTTGAGGAAACTTGTGCTAAAAAGGCTGAGAGACTAGCACATCTACTCGGGTAGATAAAGACATTTGGGCTACCAAGACTACCCCCACACAGACAAGTATATCATACCATTAGTGTGCAGGAAGGAGTAACTCCTCCAAACCGTCCTACTTACCGGTTGTCTGTAGAGGAAACAGAGGATTGTGAAAAAACTGTGGATGAACTATTGTCTAAGGGACACATACGCCCCTCATGTTGACCCTACGCTTCACCAGTCTTATTTGTGAGGAGAATGAAGGAACATACCCCATGGTGATTCATTAGAGAGCGCTAAACAAAATCAGCATTCATGATAGATATCCTCTCATTCGCATAGACGATCTCTGTGATAAACTCAAGGTGCTAAGTTTTTCTCAAGTCTTGACTTGCCCAGTGGATACCATCAAGTAAAGCTGAAGGAGGAAGACATTCCTAAAACTGCATTCCGTACACCATTTGGGCTTTACAAGTTCTTCGTACTCCCCTTGGGACTCACCAATGCCCCAGCTACCTTTCACCGCCTTATGAATGAAATATTTCATGATTTAATCTTAATTAAGAGTGAAGCCTATTCTAACCGCATACCATAAATCCATCATGCAGGGACGCGGAATCTAGGGGCCAAATATTCAAGGTGATTAATGAGAGGGAGAGAGGGAGAGAGAGAGAGAGAGAGAGAGAGAGAGAGAGAGAGAGAGGAGAGAGAGAGAGAGAGAGAGAGAGAGAGAGAGAGAGAGAGAGAGAGAGAGAGAGAGAGAGAGAGAGAGAGAGAGAGAGAGAAAGAGGAGAGAGGGGGGGGGGGGAGAGAGAGAGAGAGAGAGAGAGAGAGAGAGAGGAGAGAGGAGAGAGGAGAGAGAGAGAGAGAGAGAGAGGAGAGAGAGAGAGAGAGAGAGGAGAGAGGGGGGGGGGGGGGGGGGAGGGAGGGAGGGAGGGAGGGAGAGGGAGGGGGAGAGAGAGAGAGAGAGAGAGAGAGAGAGAGAGAGAGAGAGAGAGAGAGAGAGAGAGAGAGAGAGAGAGAGAGAGAGGGGGGGGGGATTGTGCCAGACAACCCTAAGGCGTAAGGACCAACATAAACCCTAGCTAGTGTGTAGCAAGCTGTAGATTTTATGGATGATGGTGAAACTCAATCCGGACCCTAAAAATTCATGATTTCATTCGGGAAGGGGTTTGTAATGGTGCACCTTGATGATGTTTTGATCTTCAGTCGAGATGAAGAGGAGCATTATGCTCACCTTTGGAAGGTGTTTCAACGGCTTTGGGAAAAGGAGTTGTTGCAAAAATTGCCGAGTGCAAATTCCTATGCTCAGAACTCAAGTACCTCCGGCATATAATTGGCAGGGATGGATTGAAAGTGGACCCCTAAAAAGTGGAGGTGGTCGGGAATTAGCCCACACCCCAAAACGTCACCGACGTGCGTAGATTTTTGGGGCTTGCAAATTATTTTCGGAAATTCATTCAAGGGTTCAGTTCACTTTTTGCCCCGTTGACTAGAGTGTCCAGCAGCAAGAGTTCTTGGACTTAGGGGAAGGAGCAAGATGGATCTCTAGCTGCACTAAAGGATGCATTAGTACACGCACCCGTACTCTCACTTCCACACCTTCGCTAACCCTTCCAGATAATATGCCATGCAAGTGATTTTGGGGTATTGCTGTACTCTTGCAGGAAGGCCACGTCATTGCGTATTAAAAAAGCTCAATAGTGCAGAAAGGAACTATTCTACAACTGAGAGAGAGTTACTTGCTCTAGTGTATGCCTTGACCGAGTGGAGATGTTACGTTCTCAGGAAATAAGTCACTGTCAAGCACAGATCATAAGTGTTACACTTTTCTTCAGCAACATGTTGGCTTAAGCCTTCGAGGGCACGGTGGGCTGAGAAGTTGCAGGAGTCCAACATTCTTTGGGTTTAGAGCCTGGGAAGACTTACGTTGCGGATGCGTTGTCTTGGAACCCACTCCTCCAGGGATAGCTCCATGGATAACAGCAACGCAACGTCTCTGCAGAGCCCAACTCCCAGAACGGAACCCCAACATCAATGGATGGGGACGAGAGGGCCCGCTCGGGCTCCATCAGCCTCGGCCTGACGGGTGTGACACCTTCTTGGAATTGTTGAAGGGTGCTTATGCAAGTGATTCGTAGTTGGGAAGAAGGGCAAATAGGGGGAAAGTCCACTTTATAGACGGGGGTTGGGAATTTACGAGGGAGGGAAGTACATATGTTCCTGCGTTTCATGAAGTCCCGGATAAGGAAGGTCCGGATGCAAGGAATTTGCAGCAGGACATTCTTAAAGCTTTGCATGAACCTCGTTCTGTTGGCCACCCAGGCTTTGCAAAAATGTATGATCAAGTAAAACGGGACTGGTGGTGGCCGGGGATGGGGGAGGATGTGGGGGAGTATGTAAAGTACTGTGATTCCTGCCAACGGGTTAAGGCTTCAAACGAACTTCCGGCAGGGCTCATGCATCCTTTACAGATGCCGCCAAGGATGTGGTAGAGCATTTCAATGGACTTCATCACGGGACTACCAAAAAGCAAACATGGGAGCAACGCAACATATGTTGGGTAGTGGTAGACAAGTTGAGCAAATGTGTACACTTTGCTCCCTTCACTGTTAATGCGGATGGGTATGAAGTGGCCGTGTTGATGAGGGATAAGCTTTGGAAGTATCATGGTTTCCCCAAGTTAATAGTATCGGACCGAGACACTCGGTTTGTTAACAACTTCATGAACACACTTCTGAGTTTCACAGGGTGCCAGCCCGCTCGAACCACGGCTTACCATCCTCAGTAAGATGGCCAAACGGACAAGGTGAATCGGATCCTTGAGAATTTCCTGAAACATTATGTGAAAGACAAACCAAAGGAGTGGGAGGATTATTGTAACGGCAGGAAGCTGCCAGGTCCAATGCCAGGATTTCGGGCAGGAAGCTGCCGGGTCCTGAAATGAAGGCTCTGGAAAGTGGCACGCGTCTTGGCGTCGAAGGAAGTCCCGGTGCTGACCGGCTTGTAACAGATTCCGCTGAATGCTCTAACCTGACTGGTGTCTCGTCTCTCTCTCTCTTCCTTTGCCACTATAAGGTGGTATCGGCGAGTAAAGCAAGGTTTTGCTAATCTACCTGTTGGGTATAATGTCGGCAGCTACTTTCACCACGTTGGTTACGTCGTATTGTGAGAAGTTGGGGGCGGCCAGCGATGTTGCCGAGCTTGATGCACTGGATCTCACGCTTGATAGTGACTACCCAAGGTTTCGTAAGAAGGATTTTGATGAACTGATGGCGAAGTGTAAGGTCGAGTGTAATATCTTGTGCCGATCTCAAGTTCGTGTGAGAATGACCTCACACAGGTGCGACCCGTCTGATAGCACCCCGCCAGCCAAGCTGGCCAGATTACGTAATGAGGTCATCGTACCCCGCTCTCCGATCACGCGCTATCGGCTCGATGCCGATCGGCTCCCTAACGGACCCTTCGCACTCGGAACGTTACACCCTCCCCCACCGAGGCTCAAGCCGTCTCGGATTGAGGGGGATGCATCTCCCACACAGGAAGCACTACAGTCAAGAGTGTATCACGTCCTGACCAGCCACCTTCGCTGGAAGCCCTACAGACAAGAGTCCCATACCTCTTGCCCAGCCACCCGCCACCCTAGTCCCGGCAGACTAGTGGTAACGACAATCCACACCCATGCTCATTTGGACTGCCCGCGGAGCACTCCCGGAAGTACAACCTCCGTCACCAGAAATCCATCTGGCTAATCAAGCTATTGGGGGGTTTCACTGACCATCACCATAGCGCTTAGAGTACATGGTTACTCTAGAGTCACAACCCACCATCAGCAGAGCCTCTCAGACACCGAGTCCAGGACCCGGGGTGCACCATGCCCTTGAGACTATCTGAGGTGCTACTAAGTCCGCAGTGAACGGAATGGGGCCCTTCCATTGGCATAGCCAGGGACAGGGAGGAGCTATTGAGTAGGACGACATGTTGAACAATGCAACCACTTCGCCGCTAACGAGGGATGTCTCGTCGACTGGACATGTGGATCGAATGCCACGACCCCCGAAGTGACAACAGCCCGACTCAAGGCCATTTGTGTGTCCCCTGGGTCCTAGCCCGTCTTGACCCGTGCCCAATACTCCTTCAACGCCCCAGGGGCATTCCGCAAGTTCGCCTCTGATTCCCACGTGTCATGTTCAGGGGAGTATCCCACCCACCGAATCAGGAACTCATGCAAACGGCGAGCCTTCCGGTGGTCGAGAATTTTCTCAACCTCGTACTCGTCCTCCCCCTTCAGCACCTCTGCAGGTGGTGGTGGTTGGACTGTGCCATCTCGGCGGTATCGTTCCAGCCGTGATACATGGAACACGTCATGTATCCTCCAGCGTGCCGGGAGGATCAACTCATAGGAGTTGCCTCCAACAGACTTGGCAATTTGGAACGGCCCGACCCACCGAGGCAACAGCTTCGGTGTGCCCTCTTTGAACCTTAGGTTCTTAGCCGACAACAGGACCCAATCTCCTGGAGCGAACGTGACATCCTTACGCTTCGTGTTAGCGTAACGTGCCTGGCGTTCCGTTGCAATGCGATGTGTGCGCCGAGCTTCTGCCACTAGCCGCTGAATGCGTTGGACAAAGCTCGAGGCAGCCGGGACCCTGAACTCTGGCAGCACCGATACTGGTAGGTACGGGTGATGACCATAGTTCAACATGAACGGCGTGAAGCCTGTGCTGGAGTGCTCTGCATTGTTGATAGCAAACTCAGCACACGACAGCTTCTCGTCCCAGTCAGTCTGTGACTTAGACACATACATGCGAAGCATGTCCTCAAGAACACGGTTCACACGCTCTGTCTGCCCATCCGTCTGAGGATGATACGCCGTGGACATGGCCTGCTTGATCCCAAGCATCCGACACAAGGCTCGAGTGAAGTGGCTCGTAAACAGGGGATCCCTGTCAGACACCACTTTCCTAGGCACTCCGTGGAGCTTCCAAATGTGATCCACAAACAGCTTCGCTGTCTGCTCAGCAGTCGCCGTGGTCTCCGTAGCCACCAAATGGACCATCTTCGTCAGCTTATCCACCACCACCAGGATGGCATCATGCCCATCTGTGGTGCGAGGCAACTGGGTGATGAAGTCCATGGTCACCGTGTCCCACGGTTTATGCGGAAGCTCAAGAGGATGCAACAGCCCCGAAGGCTTTGCATGTCTTGCCTTGTTCTTCTGGCAGAGGTGACAGTGAGTCACGTACTGCGTAACATCCTGTGTCATCGTCGGCCACCAATAATGGCGAGCAACCAACTTCAAGGTTTTGTTCACACCTTGGTGTCCAGCATACGGGCTATCATGCATTTCTTCCATAAGGTGGGATCCAAGCCCAAATGCATGCGGGACAACAATCTTTCCTTCGTGTAACAGGAAGCCGTCGTGTGCGACCAGAGGCGCCACATTGCTAGGTTCCTTGAACCAAAGGTCTTCCTGATAACCACGCACAAACTTGTCCTTCCACGTCATGCCCTCTCCCCCACCTGAAGGAGGCCTAGACTCGTGTCCCATACCACGAGCCTCTGCAGCCAAGGGAGTACCCTGTGCCCGGGTAACGGCGCAAATGACATCCCGAAGAGAGCGATGTGGAAGACAAGGGGGACCCTCCGAAACGTATGAACGAGTGGAACGAACCACAACAGTGTTCACCAATGAGTTTGGAGGTGAATATCCCACTGGCGTGCGGCTCAGCGCATCGGCAACCACATTTGAGGCACCCGCCATATGTTCCCATGTGAAATGGAACCGGGAGAGAAACGCTGCCCAACGTGTCTGGCGGCGGCTCAACTGTGCCACAGTATCAAGGTAGGTAATAGCCTTGTGGTCAGTGACCACGCGGAACTCCGGCCCACCTTCAAGATAACAGCGCCACACCGTTAAGGCGTGAACCACTGCTAGCAGCTCTTGCTCCCCAGTTGGATAATTGATTTCTGCCGGTGTGAGGCGACGACTCTCAAAGGCAATGGGGCGGCCCTCTTGATATAAGACGGCCCCAAGACCTGCCAGGGAGGCATCCGTATGCACCTCAAACGGCTTAGAGAAATCCGGGAACGGCGCAAATGACATCCCGAAGGGAACGATGTGGAAGACAAGGGGGACCCTCCGAAACGTATGAACGAGTGGAACGAACCACAACAGTGTTCACCAATGAGTTTGGAGGTGAATATCCCACCGGCGTGCGGCTCAGCGCATCGGCAACCACATTTGAGGCACCCGCCATATGTTCCCATGTGAAATGGAACCGGGAGAGAAACTCAACGTGTCTGGCGGCGGCTCAACTGTGCCACAGTATCAAGGTAGGTAATAGCCTTGTGGTCAGTGACCACGCGGAACTCCGGCCCACCTTCAAGATAACAGCGCCACACCGTTAAGGCGTGAACCACTGCTAGCAGCTCTTGCTCCCCAGTTGGATAATTGATTTCTGCCGGTGTGAGGCGACGACTCTCAAAGGCAATGGGGCGGCCCTCTTGATATAAGACGGCCCCAAGACCTGCCAGGGAGGCATCCGTATGCACCTCAAACGGCTTAGAGAAATCCGGGAACGGCGCAAATGACATCCCGAAGGGAGCGATGTGGAAGACAAGGGGGACCCTCCGAAACGTATGAACGAGTGGAACGAACCACAACAGTGTTCACCAATGAGTTTGGAGGTGAATATCCCACCGGCGTGCGGCTCAGCGCATCGGCAACCACATTTGAGGCACCCGCCATATGTTCCCATGTGAAATGGAACCGGGAGAGAAACTCTGCCCAACGTGTCTGGCGGCGGCTCAACTGTTGTCGTAGAATGCACAAGTTAGGGAGAATTTCCAAGTTGTGAGAGAGAGAGAGACAAGGCCGGATGGCCGACAAGTTGGACGCTCTTTCCAATTACAAGTAACCCCCACCTCACGGAGCTTCCACTCCCTACTTGTGGTCTACTAAGCTTCCAAATTACCTGAGTGCGTGTCTTCCCGTGGCTTACGTCTCTATCCGTTCCTTCCCGTGGTTCGTGATCGTGTGTTCACGTTCCTCCAATGGTAGCGCACTAGTCCACCAAACCTCTACAATAGTATCTAGAAAATATCCTAGAATCCTACTATGAGAGTAACGTCCATAACTATCCAATGGAATTCGACGGCTAGGAAGCCAAGGCTAGACGCTAGGCACGTGCGTACTCGCGTTGCTCGTACGACATGTGCACCACATGTGCGCCTAGGCTAGGGGGTAAGGGAAATGTCCAGAAATGCCGGGAAATCCCTACATTCCATCACATCATCCCCCCCTTAATTCCTGCATGTCCTCATGCAGCCACATACACACATACAGTAGACCACAATTATAAGGGAATGGTCGTCACCGAACGGCCCATCCACCAGCGCCGTTAGACCCTTGCCGAATGGGTTACATTAGGGTCCCCGCCTCCAAGTTATTCCCCTATCATCCCAAGCAATTGACTAAAGCGTCCATTTTTTTTTTTTGTTTTTTTTTTTTAAATTTATTTATTAGGTGTGCTTTATTTTAGTCCTAAGTACAATACTGTACGATACGATACGACACGGTACTATAATTACGATAAATTACGATAAATTACGGCGAACTACGACGAACGTTCGCCTTATTCCTTTCGAACTATCCAAGTCCGCCTTTATTGACACATCCCTATTTATTATTTATTAAAGCAATACAATGCTTGTGACACAACCGATAAACAATCCGAACAAGATAAATATGACACAGGTGTAGCTCAGTCCACAATGCTTCCCTAAAGTGGCTATCCATACAACACAGTTTCTTTATGATACATTGTCCATACTGTACACATACTGTACACATAAGGTACACATATAGTACATAGAAAGAAATCCATCCCAAGATGCCAAGTAGTCCATATCCAAGGGTTCCAAGTAGCCCATAGCCAAGGGTTCCAAGTAGCCCATAGCCAAGGGTTCCAAGTCACTTCTGTACTTCAAGCCCACGTCCCAAGTGCTAGTTAAGCAGACTGCGGTTGCGCGCCATGTGTACTTCAATTCCCATCCCTGAATGCAGAACCCCGAGTTCAATGCATCGAAGCGGTATGAGGCCTCATGCCACACATACCGAGGTAGGCAACCTACCCCGTCCCTTGTCCCAAAGTACACAAGATATACAGTCCCTACCATAGGTCCCGTCCCATGTATTCCCAGACACCAGGTGGGAACTCCACAAGTGGAATGAGGGGGACAACCGTCCGGAGGGGCCCGTTCAAGGGAAGGTGTCGCGCAGCGCCACCTGGTCCCAAATGGGCGGGGCGAGCCCCTGGAGTCTATGATAGGTATTAACCAGCCCGGGATGGGTCTCGAATGCCTCCTGAGATTCCCATGAGTCCTCTGTGGCCCCATGGCCTGCCCACTTTACAAGGTACTCGAGAAAGGGTGTGCCATCCTCAAAATGGTAGGAGAACCCATCCTTGTCGTGCAACAGCCGGTGATCGACTAGTGCATCCACTACCCACTCCAGGTGAGTGGTGCCATCCGCTTTGGTGATGACTTTTGGGGGGCAGTATCCACGCGACTGCGCCTCCTCACGTGTCCAGTATGGCTTCAAATAGCAGACATTTATGCGGGGGTGGATGTCCAGCCGGTCCGGAAGATCCAGTGTGACGAAGTTAACGTTGTCGGGCGTGACCGCCATGACCCTGAAGGGTCCCACGTGCCTGGGTTGCAGCTTGCTGAATCTGTTTGAAGTTAGCGTGGGGGCCGCACGGGTTGAAAGGAGGACATAGTCCCCTTCCTGGTAGATGGCCTCCCTCCTATGCCGGTTGGCATAGGCCGTCTGACGGTCTTGAGCTGCACGCAAACACTTCCTTGCAAGGGTGATTTTGTCTTGCATTTTTCTCATGAAGAGATCAGCCCTATCCACCTTAGTGCCCTCCATGTGTCCCACCGCAAACGGTATATTTGGATCTTGCCCATATGTTAACCTGAAGGGTGTGGAGTTTAGGGAAGTTTGCCAAGAGTTGTTGTAGGCAAATTCCGCCACTGAAAGGTAATCCTCCCACTCCCTTGGGTTATCCTTGACATAGTGTTTCAAAAAATCTTCCAAGATCCTATTCACCCGTTCCGTTTGACCATCTGACTGAGGATGATATGCCGTAGTTCGAGCCGGCTTGCACCCCGTCAGACTTAGAAGTGTGTTCATGAAATTATTCACAAACCGAGGATCTCGGTCCGAAACAATTTCTTCAGGGAAACCGTGATACTTCCATACTTTATCCCTCATCAGAACAGCAACTTCATAAGCATCTGCATTGGTAGTGGTAGGGGCAAAGTGGGCACATTTGCTCAACCTGTCAACCACTACCCATATTGCGTTATGCCCGTGTTTGCTTTTAGGCAGTCCCGTGATGAAATCCATTGAGATGCTTTGCCATTTCCTTGTGGGGATTTGTAAAGGGTGTAAGAGTCCTGCGGGTAACTGGTTTGAGGCCTTCACCCGCTGGCATGAATCACAATACTTCACATACTCCCGCACATCCTCCGCCATTCCCGGCCACCACCAGTCCCGCTTCACTAGATCATACATCTTCGCAAAGCCTGGATGACCAACAGAAGGAGGTTCATGCAAAGCTTTCAATATGTCCTGCCGCAGATTCCTAGCAACTGGACCTTCCTTATCCCGGACTTCATAAAATGCAGGCACATATTTTCTTCCCTCCCTTCCAAATTCCCAAACCCCGTCCGTAAAGTGAACTTTTCTCCTATTTGCCCTTGTTCCCAACCACGAATCATGTGCGTAAGCACCCTTCAACAATTCCAAGAAGGTGTCACACCCGTCAGACCCGAGGGTGATGGAGCCCGAGCGGGCCCTCCCGTCCCCATCCATCGAGGTTGCATTGGTCCCCTTCCCGGGGTTGGGCTCCGTGGAGACGTTGCGCTGCTGTTGTCCCTGGAGCTGTCCCTGGAGGACTGGGTTCCTGGACAACGCATCCGCAACGTTAGTCTTTCCAGGCTCCCAAACCCAAAGAATGTTGAACTCCTGCAACTTCTCAGCCCACCGTGCCCTCCGAGGGCTTAAACCAACCTGTTGCTGAAGAAAAGTGTTACACTTATGGTCTGTGGTGACAGTGACTTGTTTCCCTAGGACATAACATCTCCATTCCGTCAAGGCATACACTACAGCAAGTAACTCCCTCTCAGTTGCAGAATAGTTCCTTTCTGCACTATTGAGCTTCTTACTGTAATAAGCAATGACTCGACCTTCCTGCAATAGTACAGCGCCAACCCCAAAATCACTCGCATCACAAATTACCTGGAAGGGTTTACGAAGGTCTGGCAGTGATAGTATGGGTGCCTGTATTAATGCATCCTTGAGAGCCGCAAGGGCCTCATCTTGCTCCTTTCCCCAAGTCCAAGAACTTTTGCTACTGGACAGTTTAGTCAAAGGTGCAGCAAGTGAGCTGAACCCCTGAATAAATTTTCGAAAATAATTTGCAAGCCCCAAAAATCTACGCACGTCGGTGACGTTTTGGGGTGTGGGCCAATCCTTGACTACCTCCACCTTTTGGGGGTCCACTTTCAGTCCATCCTTGCCAATGATATGCCCGAGGTATTTGAGTTCTGAGCATAAGAATTCACATTTGGCAAGTTTTGCAAACAATTCCTTTTCCCGAAGGCGTTGGAACACCTTCCGAAGATGAGCATAATGCTCCTCTTCATCCCGACTGAAAATTAGAACATCGTCAAGGTACACTACCACAAACCCTTCCCTTATGAAATCATGAAAGATTTCATTCATTAGGCGTTGAAAGGTAGCGGGGGCGTTGGTGAGTCCAAAAGGAAGCACTAAGAACTCATACAGCCCAAAGGGTGTACGAAACGCTGTTTTAGGAATGTCTTCCTCCTTTAGCCTTACTTGATGATAACCACTGAGGAGGTCCAGACTTGAGAAAATCTTAGCACCTTTAAGTTTATCAAGCAAGTCGTCTATGCGAGGGAGAGGGTACCTATCATGAATGGTGATTTTATTTAATGCCCTGTAGTCTATAACCATTCGGTATGTGCCCTCCTTCTTCCTCACAAACAAGACCGGTGAAGCATATGGTGAACATGAGGGGCGTATGTGTCCCTTAGAAAGTAGTTCATCCACAGTTCGCTCACATTCCTCAGTTTCTTCCACGGACAAGCGGTAAGCAGGACGGTTTGGAGGAGTTATTCCTTCCTGCACATTAATAGTGTGATAGACTTGTCGGTGTGGGGGTAGTCCTGGTAGCCCATTTGGAAAAATGTCCTTGTACTCCCGGAGCAAGTGTGCTAGCCGCTCAGGCTTTTTTACACAAATTTCCTCTAGAGGGTCCGAAGGCTTACCCGTGGTGACCTCGGATTCTCCCTCTTCCTCTTCCTTTTCCTCTTCCCTTTCCTCTTCCTCTTCCACTTCCTTCTCCACTTCTAGGCAACTCTCCATATCCGGGGCCGTGCCCGAGGTATCCCCCGGCGCAGAGTTGTGTAAGGAAGTCCCGGATGACTCCGTCGAGGGGTCGTCCATATCCACCAAAGGTGGCATCTCTTCCTGTTCATCCCAACCAACATGTTCATCCTTGGCCATGACATTGAACAAGCAGGTTTTCCAATGATCCCGTTTCCCTTTCCTGGTGTTTCCTAATTTGATTCCCCATCCCAACTTCTTTCCCAAGCCTTTTCCATGTTTGTTTAACAAGACCCATTTGTTATTGTGTCTAATATGAGCCTTGCCAGCTCTCACATTAACATTAGCATGTCGTGGTGCTAGCCAATCCTGTCCCAAAATTATGTCAATTCCTTCCATTATTGAGTCACACACAAGAAAGGAGTGTCTCGTAATGATAGATGGAGCAAACCGGACACTCAAATCCACTTTCCCATTTGTGTGTGTTACTGTCCCATCAGCAAGTGTGACGGGTGAAGTCCTCTTGTTATACCTCAAACCTTGCAAAACTTTTTCCCGGACAAAAGAGTGTGTGGCCCCGGTGTCCATTAAAGCTTTACATTGTTGTCCCCTTGCCATGACAGGAAATGTGAGGTTAAGAGGTGCAGCACTTGACGTTGAACCCAACTGACAAGATGCTTTGGGTGCTGCATAAGCTAAAACAAAGGAAAAAGGAAATGTACATTGCTGTCCTTGAAAAGAAAAGCATTCCCCTTTTGAGCCCCTAGCAAGAATTTTCAGGTTTGCGCGAGAGCGTAACCGCAAAAAGAAACTCCTACTTTTCCACACCTTCTGGCCTATCACAAAGCATGCACTGACTTGTGAGTTTTCTTTTCGTTCAGCAAGAAAAGATTCAATACAAGTCTCAGCTTTGTGTTTGCCAGGAACAATCAGAGGTGTATTCCAACTTCCCAAGGACTTCTGAACAAGAAAAGTTAAATATGAAAAACAAATTTCATTCATGACTAATCTTGTTTAGGGCCCTTGCCCTTCCCTTTCCCTTTCCAATGTTTTCCCTTGTTAAATCCCTTAGGCCCAATGTGTGAGGGAGGTGAAACACCTTGCAGTGGTGCTGCCACTGGTTGATTGTTTCCTTGCCTCGGATAGAATCCAGGCTGAAAATTTGATGGGGTGTGCCCACTAGCTTGAGCTTTGGCAGCTAGATATTGCTTTTTAGCAACACACTGCCATGACTCGTGGCCTAGTTTATGACAAAAATAGCATTCCCTATCCTTTGGAATAGAGGTTCTGGAATCAATTTTTCTCCCGGACCCAAAAGGGGGTGCTCCCACCAAACCCAAGGAAGGTGGTGCAGGGGGCTGTTGTTCCACCACTCCTGCTGCCACTTGAGGTGTCTGGGTGTAGACCCTCTTCCTCTTGGGTCCCTGTGCATCCACATATGTGCTTTTGAGACTTGCCTCATATTTAACAACATAAGTGCAAATGTCTTCCAGATCAGTGAAAGGACTGCCTGTTGCAGGGTTCACAGTGCATGCAAGTTTGAGAGGAGTATTAAGACCCTTGGTAAAAAGATGTAACTGGTCTTGCATGGCTATTTGATAGTCAACCTCTACATCTGCTAAGAGAGACATAAATCTTTCAATATATCTCTCGACAGTCTCATTTCCTTGAAAGACTTTGTCTAATTTTGCCCTGGCAATGGCCACTGTGTCTGTGGAATCATATCTTTTAACCATAAAAGTTTTAAAATCCTTCCATTCCAATGTATGCTCATGTATCCCTTCCTTTTCTAGTTTCCTTACATGTGTGTCCCAAACTTTTGTGGGTCTTTCTTCCATCAATTGCACTCCCAAGGCCACCCACTTTCCTGCAGGCACATTGGTTAGTTTTGCATAGCCTTCCAACTTCCTTGCAAAATAGCAAAAAGATCCCCTCTTTCCCGAAAACAAAGAAGGAGGAGTTGCTCTTACTTGTCCACTAGGGCGAGGAGTCTCCTCCACCCCATCCCCTCCAACTTGCCTTTCGGCAAGAAGCTTTTCCTTAAATTCCAAAAATAACTGCTCCTTTATTTTATTGGTCAACTTGATCTTCTTTGTCTTTGGTGTGGACGGAGCGGGCGACGGATCGCGAGATGCCCCCTCCATCAAGTCCTCTACCAGCTCCCCTGAGCTTTCCAACGCTTCCAAAAATTCTCTTTCTTCCGAAGAAAGGTTTTTAAACTTCCCAGAAGAGGGCGGTGCCATCTACGGCCCACATATGAGAGTTAGGACCTTCCATCGAACGATCTCCCTCCTACGACTTTCCTCCTTCCACCACGCGAAAGACTTTCAGAGAACAATTCGGCATCTCGCCGATACCAGATGTCGTAGAATGCACAAGTTAGGGAGAATTTCCAAGTTGTGAGAGAGAGAGAGACAAGGCCGGATGGCCGACAAGTTGGACGCTCTTTCCAATTACAAGTAACCCCCACCTCACGGAGCTTCCACTCCCTACTTGTGGTCTACTAAGCTTCCAAATTACCTGAGTGCGTGTCTTCCCGTGGCTTACGTCTCTATCCGTTCCTTCCCGTGGTTCGTGATCGTGTGTTCACGTTCCTCCAATGGTAGCGCACTAGTCCACCAAACCTCTACAATAGTATCTAGAAAATATCCTAGAATCCTACTATGAGAGTAACGTACATAACTATCCAATGGAATTCGACGGCTAGGAAGCCAAGGCTAGACGCTAGGCACGTGCGTACTCGCGTTGCTCGTACGACATGTGCACCACATGTGCGCCTAGGCTAGGGGGTAAGGGAAATGTCCAGAAATGCCGGGAAATCCCTACATTCCATCACAACTGTGCCACAGTATCAAGGTAGGTAATAGCCTTGTGGTCAGTGACCACGCGGAACTCCGGCCCACCTTCAAGATAACAGCGCCACACCGTTAAGGCGTGAACCACTGCTAGCAGCTCTTGCTCCCCAGTTGGATAATTGATTTCTGCCGGTGTGAGGCGACGACTCTCAAAGGCAATGGGGCGGCCCTCTTGATATAAGACGGCCCCAAGACCTGCCAGGGAGGCATCCGTATGCACCTCAAACGGCTTAGAGAAATCCGGGAACGGCGCAAATGACATCCCGAAGGGAACGATGTGGAAGACAAGGGGGACCCTCCGAAACGTATGAACGAGTGGAACGAACCACAACAGTGTTCACCAATGAGTTTGGAGGTGAATATCCCACCGGCGTGCGGCTCAGCGCATCGGCAACCACATTTGAGGCACCCGCCATATGTTCCCATGTGAAATGGAACCGGGAGAGAAACTCAACGTGTCTGGCGGCGGCTCAACTGTGCCACAGTATCAAGGTAGGTAATAGCCTTGTGGTCAGTGACCACGCGGAACTCCGGCCCACCTTCAAGATAACAGCGCCACACCGTTAAGGCGTGAACCACTGCTAGCAGCTCTTGCTCCCCAGTTGGATAATTGATTTCTGCCGGTGTGAGGCGACGACTCTCAAAGGCAATGGGGCGGCCCTCTTGATATAAGACGGCCCCAAGACCTGCCAGGGAGGCATCCGTATGCACCTCAAACGGCTTAGAGAAATCCGGGAACGGCGCAAATGACATCCCGAAGGGAGCGATGTGGAAGACAAGGGGGACCCTCCGAAACGTATGAACGAGTGGAACGAACCACAACAGTGTTCACCAATGAGTTTGGAGGTGAATATCCCACCGGCGTGCGGCTCAGCGCATCGGCAACCACATTTGAGGCACCCGCCATATGTTCCCATGTGAAATGGAACCGGGAGAGAAACTCTGCCCAACGTGTCTGGCGGCGGCTCAACTGTGCCACAGTATCAAGGTAGGTAATAGCCTTGTGGTCAGTGACCACGCGGAACTCCGGCCCACCTTCAAGATAACAGCGCCACACCGTTAAGGCGTGAACCACTGCTAGCAGCTCTTGCTCCCCAGTTGGATAATTGATTTCTGCCGGTGTGAGGCGACGACTCTCAAAGGCAATGGGGCGGCCCTCTTGATATAAGACGGCCCCAAGACCTGCCAGGGAGGCATCCGTATGCACCTCAAACGGCTTAGAGAAATCCGGGAAAGCTAAGCACGGAGCTTGAGTCAAAGCCTGCTTAATAGCATCAAAGGCTTGCTGACACGAGCTCTTCCAGTCCCAAAGGACACCCTTGCGAGTCATGCCATGCAGGGGCATGGCCAGCCTTGCAAAGTCCTTAATGAACTTACGGAAGTATGTTGCCAATCCAAGAAAGGATCGCAACTCCGTTAAGCACGTGGGCTTAGGCCAATTGTAGACTGCAGCAGTCTTGCGTGGATCAACCTTCACGCCCTCAGAAGAGACAATATGGCCCAAGTAAGCCACTTCAGACTTAGCGAAGGAGCACTTCTTCATGTTTGCATAGAGCTGATGCTCTCGAAGAAGCTCCAACACCTGCCGCAAATGCTGGCAATGCTCCTCTGGTGTCTTACTGTAGATGAGGATGTCATCTAAGTACACAAAGACAAACTTATGCAGATACGGCCGGAATATCGTATTCATTGCCGTCTGAAAAGTTGCCGGAGCGTTCGTCAATCCGAACGGCAAGACACGCCAGTGAAACAATCCGTCCGGTGTGCGAAAGGCAGTCTTAGGCACATCCTCGTCGGATATCCGGATTTGATGGTATCCTGATGTCAAGTCCAGGCTTGTAAACAAGGTCGCACCTTGAAGCTGATCAAGTGCATCATCAATGCGTGGCATTGGGTACTTGTTCTTGACGGTGAGTTTGTTCAGTGCGCGATAATCTATGACCATCCGCAAACCCCCGTCCTTCTTCTGGACAAACAGGATCGGTGCACCGTAAGGAGAAGTCGAAGGTTCTATGAACTTCTTCTCCAGGAGCAGCTTCACCTGCCTCAGCTTCCATCACCTCCGAACGAGACAGTCGGTAGAAGGGTCGTGATGGAGGCTTCGCGTGTGGATCAATCAGAGGGATTGTGTGAGAAACCCCAGGACGGTCAGGGGGCAGCCCTGGCACGTCTTCAGGGAAGACATCTGCAAACTCTTGTAGCAAAGAGTGCACACTCACAGGTATTTCCACAAGCGATGCTTCAGAAGACAACAATTGCGTTACAGATGATAAGAACGTTTTACACCCCGCGCGCGCAAGACGCTTGGCCTGTACCATCGTTATGACTAACTTCTTTACATCTGTACAATCAGAGTCAGTCATGGCAATGTTGTCCTTACATCGTAACCGAAAAGGCTTACCCTTCCTAGTGTACCCAGTGACACATTTGTCATCGAAGTTCACACTAGCACGAGCTCTGGTCAACCATCGCTGCCCTAACAACACATCCCACTCACAGGAGTGAACATGCATCACTGTACAAGTTACAGCAGTAAAACGGTAACCCTGGATCGTCACAGAGATTGTAACATGCCCAAGATGATCAACTTCCATGCCATTGGCCATTTGCAACACTGCCTTCTCCGGTGGTGACTCTATTTGTAGACCAAGTCTCTCCGCGAGCGCTGCGCTGATGATGTTACAGCTAGCTCCAGAGTCAGCCAATACCTGGCAGTGCACGCCTTGCACCTGGCCATCAAAAATCATAGTCAGCTTTTGCACCTCAACATCTGGGTGGAAAGCATTAGCTATAATCTGCATTGGACTTACATCAGCCCCTGCTTGGTCTGAAGGCCCATACCTTCAGGCAGCAGGTCCCTTGCCCTTGCCCTTGTCCTGGGCATCAGGCTTCTTGCAGAACTTGGCCGTGTGGCCCAGTTCCCCGCACTTGTAGCAGTGGCCTTCGCGCTTCATCCTCGCGGCATACGCATTGGGCTGCGTGCCCGAAGGCCTAGCACCAGATCCACTCGTGGAGCCCGAGGGCTTCCCAAAGGCAGCGCGCTTGGGGGTTGGAACAGCATCCCCGTGTGCCACGCGCTTGCCCTTGAGCAAGGCCTTCAGCTCCTGGGTCTCCTTCTCGCTCGCTGCACCCCGCAACATACGCAAGAAGGATTCAGCTTCCTTGGCAGCTTGCACAACCATATCCAGATTGCCAAGCTCATTTCGCACAAGAGAATCTCTTGTTAAAACCTCCAGTATGTTTGGTTTTAACCCCGCCCTAAAGTAAGCACAAGCTTCAGGGCCCGAGATAGGATACTTGACAGCTTCAACCATGATAGCACGGAACGTAGCATGGTAAGCTGCCACGGACTTCGTTTGCCTTAGACGCGCCAAACGAGGACGCACAGTATTTTCTACTTCAACTTCAACAAAATGAGCGAGAAGAGAAGTCTTGAAAACGGCAAAGTCCTTCACATCCTTTCCCTGAACAGAAAGGGACCTTTTAAGGAGCGCCCATTCCTTAGCGGCTCGACCAGTAAGGCAAAGGGACGCGTGGGACACTAATTCATCATCACGAAGGCCCAAAATACAAGAATAATCGTCAAATTGACCGAGCCAAGTGATTATGTCAGTCCCCTCCTTTTCCCCATTAAACAACGGAGCCGGTGGGCGCCGAAAGGGCCCACGTGAAGGTTCAGTTGTTCTGAATTCTGAATTCAACACGTCAACGGAAGGACCAGAAGTGGGGTGCCCACCTGCAACGCGTTGAGTCAGCACCGCAACTTCGGCCTCCAACATATCCACGCGGTCCTCCGTACGACCCACGGAATTTTTTCCTCCCTCCTGGACCGCCACGTTTTCTCCCTTCGCCACCCCTCGTCTCGCCAGCGCCAGCCTACTTCCAGAGCTCGCGGTTCGTGGACCTCCCAGTCCACGCAGACCGCTAACCATGAGCTCTGTCCGGTGCAGGTGTGGGCCCTAATGACTTCTCGTCGTCTCTCGTAACCTCGACTAAGCTTGTTTATGCTGCTGTGGCTGGAGAGCGAGCACATGGTGGCAGGGTCCGCAACACCAACTTCCACATTGAATCAGCGCGCCTGCCTCTGTTTTGTCCCTAAATTTTTTGTTTTTTGCATCATACTTATTTCTGGGGATTCTGTACGGGTACTGCGATGGGATTTCGGGCGGTATATGCGGACCATCGGTGGTCCATTGGCTGATCCTGATCCGCACAATTACTCACCACCCACAATCATTAATCTTTTCCGGTTTCTAATGCACAGCAACTGTTTAGCCGTTTGTTGAGGGTGCTTTTACTGGTTGTCCTCCCTGTTAGCACCTCTCACATAGCCCCTAGTCATTTTCAATTTGGTGCGCAACGCGTGGCCTTGCTATGCAGACTCCCTTACAGGCAAATCATCATGCACTGTTTATATGACCCCAACACACCACAGCCCACTGTATGCATGTAAACGGACCTTCTGGGGTATGGTGCTGGCCACATCTGCCAGCAGGGGTCCCACCCAACCTTTCAGTTACAGGTACGGAAATGCCACCGCCCAACCATGTCCACAACTCATTACACAGGACTGTGGGTGTGGGCGGTTGGGGGGGGGAGGGGGGAGGGGGTAGTTTTTTAGGTGTCCAGCTAAATTGGAAGGGGGGGGGGGGGGGTTGAACGTCCGTATGGAACCCATGTGATATTCTCTTGCTGGGATGGGGGGGTTTTCCTTATTAGTAACTCTGCCGGGTCAAACTCCTGGGAGTAGTGGGGTGGGAGTTTAGGGCTCTCGCCCCCATCTTCCTTTTTCTACAGCATCTGAGGGTACCGGCATCCGCCTCCTATACGGATTATGTACCTGCAAGCCCGGCTGACAGACGTCCTTCGGGGCCTCCTGCGATGTCGGCTTTACACAAATGGGGGAGGAACACACTGGGTAGCACTATTTCTTGGGGGAGTGGGGTAGGAGGTACACACTCGGGCTAGTCTCTTTGGTAAGTTTATACCGTTCAGACCCCACAAGAGAGGCTTGCGTTATAACGGTCCTTTATCGTTTGTGCAGTACCTGCCTTGGTCGACCTTGCACTCTGCAACAACTCCACCCTGGTGCTTTGCCGGCGTCTCGTGGGTGATGTTCTCATTGTCGGTTACGCAGGGATATTTTTCCTCCCGGGGCAGCCCGGGATCGCGTATGAGGCATTGCACAGCGTCGGAGGCTGGGGCGGGGCTGCAGAGGGGTAGGCGGCCTGGGAGCGGGCCTACTTTTCACACACACACACACACACACACACACACACACACACACACACACACACACACACACACACACACACACACGCACGCACACACACACACACCCACACACCCACAAACAAACACACACACACACACACACACACACACACACACACACACCCACATCACCACGCGCACCCACATGCCCCCCCCCCCCCAACACACACACACACCACCCAACCCAGACACGTGTTGGCGTGAGAGTCACTAGCTTCAGACCCGCCTCTCACTTTCCCCACTCCAATTTTTCCTTCCTCCTGGACCGCCACGTTTTCTCCCTTCGCCACCCCTCGTCTCGCCAGCGCCAGCCTACTTCCAGAGCTCGCGGTTCGTGGACCTCCCAGTCCACGCAGACCGCTAACCATGAGCTCTGTCCGGTGCAGGTGTGGGCCCTAATGACTTCTCGTCGTCTCTCGTAACCTCGACTAAGCTTGTTTATGCTGCTGTGGCTGGAGAGCGAGCACATGGTGGCAGGGTCCGCAACACCAACTTCCACATTGAATCAGCGCGCCTGCCTCTGTTTTGTCCCTAAATTTTTTGTTTTTTGCATCATACTTATTTCTGGGGATTCTGTACGGGTACTGCGATGGGATTTCGGGCGGTATATGCGGACCATCGGTGGTCCATTGGCTGATCCTGATCCGCACAATTACTCACCACCCACAATCATTAATCTTTTCCGGTTTCTAATGCACAGCAACTGTTTAGCCGTTTGTTGAGGGTGCTTTTACTGGTTGTCCTCCCTGTTAGCACCTCTCACATAGCCCCTAGTCATTTTCAATTTGGTGCGCAACGCGTGGCCTTGCTATGCAGACTCCCTTACAGGCAAATCATCATGCACTGTTTATATGACCCCAACACACCACAGCCCACTGTATGCATGTAAACGGACCTTCTGGGGTATGGTGCTGGCCACATCTGCCAGCAGGGGTCCCACCCAACCTTTCAGTTACAGGTACGGAAATGCCACCGCCCAACCATGTCCACAACTCATTACACAGGACTGTGGGTGTGGGCGGTTGGGGGGGGGAGGGGGGAGGGGGTAGTTTTTTAGGTGTCCAGCTAAATTGGAAGGGGGGGGGGGGGGGGGTTGAACGTCCGTATGGAACCCATGTGATATTCTCTTGCTGGGATGGGGGGGTTTTCCTTATTAGTAACTCTGCCGGGTCAAACTCCTGGGAGTAGTGGGGTGGGAGTTTAGGGCTCTCGCCCCCATCTTCCTTTTTCTACAGCATCTGAGGGTACTGGCATCCGCCTCCTATACGGATTATGTACCTGCAAGCCCGGCTGACAGACGTCCTTCGGGGCCTCCTGCGATGTCGGCTTTACACAAATGGGGGAGGAACACACTGGGTAGCACTATTTCTTGGGGGAGTGGGGTAGGAGGTACACACTCGGGCTAGTCTCTTTGGTAAGTTTATACCGTTCAGACCCCACAAGGGAGGCTTGCGTTATAACGGTCCTTTATCGTTTGTGCAGTACCTGCCTTGGTCGACCTTGCACTCTGCAACAACTCCACCCTGGTGCTTTGCCGGCGTCTCGTGGGTGATGTTCTCATTATCGGTTACGCAGGGATATTTTTCCTCCCGGGGCAGCCCGGGATCGCGTATGAGGCATTGCACAGCGTCGAAGGCTGGGGCGGGGCTGCAGAGGGGTAGGCAGCCTGGGAGCGGGCCTACTTTTCACACACACACACACACACACACACACACACACACACACACACACACACACACACACACACACACACACACGCACACACACACACACCCACACACCCACAAACAAACACACACACACACACACACACACACACACACACACACACACACACACACACACACCCACATCACCACGCGCACCCACATTCCCCCCCCCCCAACACACACACACACCACCCAACCCAGACACGTGTTGGCGTGAGAGTCACTAGCTTCAGACCCGCCTCTCACTTTCCCCACTCCAATTTTTCCTTCCTCCTGGACCGCCACGTTTTCTCCCTTCGCCACCCCTCGTCTCGCCAGCGCCAGCCTACTTCCAGAGCTCGCGGTTCGTGGACCTCCCAGTCCACGCAGACCGCTAACCATGAGCTCTGTCCGGTGCAGGTGTGGGCCCTAATGACTTCTCGTCGTCTCTCGTAACCTCGACTAAGCTTGTTTATGCTGCTGTGGCTGGAGAGCGAGCACATGGTGGCAGGGTCCGCAACACCAACTTCCACATTGAATCAGCGCGCCTGCCTCTGTTTTGTCCCTAAATTTTTTGTTTTTTGCATCATACTTATTTCTGGGGATTCTGTACGGGTACTGCGATGGGATTTCGGGCGGTATATGCGGACCATCGGTGGTCCATTGGCTGATCCTGATCCGCACAATTACTCACCACCCACAATCATTAATCTTTTCCGGTTTCTAATGCACAGCAACTGTTTAGCCGTTTGTTGAGGGTGCTTTTACTGGTTGTCCTCCCTGTTAGCACCTCTCACATAGCCCCTAGTCATTTTCAATTTGGTGCGCAACGCGTGGCCTTGCTATGCAGACTCCCTTACAGGCAAATCATCATGCACTGTTTATATGACCCCAACACACCACAGCCCACTGTATGCATGTAAACGGACCTTCTGGGGTATGGTGCTGGCCACATCTGCCAGCAGGGGTCCCACCCAACCTTTCAGTTACAGGTACGGAAATGTCACCGCCCAACCATGTCCACAACTCTTTACACAGGACTGTGGGTGTGGGCGGTTGGGGGGGGGAGGGGGGAGGGGGTAGTTTTTTAGGTGTCCAGCTAAATTGGAAGGGGGGGGGGGGGTTGAACGTCCGTATGGAACCCATGTGATATTCTCTTGCTGGGATGGGGGGGTTTTCCTTATTAGTAACTCTGCCGGGTCAAACTCCTGGGAGTAGTGGGGTGGGAGTTTAGGGCTCTCGCCCCCATCTTCCTTTTTTCTACGGAAGAATCCGTATCGAGCTCGGCAGCGATGAAGTACAACTGCCAAACTCTCCTTTCATATTCCAGTTTCGCCGTCGCGAGCCTCTGCATTTCGGCAAAATGCGCCACCGAGTCGAAACCCGGCTTAAAGCCGCGCTCTCCAGTTACCTGGAGGTGCAGCTGCGTCGACAGCTTCGCTAAGTGAACCTCGACCGGCTCAAGCTTCTCGAAATAATCACCGATTTCACGAACCAGTTGCTGCGTAGCGATCTCGGCACTAGCAGTGCTTGGATCTCTACGAGCTTCTGTTTCGTGAAAGCGCGACAATTTTCGTAGCCCAAGCCGTTCGAAAGGTCCGGGGGTCCGGGATTTTTCCTGGCCCAAGTGGGCCACGAGTCGTCCCAAACCGTCCCAATAGCACACCTCCTCGTAGGAGGCACGGTTACAAACGTATTTCGCAACCCTTGCGGCACTTCAACAAGTGTCCGGAGTGCCATCGCAAACCCCAGGTTTACGACCACGGACCCCAGGTCCGTAAAACACACAAGATACACGAGAAATCGAAAACCCCAGGTTTTAGAATTCTCGTCGATACCAAAGATGTAATATCTTGTGCCGATCTCAAGTTCGTGTGAGAATGTAACCGCGCTCGAGGTCTCGTTCCGAGCAGCGGCGGTACAATCGAAGTCAGTGCGATCGTCATTTGATATCTCGTTACCGAGCGTTACTTCAGCGGGTTGGTCTTGACGGCTCAGCAACGTGCAAATAAGAGACTTCAAGATCAGCGAATGTAATCATCGAATCTGCCTTTCCGTCTCCGTCTGACTCTAATTACATCCCAACACTACATATGGTATCGGTCTAGGGGTGAGCGATTTAAAAAAATGAGTGGGTCCAACGAATTCGATCTACCAGATGTCTACAGAGGCTTCAACTTCGGCTTCCTTCCTACGGCAGAAAACATCATGACTGCAAAATTATTTGACTTCAGAGACGACGTAGTCTTCAAGGCAAAAGTCCTCGATATTCAACGAAAGCATCTGCTCGCCAAACAGTCCATCTGGCAGGCCATCAACCCGTCACTCTACGAATCAGATTGGGTTCCAAATCGCCTTGTCACCGAGACTTCAAATAATGTGAATGACGCCATGATTTCTCACGCGCGCGACTTCGATGGGCAGATCCTTCGTCAGCAGTGGGATAAACTTCTCTTCTTCTACGCCTCGGCTCAGAAGCTCGCAGAACAAGGGCCTTATTGGTTCAAGGAAACAGATATGATAAAGGCAGCCAGTGGAGAGATTCTATGCGCCATGGATGGTTATGACTTCCTCGACTTATCTTGCCTCAAGGAAGTTGATCCAGCAAAGCAAGTATCGACTTGGGTCGTCATCAACAAAAGAGCTCTTGACATGACAGCTCCTGGAGAAAAGCCACTTGCCAGTAAGGACACCTGGGACTGCTACTTAAATTTTTCAGATGAGACCAGCAAGTTTTATATTCCTCCAGCTCTACTATACAGCACCACGCCTTCAGAGTATCACTCCAATGCAATCTACCAAGCCATGGGAATCCCCAGCTCGTGGCTGCAAGGAGGAACACAACATCTTCTTCAATCAGCCCTCTTCATGAAACCAGACGAGTTCCCAGAGGCTCCATGGGTACTTTTGCCCAACTCGGCTAAGCAGTCCGTCTTGAAAGGCTACAACGAAGGTAAGAAGTCAGCCATTGATATCTCAGCCATCAATCATGATTTGAAGATTTTTATGGCAAGAACTCCATCTGTGACGACTACTACACCCGGAATGTTGCTTCAGAGGGGCCCAGTAGTGTCTCCTCGCACAAGAAGAGTCTTCATCGCACCTCGACCTACGCAACTAAGAGATGAATCTTCTCCTGATGTTGATAATGAGAATGTGTAATATTCTTGCAAAGGATGGCCGTGCACCGACGAAAGTGCTAGTATGGTCCGAACACCATACCATATACTGTGCGAGCCTACGAGGCTACACCCAGTACCAATGTACCGCCCGGCACGTGCGGGGACGAGCCCCGGCACCGTCTGCCTACCGGCGCGCTACATTCTCCCCCTCCTAGGTGACCAAGCTCCTGCGAGGTCCTAAGAGGAGATGTCTAGAGAGTTGCTTTTATGCCTTACGTGAGAAGACACCCTAGAGAATCGCTTCAACGCCTCGTGGAACTTGTAGCGCAACCATCAGCCAAAGGCCGTCATCTTCGGCCTTTGGCTGATTTGGGTCGGTAGGCAGACGGTGCCGGGGCTCGTCCCTGCACGTGCCGGGCGGTACATTGGTACTGGGTGTAGCCTCGTAGGCTCGCACAGTATATGGTATGGTGTACGGACCATACTAGCACTTTCGTCGGTGCACGGCCATCCTTTGCAAGAATATTACATTTTGGTGGCCCATATCCAAGTCGGTGGACTTGCGATGTTGGTTGTTGATCCCGCTTGACGCTTAAGTGTGTCTTGCGGATGGTGTCGATGCTTAAGTGTGTCTTCGTTGCTGCCTGTCGTCCTATTTGGGTTGTTTCCCACTAGTTCGAAGGATCAACAACACCTTGGTATCACCTGCACGGACTTTGGTTGGGAGAATCCGTTCTTCGCACCCATATAAGTTCGGATGACGGGGATGGTTCTGGCCTGCGAAGGTCGACGCCAAGCTTGGTGTGTGGATCCAAGCAAGAAAGTTCGGATTTTTCTGTAATCTTTCTAATGGCGTTTGGCTCCGCCGTTTCCGTGGGGACGGTGGGGGAGGAAGGTGGCACTTCACGATGGTGAGTGTGCGCTTCCCCTCGTTTGGTTTGCTTTGGGTTGCTAATCCTTTGCAATTGTTTTTCAACTTGCATTGCCTTAATGAAACTTTGGTGTTTCGAGCATATCGTTGGGATTTCGGTGGTAAAGTTTCAACTTTTCCGGATGCCGATCTTACACGGATATGACGAGGTCTTGCTTTGTTGATTGGCGCCGAGAAGCATGGAGCTGAAAATACTTTCTATTTTCACAGTCTCTTTTAGTGCTCGGTTTGCTTAGTACTGCATTTATGGGGCCGTTGGAAAATGCCATAAATGTGGATTGAGCTTTGCATGCTGGTTTTGCTTCCATCATTGCATAATGAGGGATTTGTTCTTTTGTGTTGCGGCACATTAGACACTTCTTTTGTCTGCCTGGCCCAGTTGCCTCTGCTCCTTGCCTGGCATTGGTCCATAGACCCGTTCACCACGTGGGCCTCGTGGTGGGCAACGTGTCTCAAGGGGGAGGAGAGAGGGAGAGAGGAAGCTTACGCTGGATAGTGAGAAGAGAAAGAGAGATGCGGCTTACGTTGGGAGGTGAGAGCTGTGTACCCCATAGGGGAGTGACCATATGATGACGGCCTTTGGCTGATGGTTGCGCTACAAGTTCCACGAGGAGTTGAAGCGATTCTCTAGGGTGTCTTCTCACATAAGGCATAAAAGCAACTCTCTAGACATCTCCTCTTAGGACCTCGCAGGAGCTTGGTCACCTAGGAGGGGGAGAATGTAGCGCGCCGGTAGGCAGACGGTGCCGGTGCTCGTCCCTGCACGTGCCGGGCGGTACATTGGTACTGGGTGTAGCCTCGTAGGCTCGCACAGTATATGGTATGGTGTACGGACCATACTAGCACTTTCGTCGGTGCACGGCCATCCTTTGCAAGAATATTACATTTTGGTGCCCCATATCGGTCACTTCTGCTTTGATTGGCTTGACAAAATTTTTTTTAAGCATCTTTGCTTTTCGGTTTGGGGTTGCGCTCCTTTGATTGGGTTTAATGGCTCTCGTTTTGCCGCCGATCCCGACCGACCTCGTCCCTTTGGTGGGCAAACCTCCTCGATACACGCTAAGTAGGCTCCCATACCCTGGAAATACTAGACCTTATTATTCATATTTGAAAGAGTTGGATATTGAGGTGCCAGATATTCCAGAGGGTGTTGACCCGGTCGACTCGACTTCGGGTTATGATTGGAAGGGCTTGCTTTCCAAGGTTTTTGACTTTGAGACTGCTGAGGAAGCTCTTGAGTGGGCAAGGCTCGGCATTGTTGAAGTCATCAACGATTTGAAAGAGGCTCGGGCACTTATGACGGAGTGTGCCGATTCAGTTCGGCACCCGCCCTCTGAGGGCGACGATGGCCTAGGCCTTGCACAATGTTCCAAAGATTTAGTGGAAGCTTCCACTATTTGGGCAAAAGTTGTGTGGAGGTATTGGCTTTGGTGCGCTGCGGCGCGCGCTTTTTATGCTCGGATCCCAAGTCATGTCCTACACGACAGAAGGGTGACCAGCATAGAGTCGTCCGTCCAAGCTCTTAACACTGATATTGGGTTTTTGGGAACCCAAGTTGGCAGCCTGGACGGCAAGATGGACGCGATTATGCGTTTGCTGCAAGGATCGGGGGGGGGGACAAGGTGCGTCTCCCTCGCCTATGCCTTTCGTTGCTCCTAAAACGAGGCCTCCAGCGCCTATGTTTAATGGAAGCAAGGATGGGACTAAGATAACAACTTGGTTCGAGCAGTTTGCGGCATACGCGGCGTTGTTGCAGCTCACTCCTGACACGCTTGTGGATCACGCATCCTTGTGTCTTTCTGGGAAAGCAGCTGAACAATGGGCTTTGATTAAAAAGTCTTTGGCTTTGCATGGCAAGGATGTGAAAGACTTTGATTTGTTTAAAGCTGAATTGTTGGCCAACTTTATCGATATGTCAGTGGAAGACACCGTGCGATACCGTTTGGCGCAACTTAAACAATCTGGAACAGTGGCTCAATACTATACTGCCTTTAGGGCAATAACAGTTGAGGCAGTCACATATCCAGTAACTGGGCCTGAAGCTTGTGCAGCTTTTCGGGCTGGCCTAAAACCCGCTCTACTTGAACTCATTATGAAGGATGCCTCGGTAAGGCGTGAGATGAGCAATGTGGAGGCGGTGGTGAAAGCTGCCAAAGAGGCTGAATCTTTGTTGGCTATGCTTTCAGGTGTCTCCAAGGGAAAGGAGAAGGTCTATGGGGACCGCGAGGAGGGAGAAGTACCTCGGGACCGTGGGACCAAGCGTCCCGCCCATAACCATCCCAAGGGAGCCACACGCCACTTGGGCAAACTTCAGAAGAAGTACGGCCTAAGCCAGGACAGGCGGGAGGCGGCTGGGAAGCTGGCCTCTGGCGTCTGTTTCGAATGCAACAAGCCCGGCCATTTTGCATTCGAATGCCCTCTCAAGAAGGGGTCTTCTGGCAAGAAGACAAGCCCCGGCGCGGGACCTTCTAATGCTTGAAGGTGTGGGCCTTCGCTTGGCGGTGTAGGCCCTGCATGTTTGACGTCTATTCATGCATTTGCTTGTCAAGAAGCCGTGTCACAGCTTGTGATGGTGTTTCCTGCCGAGGTGCAGGGGAGCAAGGCCACGGCGATGCTGGACTCTGGAGCTTCTTGCAATGTGGTCAGTGCAGACTTTGCTAAAGCCCTTCACTTGGAGATTGTGCCGCCGAAGGGGGATTCTTTAAGCATTAAGTTGGCTGACGGGAGAACTGTAAACCACATCGGATGTGCTGTCTTAGACATTGTCATCCAGGGGGTACAGTTTGCTAAGGTGTCGTGTCTTGTGCTAGACTTTGCCATGGATTGGAATGTGCTGTTGGGGACTCCCTGGTTAAAGACATTCCGTGCAAATCTCATGTTTGAAGAGGACACCGTTAGGGGGTATACAAGAAAGAACAAGCCGTTCGTTTTGCGTTGCTCGCCTAAGGAGGAGAGGCCTTTGAAGGGTTCAGAAGTGGAGGATGTGCCTAGATTGGTTTTGTCTGCAGTGCAGGCTAGAAGGTTAAGCAGAAAGGGCTGTCAGTCCTTTCTGGCAATTGTAACCGATCTATCTACCGATCCGAATGTCTCCATTCCTTCTCTTAACTCTCCTGTTGTTGACATACTCAGTGAATTCCAAGATGTTTTCCCTGAAGATGTCCCGCACCTTCCGCCTGAGAGGCAAGGGGTTAGACACACTATACCCTTGAGCAATCCACATGCTCGTCCACCGTCTCGTCCGTTGTACCGGCTTTCACGCTTAGAGTATGATGAGGCGTTACGCCAGACAAAGCTATTGCTGGACAAAGGGTATATACAGCCGTCTACATCACCCTATGGTGCGCCCATTCTTTTTGTGCAAAAGAAGGATGGAAGCTTCCGGATGGTCATTGATTACCGAGCTTTGAATCGACAGACGGTCAAGAACAGCTATCCGATGCCTCGTATCGATGATACTCTTGATCAACTGCAGGGTTCTACAGTGTTCTCTAGTCTTGACCGTCTGGCTATCACCAGATCCGGATCACAGATGAGGATATGCCAAAGACAGCTTTCAGAACACCCGCGGGCTTGTTCGAGTGGCGGGTTTTGCCATTTGGGCTGACTAATGCCCCGGCCACGTTTCAAACTGCCATGAATGCTATCTTTGCTCCTTACCTGCACAAGTTTGTGCTCGTGTACCTTGATGACATCCTCATCTACAGCAAGTCCATTGAAGAGCATAGAGAGCATCTCCGCAAAGTCCTTGAACTGTTGCGGCAGCATAAGTTGTATGCTAACCTAAAGAAGTGCTCTTTCGCCAAGGATGAGCTGGAGTACTTGGGCCATTTAGTCTCAGCAGATGGGATTAAAGTGGACCCACGTAAGGTGGCTTCAGTTGCTAATTGGAGCACACCGAAGAATGTTGGCGAGTTGCGGTCTTTCCTGGGGCTGGCAACTTACTTTCGCAAGTTTGTTCGCAATTTTGCAGCACTTGCATCGCCACTGTACAGACTCCTACGCCAAGGTGTGACCTGGGTATGGAGTGCTGGGTGTGTTCGGGCGTTTACCGAGATTAAACATGCCTTGACACATGCACCTTGCTTAGCGTATCCTGACTTCTCAAAGCCGTTTGAGGTCCATTGCGGTGCGTCTTTGGCAGGGTTGGGGGCCGTGTTGTACCAGGAGGGTCGCCCAGTTGCCTACGAGAGTCGTCGCTTGACTCCCGCTGAGGTTAACTATCCTACTGGGGAGCAAGAACTTTTAGCTGTGGTGCATGCATTGACAGTCTGGAGGTGCTACCTAGAGGGGGCCCCTGAGTTTCGTGTAGTCACGGACCACAAGGCTATCACTTATTTGGACACTTTGCCTACTTTAAGTAGACGGCAAACCATGTGGGCAGAGTTCCTTTCAAGGTTCAATTTTCGCATGGACTATGCCCCCGGAACGTCCAATGTGGTGGCTGACGCTCTGAGTCGGCATCCGTCCGACTATGAGGCTCCTTGTCCAATTATCAATGGCGTGGTGATTGGTGGGTGTTCGCACCCGGCGCACCGTTGTCTGCCAACGCTCTCTCTTTGTGCCTTGGTTGGCACTATCCGCTCTGCGGGGGAGGGGAGTGCTGCGGCCGGGGTTGCTCTGTCTTGGAAGGACAAATTTGTCCAGGGTTATACTCAAGACCCATGGTTCCAAGATAAGCAGAATGTTGAAGGTCTGCTAGACTTTGACGGCTTCCTTCTGAGGGAGGGGAAGGCCGTGGTTCCGGATGCTTTCGGGCTGCGAGCTCACATCCTCAAGGAACTGCATGATAGCCCGTATGCTGGCCATCAAGGAGTGAAGAAAACCTTGGGCCCTGGTAAGGCGCCATTATTGGTGGCCTACCATGCTTGCTGACATCGAACGTTACGTGCTAACGTGCCACTTGTGTCAGAAGAACAAGGCTCGGAACACTTTGCCTGCGGGGTTGCTGCAACCTTTACAGTTGCCGCTGAATCCTTGGCACACGGTGACTATGGATTTCATTACCCAATTGCCTAGGACAGGCAAGGGTCATGATGCCATTTTCGTCGTAGTGGATAAGCTGACCAAGATGGTGCATCTTATGCCCACAACCACCAAGGCTACGGCTGAGCAGACGGCTAAGCTGTACGTTGACAATGTGTGGAAGTTGCATGGTGTTCCCCAAGTGGTGGTGTCCGATAGAGATAAGCTCTTCACCAGCCACTTTGCTAGAGCTTTGTGTCAATCCATTGGGACTCGACAAGCCATGTCAACAGCCTACCATCCGCAGACGGATGGGCAGACTGAGCGAGTGAATCGAGTGCTCGAGGACATGCTACGCATGTATGTGGCCAAGTCCCAGGATGATTGGGATGAGAAGTTGGTCTGTGCAGAATTCGCGATCAATAATTGCGATCACGAGTCCACGGGGTCCTCGCCGTTTTTGCTGAACTACGGGTTTCACCCCCACCTGCCAGTCGCGATTCTCCCCAATAGACGGGTACCTGGTGCGTCTGACTTTGTTCAGGGCATGCAACGCCTCATCAATGAGGCCAGGATGACCCATCGGGTGGCCACTGCGAGACAAGCGCAGTATGCCAACACCAAACGAAGGGACGTTCAATTTGGTGTGGGGGACTGGGTCCTCCTCTCCTCAAAGAACCTCCGTTTCAAGGTGGGCACGCCCAAGCTCCTCCCGCGTTGGGTAGGGCCGTTCCAAGTCGTGAAACGTGTGGGTACCCAAGCTTATGAGCTTGACCTCCCGGCACGATGGAGGATTCATGATGTCTTTCATGTCTCCAACCTGGAACGGTACCGGCGGGATGGTTCGATGCAACCCCCACCACCTGCAGAGGTGCTGGAGGGGGAAGATGAGTACGAGGTGGAAGCCTTAATGGACCACCGTCGTGTCAATTCACGTGGCCGTCCCAAGTATGAGTACCTTGTCCGCTGGAAGGGTTACTCGTCAGAGCATGACACCTGGGAAGAGGAACGGAATTTGACAAATGCTCCCAATGTTGTAAAGGGATACTGGGACACAGTCAACGCACGGGCACCACGAGGCGGGGCACGCCGTCGTGGGCAGGTTGACTAGGGGAAACACAGCAGCACGAACCTGTCAAGCTGCGTCACCGGGGGGTCGTGGTTTACCCATACGTTCGCGTGATCACAGAACGTCCCCTAACTTGGTGGCTAAGTGTCGTCCAGCCCCGGCCCCTACTATCCGCCCTGAAGCTAGCAACTTCACTGCTTCTTCATGGGAACCTGTACACGTGGAGTGTACATTTGTTCACGCCGACGACTGCCCTTTGGGCCCCGTCACTGCGGGATTCTGGTCTGGGCGTACCATAGAGATACCTCAGGCAAGTGTACACCCAGGCTGCGGTCTGGTGTCTGGAGGAGACTCGCCGGCTCAAAGTGTGATGTATAGAAGTGTGGCAGTGACCTTCTATACACCTCTGCCTGTGACTGCGGCTTGCTTTGGCAGGCCTCCCGGGAGCTCGGTCACCTAGGAGGGGGAGAATGTAGCGCGCGGCAGGCAGACTCCGCCAGGGTTAGCCCCGTCGGATGCCAAGCGGTACATTAGGCCAGGCGTAGCCTCTTTAGGCTTCGCGCTAGCACATACGGTGTGGCGCTCGGGCCACACTGGGGAGCAAGAACTTTTAGCTGTGGTGCATGCATTGACAGTCTGGAGGTGCTACCTAGAGGGGGCCCCTGAGTTTCGTGTAGTCACGGACCACAAGGCTATCACTTATTTGGACACTTTGCCTACTTTAAGTAGACGGCAAACCAGGTGGGCAGAGTTCCTTTCAAGGTTCAATTTTCGCATGGACTATGCCCCCGGAACGTCCAATGTGGAGGCTGACGCTCTGAGTCGGCATCCGTCCGACTATGAGGCTCCTTGTCCAATTATCAATGGCGTGGTGATTGGTGGGTGTTCGCACCCGGCGCACCGTTGTCTGCCAACGCTCTCTCTTTGTGCCTTGGTTGGCACTATCCGCTCTGCGGGGGAGGGGAGTGCTGCGGCCGGGGTTGCTCTGTCTTGGAAGGACAAATTTGTCCAGGGTTATACTCAAGACCCATGGTTCCAAGATAAGCAGAATGTTGAAGGTCTGCTAGACTTTGACGGCTTCCTTCTGAGGGAGGGGAAGGCCGTGGTTCCGGATGCTTTCGGGCTGCGAGCTCACATCCTCAAGGAACTGCATGATAGCCCGTATGCTGGCCATCAAGGAGTGAAGAAAACCTTGGCCCTGGTAAGGCGCCATTATTGGTGGCCTACCATGCTTGCTGACATCGAACGTTACGTGCTAACGTGCCACTTGTGTCAGAAGAACAAGGCTCGGAACACTTTGCCTGCGGGGTTGCTGCAACCTTTACAGTTGCCGCTGAATCCTTGGCACACGGTGACTATGGATTTCATTACCCAATTGCCTAGGACAGGCAAGGGTCATGATGCCATTTTCGTCGTAGTGGATAAGCTGACCAAGATGGTGCATCTTATGCCCACAACCACCAAGGCTACGGCTGAGCAGACGGCTAAGCTGTACGTTGACAATGTGTGGAAGTTGCATGGTGTTCCCCAAGTGGTGGTGTCCGATAGAGATAAGCTCTTCACCAGCCTCTTTGCTAGAGCTTTGTGTCAATCCATTGGGACTCGACAAGCCATGTCAACAGCCTACCATCCGCAGACGGATGGGCAGACTGAGCGAGTGAATCGAGTGCTCGAGGACATGCTACGCATGTATGTGGCCAAGTCCCAGGATGATTGGGATGAGAAGTTGGTCTGTGCAGAATTCGCGATCAATAATTGCGATCACGAGTCCACGGGGTCCTCGCCGTTTTTGCTGAACTACGGGTTTCACCCCCACCTGCCAGTCGCGATTCTCCCCAATAGACGGGTACCTGGTGCGTCTGACTTTGTTCAGGGCATGCAACGCCTCATCAATGAGGCCAGGATGACCCATCGGGTGGCCACTGCGAGACAAGCGCAGTATGCCAACACCAAACGAAGGGACGTTCAATTTGGTGTGGGGGACTGGGTCCTCCTCTCCTCAAAGAACCTCCGTTTCAAGGTGGGCACGCCCAAGCTCCTCCCGCGTTGGGTAGGGCCGTTCCAAGTCGTGAAACGTGTGGGTACCCAAGCTTATGAGCTTGACCTCCCGGCACGATGGAGGATTCATGATGTCTTTCATGTCTCCAACCTGGAACGGTACCGGCGGGATGGTTCGATGCAACCCTGTTGAGTTCTGAACATTATTATTGAATGCCTTGTGCTTTAAGTGATCTTCATGTGTGCACTATTAGGATATGGGTCCATTGAGAACATAAGGTACCTTGAGACACGGCAGATTCTGGACGTTTTCGAACATAAGGTACAATCCTATCTAGATCACACGTTTGTCGGATGAACTCTTAAGGCTGCCCCACCGGAGTGAATACCAACTGGTTGTGAAAGATGCTGGGCATCACCAGATGCTAGTCTTGTCCGACAGTTGTGTGTGGCACTCAGCAGACAGTCGTACGGACTGTAGCTGGAGTAACTTCGTCTATTGACGACCTGTCTGCTTTGTACAGGTACGGTGCGGCAGTGTGTGTTGTATCATTGTTGCTATTGTGAGAGTGAACAAGCTTAGTGTACCCTGTAGTCACTCAAACAGATAAGGGACAGTGACTTCAGGGAGTATAGGCATGTACTTGAACGTAGCCGTCTAGAGCCTTATCTAGTGATTGCTTGATCGGTGCTTGTGTACAAGATAATGATGTAACGGAACTGGTTGTGAAAGATGCTGGGCATCACCAGATGCTAGTCTTGTCCGACAGTTGTGTGTGGCACTCAGCAGACAGTCGTACGGACTGTAGCTGGAGTAACTTCGTCTATTGACGACCTGTCTGCTTTGTACAGGGAAAGCCGATTGCCCATAACCTTTCACAGGTTATGGGCCCACGCCCTTCCAGCTGAGCCAAGTAAAAGCAGGAGTGAAGGTCGTCTACGGATGGGTTAGACGTAAGCGTCAACAAAGGAGCTCGAGCATGGCGCAGCGGCGCAAGGGAACTCGAGTGTACCAGGACCATTATCTTACTCACAGTTTACCTTTCTGGGAAATTCATAATTGAAGTTTTAGCTGTGCTTTATCATTCATAGACGTTGTCTAGAAGCACTGAGTGAGTCGGGCCGGACTCCGGCGCAAACTTCTGAGGGGAACATATCTGCTACTACTGTGCAAGACTGGCTGGTAAATTTCCATGACATGGAGGGAATTGTAGGGTATTGCTGCATTCCAGAAGTTTATGAGTAAGTTTGGCTGGTGAAGTGACAATAGTATGACAAAAAGGGGCAAAGAAAAGGAAAGTAGCAGTGAAACAGCAATGTCTCAACCTGGAGAAGTCAGTGGGGCCACTCCAGGGCAGTCTATGACCGGGACACAATCAGCCACTGCAGAACCAAAGGTGGAGATTGACAAGGCAGCCTACATCCCCAATACCTCTAATCCAAAGATGACTGTCATGCTTGATGATGGAGGGCGCAATTTTGAATTTTGGTATGAAAATTTGGAGGCGTGCGCAAACACCAAGGGGGTCAGAGCGGCTTTGGAGAGGCCAATGCCAGGGTCGGTGGAGAACTCAGCCATCAAGCAGTGGCTGATCCAGTCAGTTCCAGTCATCTGGCATTCTCAGATCTCATGCCACAAAGCAGCGTTCGACTTCATCGCGTGGGTGAAGAACAGTCACACTGGAGGGAGCAACCAAGACATCAACCTTGAGTGGTACAAGGAAATGGAGCAGGGCATCAAGACAGGGGAGACACTCAAGGTCTACCTCTACAGAATGATGGATCTGGCTACAAGTCTCAGAAACAACGCGTTCATCCTCTTGGACCACAATGTTGGGGAGCTGATGGTGAAGGGCCTCCCTCCTGTGCTGAGGCTCGAGTCCCTGGAGGTTATGGCAACCGACAAGCCGCCATTGGAGCTGATTCAAAGAATCCTGCGCGCCGCAGCCAGCCGTGGGTACAAGGACCCACCTGCAGAGGGAACACCTCAGGCCATGGCAGCTGCAGCAGTGGCTGGTCCCTCTGGGGGGGTAGCTGGAGCGTCATCAAGCGCTGGAGCTGCACCAGGAGTGGGAGCAGTACCGGGAGTTGGAGCAGCACTACCAGCAAACGAACAGCCTCCCGCTGGCCCCTCTGCAACTACTTTTGGTGGCAGGGGGCGTGGACCTGGCAGGGCAAGAAGGCCCAGAGAGGAGCTTACATGCCACTTCTGCAAGGCAAAGGGCCACTTCATGACTGACTGCGGACCGCTCAGGCAGCTGCAGGCTCTGCATCAAAACATGCAAGCGGCAAGCGTTGGGCCTGCAGCTTACTGGGGCCAGGGAGGCCCACAGTCGTCTCCTCAAGCCTGGTGGGACCATGGATCTGGCCGGGGTGGCCCGCCTTCATCCGCTTCCAGCCCTGGACCTCCTTCAGCATATAACTATCCAACAAGTCAACACACGTTTCCGGGGTGGCATTTACCACCTCCACCCCCTCCTTCTGGTGAGGCGATGTTTATCTCTCTCAATGTGCTTGCCCCAACTTCGCATGGAGCTAGCAGCACATCTTGGTTAATAGATAGTGGTGCCTCTGTGCATATAGTCAATGATCTCTCATTGCTCCATAATCCAGTTATGCATAGACAGCCTCTTCCTCTGCACTTGGCAACCTCAGACGCCAAGGGAGGAATCATTGCATCTGGGTCTGTATGCCTTGTGAATGCAAGGCACGAAGTATTCTGGCTGCACAATGTGCAGTGTGTTCCTTCTGCGCATACCAACCTCATTTCAGTCACTGGTGCAATTCAGGATGGAGCATCTTTCCTGACTGACACTGCAGGTGGTTACACAGCCATGAAGGGACCTGAAGGGTGGTGTGGAGATATCACCCGCGCACGAGGTCTGTTTTTTTTGGAGTTTGTTAGTCCTGTCAGAGGGCAGCAAGTTGGCTGCAGACATATTGATCACATGGCTGAGGCATCTCATCTTAGGAAAGGACACGTGTGTAGCGAGAGATCTCTGTGGCATGCCAGGTTAGGTCATCCTGGTGCCAGCAGCATGCAGAGGTTCTCCAAGGAAGATCTGGTTACAGGAATCAATATCTCCCTTGCTCCCTGCTCTGAGTGCCCCAAGCACTGTGAATCGTGTATACAAGGGAAACACTCCAGACCTCCTTTCCCTGTATCTTCCAGGCCTGCACATCACCCACTCGATAGAGTCCATGTGGATACTGTGGGTCCCATATCACCTCCTGCCATCACAGGTGAACGATATTGGGTCACTGTAGTGGATGAAAGTTCACACCAAGTTGCCTCCCTGCCTGTGAAGTCAAAGGATTGCATCCCAAAGGCTGTGATAGACCTGCTCCGTTTTTGGCAGACCCAACGAGGCACGGTTGTGAAGTGTGTGAGGACTGACAGGGGTTCAGAGTTCCTGAACCAGCAATTCAAAGAGTTTTGTGCTCAGCAGGGCACTAAGATGGAGTCCTCAGCGCCCTACACGCCTCAGCAGAATGGGGTGGCGGAGAGGATGAATAGGACCCTGAAGGAGCGAACAAGGACTCTGTTGGTCCATGCTGCAGCAGACCCCTCCCTTTGGAAGGAGGCGCTTGAGACAGCTACCCTCCTCTACAATGTGGGTCCTACTTCAGGCAGGTCCCTGACCCCCATGGAATTATTCTTTGGTGTCAAACCTGATGTGTCTGTGCTGCGCACGTTTGGCTGTGTAGCCCATGTGCACATTCCCAGTGGCCAAAGGTCTGTTTTTGGGCCCAAGACCATCCCTGGGATGTTTACTGGTTATTGTCCCCAGTCTAAAGCGTATCGTGTGTACGTGGGGAATGGAGTGTGGAAGGAGAGTAGGGACGTCAGCTTTATCGAGCACTTGAGGGGGGCTGAGAGAGTGGGTCTATCAAAGGTCCAGCCTGGGTCTGTCTATGATTCTAGGATATCACCCCCCCTTGGCAGTGAGAATCTGGCAACGCCTCAAGCAATTCCCTCTGCTGCTCCACCCACGTTCTGGGATGAGGAGGATGACCATGGAGTGGAGACGCTTTCCACTGGGGCTCCTGGGACCTCTGGACTTTGTGCTGGGGATCAGTCTGGAGACGGGACTACAGCAGCACATGACCAAGGAAACCCCACCAGCCTGGATTCTACTGTTGGGACCCCAGAACCATCTCAGCACTCGTGGTCGGTGCTTGAGCATATGCAGAATCTGGCCAGGGGGGGTGTAGAAACTCAATCCCAGGTAGAAAAAATGCAGAAGGTACAAGAGGGGTTGCGAATGCAGGGGAAGTCACAAATTCCCCTTCCTCCAGGGACCACCCTTACAAGGGAGCAGCGTTATGTACAGCGCGTGGCTAGGAGAGAGCATTCTGACATCCCATTGCATGCCCCTGACCCAGGTCAGGCAATTGTGAGTGAGCCAAACATGGTTGGTCTCCCTGATATGCAGGGGCAGGTTGAGACAGTCGAGGCTATGTTCGGTGCAGATGTAAGAGATGAGAGCAGTGGGTTAGACATGCCAGCAGTAGGGGAAGCTGGTGCCCAATCCCAGTCACTGGCTAGTCATGTTTATGGTGTGCAGGCTGACATTGTAGGCGCAGCTCAGGCAAGTCTGGGTAGTGTGCCCAAGTGTGAGTCCAGGAGAGAGAGAGAGCTGCTGCTCCCCTCTGCATTGCGGAAGGTGCGAGAATGTAAGGGTGCTGCACATGAGTCCAGTAGTCAAGGAGAGAGAGAGAGACTTGAGAAGGAATCAGATAATCCCGGCAGTACTGCCCAGTCCCAGCATAAGGTACATAATGTACCTTATTCTGGCAACCAGGGAGAGAGAGAGAGAGAAGGGAACAGCATCAGTAAGGCTGACAGCCCTGCTGCACCACAGCATAAGGTACAGAGTGTACCTTCTGTCACGTTGGGAAAAGTTCACGTGCCCTCAAACTTGAGGGAAGCCCAGCGCTCACCTCAGTGGGAGTTTTGGCAGCAGGCAATGCAAGAGGAGATGGAGTCTTTAGACACCCATGAGGTTATGCAGTATGTGGAAAGACCCCATGGGCAGAAAGTTATCCCTGTTCATTGGATTTTTTCTACAAAAAACGATGCACATGGGAATGTCACTCGGTTTAAAGCAAGATTGGTTGCCCAGGGTTGCAGACAGATTCCTGGTATAGATGTTGGTGAGGTTTTTGCACCTACCAGCAGCTATGGTGCTAGGAGAGCTGTGCTGGCAGTGGCTGCCACACAAAATCTTGAGATCCACCAAGTGGATATCAAGACAGCTTTTCTCAATGGGGAGTTGGAGGAAGAGGTCTATGTGACCCAACCACCAGGATTTGAGAATGGCAACACGAGAGTTGTGTGCAAGCTCAGGAAGGCACTCTACGGTCTTAAGCAAGCCCCACGGGCTTGGCACAAGACCTTGAGCGACAAGTTGAGCGTGATGGGGTATAGTGTGTGCAAGAGCGACGCTGGGGTATACATCAGGAGGGCCCCTGATGGTAATCTGTCGTTTATTCTTGTTTATGTCGATGATCTTCTCATAGTTGCCAGAGTGGTTGCAGAGATTGAGTGGGGGAAAGAGTTATTGAAGAAGGACTTCACCATCCATGATTTGGGAGAGGTGAATGATTTCCTGGGGTGTCAGGTCCTACGCAATAGAGTTCAGGGCACTATTTCCATGAGTTGCACTCCCAAGATTGATGCTCTTGTGGAGAAGTTTGGCGTTGCTGATGATGGACGTGGGGTTGATACCCCCATGTCCAAGGACTTCGTGGCTAGCAGCAGACCCGAGTCCTCAGATGGTATGTCACATGGGGCTGGTACCCCTCTGCCACCTGGTCATCGATACTGCGAGTTAATTGGATCGTTACTGTACATAGCCAATACGACCCGGCCTGACATTTCTCAGGCTGTTGGAGTGTTGTCAAGGTATAGAATGACACCCACTACCTCACACTGGAATGAGGCCATTCGAGTGCTGAAGTACTTGAGAGATACCAGAGAGTTAGCTCTTACTCTGGGTGGAAAGGGCCCTGAGCTAGAAGGCTATGTTGATGCCGACTATGCTGGGGACCTGGACCACAGGTATTCCACCACTGGCTATGTTCTATCAGTCTATGGTAGTGCCGTGGTTTGGGGAAGCAAGAAGCAGAGCTCAGTTGCTACCTCAACTGTGCAAGCTGAGTTTATGGCAGCTGGCCATATTGTGAAGGAAGCCAACTGGCTAAGGGGCTTCTTGGAAGAGATAGGGGCTGCACCTTGGAGGGTCAAAATTTTCTGTGACAACCAAGGATGCATTTCTAATTTACGGAACCCCCTGTATTCCAAATTCACAAAGCACGTTGCAGTAAGCTTCCACTACGCTAGGGAAGCTATGGCACTTGGGCAGGTAGATATCCTCTATGTGGAATCTGCACGCAATGTGGCTGACATTATGACCAAGCCACTTGCCAAGCCCGTGTTTGTTGGTCATCGTGATTCACTAGGTTTGAGAAGATACACTTAAAGCATGCAGGCAAGGGGAAGTGTTGAGTTCTGAACATTATTATTGAATGCCTTGTGCTTTAAGTGATCTTCATGTGTGCACTATTAGGATATGGGTCCATTGAGAACATAAGGTACCTTGAGACACGGCAGATTCTGGACGTTTTCGAACATAAGGTACAATCCTATCTAGATCACACGTTTGTCGGATGAACTCTTAAGGCTGCCCCACCGGAGTGAATACCAACTGGTTGTGAAAGATGCTGGGCATCACCAGATGCTAGTCTTGTCCGACAGTTGTGTGTGGCACTCAGCAGACAGTCGTACGGACTGTAGCTGGAGTAACTTCGTCTATTGACGACCTGTCTGCTTTGTACAGGTACGGTGCGGCAGTGTGTGTTGTATCATTGTTGCTATTGTGAGAGTGAACAAGCTTAGTGTACCCTGTAGTCACTCAAACAGATAAGGGACAGTGACTTCAGGGAGTATAGGCATGTACTTGAACGTAGCCGTCTAGAGCCTTATCTAGTGATTGCTTGATCGGTGCTTGTGTACAAGATAATGATGTAACGGAACTGGTTGTGAAAGATGCTGGGCATCACCAGATGCTAGTCTTGTCCGACAGTTGTGTGTGGCACTCAGCAGACAGTCGTACGGACTGTAGCTGGAGTAACTTCGTCTATTGACGACCTGTCTGCTTTGTACAGGGAAAGCCGATTGCCCATAACCTTTCACAAACCCCCACCACCTGCAGAGGTGCTGGAGGGGGAAGATGAGTACGAGGTGGAAGCCTTAATGGACCACCGTCGTGTCAATTCACGTGGCCGTCCCAAGTATGAGTACCTTGTCCGCTGGAAGGGTTACTCGTCAGAGCATGACACCTGGGAAGAGGAACGGAATTTGACAAATGCTCCCAATGTTGTAAAGGGATACTGGGACACAGTCAACGCACGGGCACCACGAGGCGGGGCACGCCGTCGTGGGCAGGTTGACTAGGGGAAACACAGCAGCACGAGCCTGTCAAGCTGCGTCACCGGGGGGTCGTGGTTTACCCATACGTTCGCGTGATCACAGAACGTCCCCTGACTTGGTGGCTAAGTGTCGTCCAGCCCCGGCCCCTACTATCCGCCCTGAAGCTAGCAACTTCACTGCTTCTTCATGGGAACCTGTACACGTGGAGTGTACATTTGTTCACGCCGACGACTGCCCTTTGGGCCCCGTCACTGCGGGATTTTGGTCTAGGCGTACCATAGAGATACCTCAGGCAAGTGTACACCCAGGCTGCGGTCTGGTGTCTGGAGGAGACTCGCCGGCTCAAAGTGTGATGTATAGAAGTGTGGCAGTGACCTTCTATACACCTCTGCCTGTGACTGCGGCTTGCTTTGGCAGGCCTCCCGGGAGCTCGGTCACCTAGGAGGGGGAGAATGTAGCGCGCGGCAGGCAGACTCCGCCAGGGTTAGCCCCGTCGGATGCCAAGCGGTACATTAGGCCAGGCGTAGCCTCTTTAGGCTTCGCGCTAGCACATACGGTGTGGCGCTCGGGCCACACTGGCACTTTCATCGGTGCAAACAATTCGGAGAACTTTACATTTGTTGGTAGGCAGACGGTCGGATCTTATATGGGTGCGAAGAATAGATTCTCCCAACCAAAGTCCATGAACTAGATTTTAAGGTGTTGTTGATCCTTCGATCTAGTGGGAAACAACCCAAATAGAACGACAGGCAGCAACGAAGACACACTTAAGCATCTACACCATCCGTAAGACACACTTAAGCGTCAAGCAGGATCAACAACCAACATCGCAAGTCCACCGACTTGGATATGGGCCACCAAAATGTAATATTCTTGCAAAGGATGGCCGTGCACCTACGAAAGTGCTAGTATGGTCCGAACACCATACCATATACTGTGCGAGCCTACGAGGCTACACCCAGTACCAATGTACCGCCCGGCACGTGCGGGGACGAGCCCCGGCACCGTCTGCCTACCGGCGCGCTACAGAATGCTTCACACGCCAATCAAGAAGAAGTGTCAGAAAATCCAGAGGAACTTTAAGGGGGATCAGCCCCACGTCAGTTTGCTCGAGGGGCAATGTATGATGGTCCACCAAGTGACGATGATCATGATGATGACGACGATGATGATGATGAGAATGATGATGATTATGACGACGAGGATTACGGCAATGCAGGAGTGCCTCCAGTTGAACGACGTGATGAACCTCCTCTACGAAATGACCAGCCTCTACGTGATGACCCTCCTCCCAGACGTGAGGAGCAGCGCCCCAGACGTGATGACAGGGGACCAGACGACTATGACCGCCACTATGATCGTCACGACGACCAAGCACATGACGACAACAGAGGTACTGGCACAGAGGGCAAGACCCTTACCTTCAGAGATGTGCAAGCTCTACCTAACTACAATGGCAAACGCAGTGGTCCTCGTGTCAACAATTATCTATCAGATTTTCAGGCAGCTCTACGATTGCTCTCCAAGAGAACTCTACCCACCCCAGGTGCAGAGTGGGGTCTGCTATTGAAAAGCAAGTTAGAGGGCGATGCCCGAATCGCCATTGATGCATTGCAAGCCAGCTTGAACAGAGTGCCTACCTTCCAAGAAATGCATGACGCCTTGTGCAGACAGTTTGCCTTCTCCTATGAGGATGTGCACTCGCTTACTTCAAAACTTGAAAAGTTATCTTGGGATGGGTCGTGGACCCTCGGCGACTACCTCACCAGATTTTGGAGTCTTTCACTTCGTATGGCAGACAAGAGGTCCAACATGGACTTAGTGAAAACATTGAAGAAGGCCTTGCCTCGCTACATCGTCAATCAGCTTGAAGGGCAGTTTTCAACTCAAAAAGATCATCGGCTTGATGACATCATTGAGTTCTTGAAACGTACGAGCTGGGTGAATCAGCTGAGAGAGTCACGTGGCAGCCAACTAGTCACACGTGGCAGATTTACTGATTGTTGGCAGAAGAGGCAGAGACTCACGCGGCAGAGCAGGTGGTCGCTTTGCAGGTTACAAGCGCTCATATGACGACCGCTACTCTTCTCAGGGACAGAACTTGCCACGCTACACCTACCACCGTGAGGGTTATCGCAATGACAGCCGTGGCGTCAGAATCAATGAGTTCCGAAGGGACACCGACCGTGATCATAGCCAAGAGAATCATGTGGGAAGAAATTGAACAACTACTGAAGAAGGGACTTATCGAGCATTCACATTCTCCTTTTGCAGCTCCATGCTTCTTCGTGAATAAGAAAGATGGCAACTTGCGCATGGTAGTGGACTACCGGCAGTTGAATAAAGCCACCATCAAGCATCGAGCACCACTTCCTCGCATCGATGATACTTTGGACATGCTGGGAAATGCAAGTTACTTCTCGTCACTTGATCTACACTCAGGCTACCACCAGATTCGCATCAATGACGAGGACGTCCCTAAGACAGGATTTCGTACACCGTTCGGGCAGTACAACTTCAAAGTTTTGGCGTTTGGGTTGACCAACGCCCCCGCCACATTTCAGACAGTTATGAATAAGATCTTCTCGGAATATGTGAACGACTTCGTACTCGTGTACATGGACGACATTCTCATATACTCCAAGACGTGTGAGGAGCACATTCGGCATATTCGACTTATACTCCAGAAGCTTCGAGAGCATCAGTTGTACGCCAAGATGAAGAAGTGCTCCTGGTTGCGAGAATGGACGTTATTTCTTGGACACTTGGTTGGTCCACAGGGCATCAAGATTGATGACTCGAAGGTCGAAGCAATCAGAAATTGGCCAACACCGACCGACGTGCACGACATACGGCAGTTCATGGGCTTGACTAACTTCGCCAAGAAGTTTGTTCAAGGATATGCGAGAATAGCTTCACCCATGAATAACCTCACCAAGCCAAAGACACCCTTCAAATGGTCACCTGACTGCGGGATGTCCTTCAATGGTCTTAAGGATGCTATCACTACAGCACCAGTGCTCAAGGCACCAGACTTTGATAAGCCATTCACAGTCACCAGTGATGCAAGTGGTTTCGGCATGGGCGGCGTATTGGTTCAAGATGGACGCCCCATCGCGTATAATAGCAAGAAGTTCATGCCGGCAGAGAACAATTATGGTGTGACAGAGCAAGAACTTCGAGCAGTGGTCTACAATTTGGAAGTTTGGCGCCCCTACCTTGAGGGAGCAGAGAAAGTGATCATCATTACAGACCACAACCCGAATACCTTCTTCCAAGACAAGCAAGTGTTATCCAGACGACAAGTCAGATGGTATGAATTCTTGTCACGCTTCCACTTGGAATGGAAATATGAGCCAGGTCGCACGAACGTCGCGGATCCCTTGAGCAGATCACCAGCATTGTTGCAAGCCATGAATGACAGCATTCAGATAGCAGCAGTTACGACTCGCGCTAGGGCAACTGGGTTCTCACGGCCCGCTCCACCCACACGGGGGGAGTCGTCCCTACCACAGGGGAGCGCGGTCGAGGGAGCGGTGTCCACCCACACGGGGGACCCAGCCTTACCACAGGGGACTCAGTCCACCCACATGGGAGGTCAGGTCCCACCACAGGGGACCCACCCGGACGTTCAAGCGCGGGCAACGACACATCATAGCAAGAAGCAGAAAACATCAGCTCGACCGCGTGATGCAGTTTTTGATCCAGTACGGATCCTTGCGGGACCGTCTATTACTAATGACTTCGTGTCTCGTCTACGCACATCGTACGCAGCAGATTCATTTTATGCCAACCCTGACAACGTCAGTAAAATGGTACAGCATGATGGCATATGGTACATCTAGCGCGGCGAATCATTGGTTATATCCGTACCGCACGACTTAGCGTTACGCACGCTCATCATTTCGAATTATCACAGCCCACCATGCAGAGGCCATGGCGGCTTGACCAAGACCAAGGATCTTATTGAACGGCATTTTCATTGGCAAGGAATGTACACCCAAGTGAAGAAGTACATCGAGACATGTGAATTTTGTCAGCGGAATAAGTCTTCAAATCAGGCACCAGCAGGGCCTTTGCAGCCTATTGCTCCACCAGCGAATCCTTTTGATACTATCACGATGGATTTGATTGTTGATCTTCCAGTCGACAAGAGCACCGGCTATGACTCCATCATGGTTGTTGTCGACAAGCTAACGAAGATGGCAAAGTTTCTTCCATGCAATAAGACAGTGACGTCTACGGATATTGCTCAGAAGCTCTACAGCCAAGTCTTTGCATTGTATGGCAAACCAGCGCAGCTTATCACTGATCGTGATCCCAGATTCACGGGTAACTTCTTCCGTGAGTGGTGTCGTGGATTGAACGTCAAGCAGTGTCTTACGACAGCGTACCACCCACAGTCCGATGGACAGAAAGAGCGCATGAATCGCATATTGGAAGATTATCTACGCAATTACGTCAACCCTCAGGGAGATGATTGGGTCAAGTACCTCCCAAGTGCAGAATTTGCAATCAACAATGCATACCAAGAGAGCATCAGAGCTTCACCATTCTTCCTGAACTTTGGTCGACACCCCACAGCAGTGGAGGGCTTGGAGGCGTTACTTCCGAAAGTAGTGCCTAACACGCGAGCACACGTCTTCAAAGTACAAGAAGCCAGCTCTGTGCGTCAGCGTATTCAAGAGCAGACTCGGGCAGCTCAAGCATGCTTGCAAGCAGCACATGAACGTGAGAAGTTATGGGTGCAAGCCCATGGTGATATTGAGACAGCAGAAGAGCGCCAGAAGAAGCAGTATGACAAGCACAGACGTGAAGTTGTGTATCATGAAGGAGACAAGGTTCTCTTATCGACACGAAACGCCGGTCGACGCTCAGTGCTCAGCACCAAGTTTCTGCCAAAGTTCGTCGGTCCATTCACTGTGCTATCGCGAGTGGGTGATGTTGCCTACAAGTTGGAACTCCCGCCAGGACTCCGTTGGCACAATGTGTTTCACGTCAGTCTACTCAAGCCGTACAAGCCACCCGAGCAGCCAGGCACAGAGATGCCTCAGCCGACTCTGTTACCCCCAGTCATCGACGGTGACATGTATTATGAAGTTGAGGACATCGTTGGGCACAAGGTAAGGTGTCGTCATGTGAACGCGAAGAAGTCCCACGATGATCCGTCTCGCAAAGGCAAACCCCAATACCTCTACTTGGTGAAGTGGGTTGGATACCCAGACAGCGATCATTCCTGGGAGCCCGTATCCAACTTTGCTCATAATGCGGAGACCCGTGCCATGTTGACAGATTATAAGGCAAGGAATGGGTTGAAGTGACCTACACACCCACCTTAGCCTGGCCGGCACCCCTCTTGAGGTGGGGGGGGGGGGGGGAGCCCAGAGGCCAAAAGCAGCTATACGGTAATTGTACCGTCAGCATGAAAGGAGTAACGCGTAACGGGGAACGCGTTGACTTTCCTTATTGCATATGAATGGGCACATCAGATGGGTCATCCTAAGCAGGTCAGTGACCTTGCATATAACGGCAGCGTCGTACAGGGACTGCAGCCCTGCGTCGATGAGTACCGGTCCACTGGAGGGTCTCATCAGCCGACGGGTGTGTGTGCGTGGCCCACGGATGCCATTGCTACTCACTTACACGCTAACCCCAAGAGCAGCTCCTTGTAGTTGCTAGGACCATGGCTTATGGGAGCGGTCCAGACGAGTCGGGCATCGTCACCAGTCCACGTCTTGTTGGGTAGTTGGGAGACTGATCACCTCACTGCTATTCCTTCATGGCGGAGTAGTTGGTCACTACTCAGGTACTGGATAGCTCAGTGATCACCCACACGGGCCCTTGTGGTACCACAGGGATCATTGTAGCTCAGTTGTGTTGAGACAGCATGCAGTTGTATAATGCTTGCAGTATGGTCTGTCCGAGGACGGCCAGAGACTTGAGGTGGGGGGAGATGTAACCGCGCTCGAGGTCTCGTTCCGAGCAGCGGCGGTACAATCGAAGGTCAGTGCGATCGTCATTTGATATCTCGTTACCGAGCGTTACTTCAGCGGGTTGGTCTTGACGGCTCAGCAACGTGCAAATAAGAGACTTCAAGATCAACGAATGTAATCATCGAATCTGCCTTTCCGTCTCCGTCTGACTCTAATTACATCCCAACACTACAGAGAATGACCTCACACAGGTGCGACCCGTCTGATAGCACCCCGCCAGCCAAGCTGGCCAGATTACGTAATGAGGTCATCGTACCCCGCTCTCCGATCACGCGCTATCGGCTCGATGCCGATCGGCTCCCTAACGGACCCTTCCCACTCGGAACGTTACACCCTCTGTAATATCTTGTGCCGATCTCAAGTTCGTGTGAGAATGACCTCACACAGGTGCGACCCGTCTGATAGCACCCCGCCAGCCAAGCTGGCCAGATCACGTAATGAGGTCATCGTACCCCGCTCTCCGATCACGCGCTATCGGCTCGATGCCGATCGGCTCCCTAACGGACCCCTTTCGCTCGGATCGTTACACCCTCCCCCACCTAGGCTCAAGCCGTCTCGGATTGAGGGGGATGCACTCCCACACAGGAAGCACTACAGTCAAGCGTGTAACACGGCCCGACCAGCCACCTTCGCAGGGAGCCCTACAGACAAGAGTCCCATACCTCTTGCCCAGCCACCCGCCACCCTAGTCCCGGCAGACTAGTGGTAACGACAATCCACACCCATGCTCATTTGGACTGCCCGCGGAGCACTCCCGGAAGTACAACCTCCGTCACCAGAAATCCATCTGGCTAATCAAGCTATTGGGGGGTTTCACTGACCATCACCATAGCGCTTAGAGTACATGGTTACTCTAGAGTCACAACCCACCATCAGCAGAGACTCTCAGACACCGAGTCCAGGACCCGGGGTGCACCATGCCCTTGAGACTATCTGAGGTGCTACTAAGTCCGCAGTGAACGGAATGGGGCCCTTCCATTGGCATAGCCAGGGACAGGGAGGAGCTATTGAGTAGGACGACATGTTGAACAATGCAACCACTTCGCCGCTAACGAGGGATGTCCCGTCGACTGGACATGTGGATCGAATGCCACGACCCCCGAAGTGACAACAGCCCGACTCAAGGCCATTTGTGTGTCTCCTGGGTCCTAGCCCGTCTTGACCCGTGCCCAATACTCCTTCAACGCCGCAGGGGCATTCCGCAAGTTCGCCTCTGATTCCCACGTGTCATGTTCAGGGGAGTATCCCACCCACCGAACCAGGAACTCATGCAAACGGCGAGCCTTCCGGTGGTCGAGAATTTTCTCAACCTCGTACTCGTCCTCCCCCTTCAGCACCTCTGCAGGTGGTGGTGGTTGGACTGTGCCATCCCGGCGGTATCGTTCCAGCCGTGATACATGGAACACGTCATGTATCCTCCAGCGTGCCGGGAGGATCAACTCATAGGAGTTGCCCCCTACAGACTTGGCAACCTGGAACGGCCCGACCCACCTAGGCAACAGCTTCGGTGTGCCCTCTTTGAACCGCAGGTTCTTAGCCGACAACAGGACCCAATCTCCTGGAGCGAACGTGACATCCTTACGCTTCGTGTTAGCGTAACGTGCCTGGCGTTCCGTCGCAATGCGATGTGTGCGCCGAGCTTCTGCCACTAGTCGCTGAATGCGTTGGACAAAGCTCGAGGCAGCCGGGACCCTGAACTCTGGCAGCACCGATACTGGTAGGTACGGGTGATGACCATAGTTCAACATGAACGGCGTGAAGCCTGTGCTGGAGTGCTCTGCATTGTTGATAGCAAACTCAGCACACGACAGCTTCTCGTCCCAGTCAGTCTGTGACTTAGACACATACATGCGGAGCATGTCCTCAAGAACACGGTTCACACGCTCTGTCTGCCCATCCGTCTGAGGATGATACGCCGTGGACATGGCCTGCTTGGTCCCAAGCATCCGACACAAGGCTCGAGTGAAGTGGCTCGTAAACAGGGGATCCCTGTCAGACACCACTTTCCTAGGCACTC
>KV908340.1:1061511-1063025 GCA_002005505.1 Botryococcus braunii | reverse complement strand
GGAGAGAGGAAGGAGTGAGAGAGAGAGGGAGAGAGAGGGAGGGGCAGGGGGAGGGGTGGGAGGAGGAATGGGAAAGGGGAAAGAGAGGAGAGGAGAGGGGGATGAGAGAGATTATGCCTTTTTGACATGGATTCACATCAGAAATAGCCTTTTGAAGCTTGGAGATCCCTTCATCAAACCTCAGTGCTGTAGAATTGACTTGCTCAAGCTCTTCTGATACTTTAACATTTGGATGACCCAATATGGTCCAAACTTCAAAAAGGGTCGGAGCTTTCAATTCGACCCATTTGAACATTTTAGCCAGGTCCTGATGCCTTTTCAGATGCTCCTTCAAGCCTGCGACCAAATGCGCACGTCATTCCAAAATATTGCGAACACAAGACAGTGGGGCAGGGGCGACCCAGCCACGTGACACAAGAAAGTGATCCTGAAGGTTAAAGGTTAAGTGTGTTTTGAACAATACGGTATTGTCTGATAGGCTTCGTACCTCGGTTTGCTCATGAGGCAGGGGCGACCCAGCCACACGGCACAAGACAGTGGGGCAAACCCACGTGACACAATGTCATGAAGGGCCACGAAGGAGTGTGTCCAAGCGAAAAATTAGATGGAACAGATTCAGAAGGACAACCATCAGTCAATGAAAAGACAGCGTTTGAGAAGAGCCTGCGTGCTCAAATGGAAATTCTAGACAGTTGAAAAGCGTGAAATTGAATGGCGACCTAGCTGAGATGACATGTATGGGATTTGACATTGAAACGGATTCTCTATTACAGCGTAGTAGTTCCAAAAGAGGAAATTAAAGGATCAGAGAGCAGTATAAGAATAAGATTGGACCAGAAGGGGCTGGGGTGCAGTCCCCATGGCAATAGCGAGGCAATTAGTGTTGGGGCTCGACACAAGAAGGGATTTTAGACTTGGTGAGAAAAGGCTGTGGGGGCTGCATGGAACAGATGGATTGCATTCAACAGATCTCCCGAGACCAGCGAAACAAAGTTGGCGCGTTAAAGCGCCGCCGACTCAAAACACGCCCACTTGCAGCGGAGGCTAAACCCTAGACAAGCTTTATAAACCTAGACATGCTGCCTTTCAGAGGAGCTAAACCCCAGCTATCCCACCTTGAAGATCGCACGAAATTTGCCTTAGATTCGCACAAAATTCGCCTTCAGATCTCCATGCCCGAAAACTAATTCACAAGACTTACAATTGCTGCCATTCACGCCAAGGTGTTTGCTTCCTGCCGCCCGAGTGTCCCGCCCCAAGCAGCACATACATGCCCCTCGACGCCATTGTAGTGCAAGAGATTGCTTTACCCTTGACTGCCAGCTCATGCCGAGATAAACGTCTTTCAGATCTTCCGCGTACATTCATGATTGGGGGCGAGGAGAGGATGGCTGATCAGTTTATTCATTCCGAGGGGGTCAAGCAATCAAGCCTGATTGTATTGATTAGGCAGTCATGCATGCTGGAGCCCATAGATACGTGTCTCCATCTGCATCTGCCATCAAAAGTTGTCA
>KV908340.1:1029011-1059011 GCA_002005505.1 Botryococcus braunii | reverse complement strand
AGAGAGAGAGAGAGAGAGAGAGAGAGAGAGAGAGAGAGAGAGAGAGAGAGAGAGAGAGAGAGAGAGAGAGAGAGAGAGAGAGAGAGAGAGAGAGAGAGAGAGAGAGGAGAGAGAGAGAGAGAGAGAGAGAGAGAGAGAGAGAGAGAGAGAGAGAGAGAGAGAGAGAGAGAGAGAGAGAGGGGGGGGGGTAACCCCCTCAGGTATCTGAGCAACAAATGAGTCGGACGATCCCCCCTTGGAACATCTGAGTATTATATCGTAAGATCTGAGCTCTAAACCTCGATCATGGTATCTCGTGTGCACACAGTGGAACATACCTCGGCATCATAGAAATATCCAACCATTTGCTCAAGGACACGGCCTTCACCCTTTATTCTTATCAATATTTGTTCTGATTCACTGAAGCTGTTCTGGAACATCGCACTAAAGTAGTCCGACATAATGCATAGGTCTTTTCTTGAACACAGCAGCTTAAAGTTGGCGTCGCACACTAAGGTGGTATCCTACAGGCTTGAAGATTCGTTTCTTGATAGCCAAAATTCCTTTTTCCTTGCAGCGAGCATTTCTCGAGATTTGCTGGGGATAGGATCAATGCCCATGGCTGATCCACGCTACTGACCCGCACAAATCCGTCGTTTGTTACACTGTTGTTGCAATGCATAAGTTGGATTCAGGTATGCCAGGGCCAAAAACGCTTGCAGTCCGTGAATTGCTACTTGGTTTGCATGTAAATGTATTTGTCGAACAATGACAGTCGAACAGGTACGCTGCGTACGCAGTGCTTGGGCTGACGAGGACTATCTGTCTTGGCGGTCCGCGTGGTCCCGGTCACCTTGGATCAAAATACGTACGTTGCACGGACGTAAACCCTGACTTTCTGACGAAAACCCCTCAGACACCTGTCTGACCAAGGGGGCTAGGATCTGCACCCCCTAGTTTGCAAAAATTCCATCTTAGTCCAGCCTGCAATTATTTGGCTACCCTGGTTTGTGGGCCACAAAGCGGGGCACCAAATAATTGCAGGCTGGACTAGAATAAAATTTTACTCCATAGGAAAGGGTGTACATGGCCACCAAGGATTCTACACGTGCTGGTTCACCACTTCACTACTTCACTTACACCACTTCATTTTCGCCTTGGATATATTCGTGAGGGGCCCCTCACGGATATATGGGCATTAATGTTGGCACCGATTTAGGATTAGTGGATCCTATCGTACAGCAAGAAGGAGGAAAACTTGGGCTTTAGGAAATGGGGACATTGTATTTGGGTTCGCGTCGTTGAAAGATTTGTAGGACCTTTTGACGCCACTCTGGGTTAGCCATCGTTAGACAGGTTGAACATAAATCCAGCACAGAGGGCATGATGAGATATCTCATACACATGGGTTGTTGGGGGGAGGGGGCCTACTGGAGACGTCAAAGCACCAGGTAAGGCGCGAAGGCCGCAAAACTAAATGAAAGAAGTAGCCCAAGGGGCCTGCAGCCAAGTCACCACAGCCAGCGGATCCGGATCCGGATGGCAGGGGGGATTGGAAGTCATAGGATATCGTAGATGTACATGAATGAGACCACCGCGCATAACGCGGACTGCAAAATGTACTGTGTAACAAACCACAGTAAAGTGAGGGTTCGAGACATTGGTCCCCAGCGGAACGAATGCCCTCCCCGCCGTGGACTCCCCGGTCATGGGGGAAGAAGGGGGACCATGCCCCCTGAGTCGTTCCGCTGCCGCCTTCAATACCAGCTCTTGATCCCCATTTTCCACCCTGGCTCCCAATGCCCGTGCTGCTTGAGGGAGTTGGATGTCTGGGGCGACCACGCGGTCCACGGCACATCAGGGGGGATGTTGCCATTGTCGGCCGACATTACTCCGTTCGTAACGGCCTGGACGCTGTCCTTACCTCAGCTCGTCAGCGGGTCACCCGGGAACCCGCCTTTTCCACCCCTGTCCCTGGCCAGGAGCGCCGCCGCGCAGACCTCCGCCTCCATGCGTGGGAGGAGGGGCGTGACCTTTATATCGACATCGTTGGCTCTTCCCAACTCACAGTTGCCAACTTGCTGCACTTCGTGCCGGGTGGGGCCGCCGCGCGCGCTGCCCAAGACAAGCAGACCCGCTATGCTATCTTGTTGTCGCGTCAGCAGCCGCCTGTGGCTTTCCAAGCCTTCGCTTTTGAAACATTTGGAGGGTTGCATGCTGATGCGCTGGCCTTGTTGCAGAGGCTCCAGGGGCTTTTGAACAAAGCCATCATTGCTCAAGAAGATGTGGAGGGATATTTTGTCATTCGTCGGGTCAATTTCATCATTGCGGCGGCTGTGGGTCGCCAGCTGGCCGCTCGCCGGGTGTGACTCATAGCTTGAAACATTGAGGTTTGCGTCCCTGAACATTGGGCTGGTCTTTTTTACCCCACTCCTGTAACGAAGAAGAAGTTACATCTGTCCAGCCACGAGGGCATGATAAGATGTCCACAAAACAAGCTCGCCGAAATATAGAAAAGCGGGCCACCCGAGGTAGCCAAGCGAAGATCGAAAGCATAACGGAGCAAACGAAAAGCTTGGAAGGGGGATAAGGGGGGGGGGGGGGATAAAGGGGGGGGGGTGCAGCCACAGACGTGGCTGCGGCCAAGTCACCGTAGCCGGCGTAAATCAGCACGAGCCTGGAATGCATCCGATTAAAGGAGACGACCGCACATAAGTCAGCGTGCCAAATGAACTGCCGAAGATCTTCTCTAGAGATCTGGAAGGACCCACAAACAAGTGGGGGTAACGGTCCCGCACAGCAGTAAGAGCGGGACAGTGAAAGACAAAGTGGTGTCTCACCCCCCCCCCCCCCCCACTGTTCCATTGCTTTCTAAGGCGCATCCACGCCTTCAACTTTACACACCTGGTCAGAATACTAACCAAACACCTTGCCTACATTTCACCGCTCTTGCATGCATATACACTCAACTACAGCCCTTCCAAAGTTATTAATTATCGTTACGCTTTAGGACTGATTACTGAATTCTCTCTTTCTCTCTGTTGATATAAATCCCCCGCCCTCTCTCTCTCTCTCTCTCTCTCCCTCTCTCTCTCTCTCTCTCTCTCTCTCTCTCTCCCCCCCCCCCTCTCTCTCCCTCTCTCTCCCTCTCTCTCTCTCTCTCTCTCTCTCTCTCTCTCTCTCTCTCTCTCTCTCTCTCTCTCTCTCTCTCTCTCTCTCTCTCTCTCTCTCTCTCTCTCTCTCTCTCTCTCTCTCGCTCTTTCCCCCTCTCCATCTCTCTCTTTCCCTCTCAATATCACCTTCAGTATTTGGCCCCTACAATCGGCGTCCCTGCATGATGGATTTTGGTATGCGGTTAGAATAGGCTTCCCTCTTCATTTTAAAGCGGTGTTCATCACCCACAGAGGAGCCACAAATATCACACAGCCGCTGAAGACGCGGAAGCCGGTGTCTGCGGCCCATGTCAATGGGAAGGCCATGAACACCAAGACGAAACCTGAGAAAGACCCGGACCTTGGCAACATCAAGAGACAGATAGAGGAGGCGGGAGCGCTGAGCCTTTGTGGGGCGCGCAAACCACCGCACTTAAGTACATAGCTGGGGATCAGCAGGGGCTAACCGAGGGAAGATATGAAGAGAGGCATAGGGAGGGTATGGGCCTGCCTAATGAGAGTTGAAAAGGTATCCATATCAACGGGCTGCGGGCGCTGACAATCAGCCGCATGGCGAAGGGCAGCGATAAAAGAACCCGCCCAGGACGGAGAACGAGTCCTAACGCCATAGTAGCATGAGTCCCTATGAATGCGTGCATACAAGTGGTCGTCTGGGAGATCCACCAGAGAGTTCCAAAAGGTGACAACACGAAGGGGACTGCCAACTCCGCCAAATAAATAAGTACAATCGATTTTTCAACCGCGGATTGTACCCCTTGAAAGCCGTTCCCCGGACCTGGCAGTACCACCACGTGTAGTCCACGTGGGCTACTTCAGTTGAAAAGCTTAGCTCGATGCCCCCGAAAAAATCTCGCGCCTTATGCACATAAAGGAAAAAGGAAAGGAAGATTACATCCAAAGACCAGCCACTAGGGCTGAAGAGGACGGCAGTACAATGAATGACCCATATCTAGCCAACTAAGGTCGCACAGCACCTGGGAGAGTGATGTAGCTCTCCAGTGCTCTAGTCACAAATTTGGCAACCCCTTCAAGGTCTTCTTGCCACATAAACGTCTGTACACAGGAGTGGTGAAGACGTAAGCCGCAGAGAAGGGTAGCCCAACTACAACCGGTTAGTCTTGGATCCGCTTGCATTTACTTTTAAATTAAAAGTTAGCAAAGTCTTTATGTGGGAGTGAAGGAAACGTGCGTGGAGGGGGATGGTGGGGTACCGGATGTTGGCTCCGTTGTAGCAGTTCCAAGGTTAAGTTGCGAATCACGGCTTTTCAGCACTTTTCGGTTCCACATTTGGAGCTACAGTTTAGTAAGTATGCATTTTCAATGTGGTGGGCTGGCTTTGTTTGAGGCTTCACTCCTTGCTAGAGGCGAGGTTGGGCAGTCGGGCCCGGCTCTGCTATTTGTCTGATGGAGGACCGGGCTTAAAGCATGTGGGTTCGAGCGTGCCTAACTGAAGGAACTCAGATTTTGGGGGCCTTTGGTTGCTTGCGCAATACTACGTTCAATACTTAAAACCAGCAAAGTTTCAGTTTGCGCAACGAAAATATACTTACTTAGGGACTATTTAACGCTTTTGGCAGAGGGGGAAACTGCCTAATGAGTCTGCGGACCAGCTGCAAACCCATTGTACTTATTTACTTGGGGGAGTGAAGGGGTTTTTGCATGGGTAGCCGAAGACCGGACTTTCGCTATATCCCGATTTTCGTCGGGAACACACATTCAAATGTCCAGAACGGAACGTAGTAATATTTTAATTTGTTATTCTTCTTAAATTCCAAAAGCTTGAATCAATTGCTGCTCTACATTGGGGATGGCAGGCTCGTTTTAGGAGCGAGGACTTTGCCCAGTGTGGGTCGTTGAGCCATGCAACTTCCTATTCCGGACATTCTTTCGTATTATAAACTATTATTTAAATATTCCTGTACAAGTGGGGTGGCATACTTTGGCATTGAGATTTCCGTATGCCGTCGAATCGGACATGGGGATGCTATTTGCGTCAGGCGTCCGAAGGATTCTCATTGTATTTCTGGTCATACCATGGCTCCGTCTTGATTTTAAATTTTTAACACTTATAATTTAAGGACTCGTTGAAGCACGTGCACCTGAAAATCCGGTTGCAAAGCGATACAATAGCTTTAAAGATGATGGAACGAAGCTCCGCATCAAAAGTATTATATATTCCTCATCTGCTTGTGTAGTGAAGTAAAAAATCATTTTAATGTTGCAAGAAGAATAAATTTGGCAATCCATGTGAGGAAGGAGGTAGAAGATGGAGCAAAAAACCTACGTTTTTCAAGTGGTACTTAGCTAATTCCATCACACCCCTACACCCCCTCCCTCCCTCCCTCCCTCTCTCTCTCCCCCTCCTCTCTTGACCATACCACTACACTTTTTGACTTGACAACCCTCTTCAGCTACAAAGTATCTGCTCCCCCCCTCCCCCCTTGCGCTATGTACGACTTTCTCCTTTGATGGCGGCTTTAGCTCCATTTGCATTCAATGCGTGAAGGCTGAATTGAAAAGCTTACTTAAATCACCTTCAGCTTGCCTTCTGCAACTTGCTGGCACTCTTGCTTCATGTGAGGAGGCAATTCTATTTCACGGCACGTGCTTTTTTGGTTAGATTTTAATCGACCTCTTTGGCCTGCTTCAATACATGTACTACATCGTGGCTAAATACTTCTACTTGTGCTGCAATGATTGGCTTGATCCTGCATGATTCTTATATTGTTTGGTAGTACACCTCGATGGCACCCATGAGGTGGCCTTTCTTTTAACACATCTGCAGTCTCATGCGCTACACCCTCGGCCACAAGATGTGGCCTGCCGGTCGGTCACCACCTGAATCATCATCACTTGATCTCCCCCGTGAATTGTCTAAGTCCTTGTAGGGGCTTGTTGCCTTATCATGTTAATCGCGCTTGACGTTTAAGGTGTTGAAGACCCTGAGCTCTGGCGTGCTATATAGCCAAGACACCACTGCAAGCGGAACGACGTATATACGAGGATCCTCAAGGTAGTACATCCCAGCCTCCACACACACATGTGTTGAGTGCTGGACTTCAATAAGTAATGTGGGTACCCTGGGGTACCCCACGTGACGCACGAGCCCCATGGCTATTTTTAAACCCTAGCTCCCCTACCCTTCACTCCGCCAAATAAATAAGTACAATCGATTTTCAACCGCGGATTGTACCCCTTGAAAGGCGTTCCCCGGACCTGGCAGTACCGTCACGTGCAGTCCACGTGGGCTACTTCAGTCCAAAAGCTTAGCTCGATGCCCCGAAAAACTCTCGCGCCTTAGGCACATACAGGAGTGGTGAAGACGTAAGCCGCGGAGAAGGGTAGCCCAACTACAACCGGTCAGTCTTGGGTCCGCTTGAATTAACTTTTAAATTAAAAGTAAGCAAAGTCTTCGTGTGGGAGTGGAGGAAACGTGCGTGGAGGGGGATGGTGGGGTACCGGATGTTGGCTCCGTTGTAGCAGTTCCAAGGTTAAGTTGCAAATCACGGCTTTTCAGCACTCTTTGGTTCCACATTTGGAGCTACAGTTTAGTAAGTATGCATTTTCAATGTGGTGGGCTGGCTTTGTTTGAGGCTTCACTCCTTGTTAGAGGCGAAGTTGGGCAGTCGGGCCCGGCTTTGCTATTTGTCTGATGGGGGACCGGGCTTAAAGCATGTGGGTTCGAGCGTGCCTAACTGAGCTCAGATTTTGGGGGCCTTTGGTTGCTTGCGCAATACTACGTTCAATACTTAAAACCAGCAAAGTTCCAGTTTGCACAACGAAAATATACTTAGGGACTATTTAACGCTTTTGGGAGAGGGGGAAACTGCCTAATGAGTCTGCGGACCAGCTGCAAACCCATTGTACTTATTTTATTTGGGGGAGTGTGCCCGATCACTGGCCATGGAAGGAAGGAAGGAAGGAAGGAATTACATCAACCCAGCCCAAAGGGCTGATGAGATGGAAAACCGAACACCGACGCAGCAAGACACCGAGAGAAACCAAACACAAACCCTAAGAATCAAGGCCAAACACAAACCCAAAGTACCGAGTGGGGAGCCAAGAGCACAAAGGAAGGGCATGAAAGCCCCAGGACACAGAGGAAGGGGCAGGAAAGCCCCAGGACACAGCCCAAGAGTGGGCAAGGGCCAGCAAAGGGCAAGACACAAACCTAAGACCGAAACTGAAAACAATCATAAATGAAGTTAACCACAGACTGAAGGTCATCTTGCCAAACGAACTGACGTAACGACCGAAAGGGGGAACGAAAAAGATGGGGGTAACGGTCCCGGATCGGCTGAAGGGCCGAACAGGAAAAGACAAGGTGGTGTTCATCACCCACCAAACCAGCCTGACACTGATCACAGAACCGGTGGGAACGGGGGATGCCCCGACGACGACCAGCATCAATAGGAAGGTTGTGAACCCCCATGCGGAATCGATGGAAAACCCTCAACTTGGAAACACTCATACGTAACCACAAAAGCCTAGAGAGAGTGGCGCGGGACGGACTATTAAACCACCTAGAGTATGTGCAAAGCTGAGCCCGCTCAGACGGGCAGAGACGAGGAGAGACATGCAAGCCCTCCCAGGGTTGGCGGCCATGCCGACGCAAGAGGTCCCGAAGGGACGGCATATCAATCGGATGAGGGGCTTGACAATCTATCTGATAAGGATAGCCAACCTTAATAAGGGCCTTCATGAAATACCCTGCCCAAGTGGGAGTACGGGTAGTGACGCCATAAAAGCACGAGTCGCGAAGAATCAAGGCATAAAGATGATCATGAGGCAAAGACACCAACGAGTTCCAAAAGGTGGCCATACGCTTCAGCCAGTGATGAGCGAGGGGTTGAAGCCCCAACTCAGCTAACAAAATCGGAGTGGCCACCGAGGGGCGCACCCCTAACAACATCTTCAACATGACCAAGTAACTAGACTCTAAGAGCTGAACAGAAGGGGCCGCAGCCGGTGAACGAAAAGAACGCCATCCCCAAATCTCACATGCATACGACGCCGTGGGCACAACACACATGAGAATCAACTTAAGAAGAAGACCTATAGAGGCCGCGCACTGCAGGTTACCATACTTACGCATAAGGGAGCTCCAGGTGGCCCACATTTTACCATTCAGCAGGCCAAAGGTGCCCCCCACACCCCCAACCGAGGATAAAATAACACCCAAGTATTTCTTAGTATATACGACGGGAAGCATGACCCCGTCACAAACCCACTGAAAGGAAGGGGGCGACTCGGGCGACGATGGAAAGACCATGACATCGGTCTTGATGGGATTAATACGCATATACGAAAAGCCACACCAATGAACAACGGCGTCAATGAGTTGTTGCAAGCCCTCTGCCGTTTCAGCAAGAAGTATCAAATCATCAGCGTACATTTGAGCCGGGACATGAGTCCCATCTCGAGTTTGGGGACCAACCCCAGGACAAGTAGCCCGAATCTGCCTAAGGAGCCCATCAGCATAAACCGTGAATAACGTGGGACTAATCGGAGACCCCTGGGTAACCCCAGCACCCGAAGCGTGGAAAGATCCAGCCATGCCCCCAGCAACAACCGTAAACCGAACACCATCATACGTGGACCGTACCGCGCGGATAAAACCTTCAGCCACCCCGAGGCGCCTGAGGGCCTCCCATAAGTAATGCCGAGGAACACGATCATAGGCTTTAGATAGATCTAAGAAACAGCAATACAACGGGGCAGTGGGCGTAGCTAAGTCAACAAAATGCTGTAGAGTAAACAACGCATGTAACGTCGAGAACCCAGGGCGGAAACCACATTGCTCAGGACAGCGAAAGCGATTTTCTTCTAAATACCGCACGAGTCGGGTGTTCAACAATGAGGCATAGAGGCGAACTAAGGGGTCTTGCACAGCAATGGGGCGATAATTCGTGGTATCAAGCACAGACCGGGAGGAGTCTTTCAGGACCGGGGTGACTGTGAGGATGTCATGGTCAGGGGGCAGACACCCCGCGCCTAACATAGCATTCAAAATTGCAGTGAGGGATGGGGCCAATAAGTGAGGGGGAGCCACCACCTCCGGGGTCCTACACTGTTGCGCAAACCGAAGGAACTCAGAGGGGAACCCACCAAGCCCTGCTGCTCTACCGGGTTTCAATGCCGACAAAGCAACTTCCACCTCTACGGGAGTGAAAGGCCTGTGAAGATCACTAAGGACCTGCACAACCTGGTGTGGAAAAGCCACCTCTGAGAGGGGTGCATGATCCACCACCGAAGAGCCCTGGAGGCCTGCGGCAAAGGATTCCCATGCAGAGGGATGACACAGAGGACCTGGGAGCGGGGGTGGGGAGCCATTGAGCAGGCGCCAAAACCGGCGGGGCTCCGTATGGAACATTGCAATAACGTCTTGAAGCTGAGTCAGGAGCCAAGACCTCTTTTGAGATCTCACGAAGGAATGGTACCGGCGTTCCAAGAGAACCACTGGGGGAGCCCGCCATCCTAGCTGCCTACCCAACCTCTTCCACTCCCGTTTTAACGCAAAACACTGGTGAGTGAAGAAAGGCTTCCACGGCGGCCGAGAAGGGGGACTTTCCCGCCGCGACACCTTCATATGCGCATGTGTAGCTGACCGAGAAATGACAGCCATAAGAAGAGAAGATGCCCCAGGGAGATCACCCGATTGAGCAAGTTCTGCGCATGTACGTAGTGAGGGCTCCTCCCCTTCTAAGGCATGCACATAGGCACGACGGTGGGTCCCTTTCCACGTGACACGAGAGACCTTATGGAGTGGGAGAGGAGTCGATGAACAATGCAAGACTGGAATCCGAAGAAGAACATGGAGAGAATAATGATCAGAACCTCGTAAGTCAGCTTGCACCCGAATACTCGTGACATGAGGAAGAAGGGGCGCTGAGACTAAGACATGATCAGGACGGGTGCCTCCCCGAGGAGTGGGAAAAGAAGGGGGCTCATGGAGATCCCCATCGACCCGCCCCGTGCAGAGAACCAACCCTGTTGTCGCAGACAAATCCACTAAACGACGGCCATGTGGATTTTGGCCAACCGGCACTGGGACAACTGAAGAAGACGACGTGGATGCAAAAGAAACTCGAGCATTGAAATCACCCGCCAACACCACTGAACCATCGAGCAAAGCCTCCTGAATGCGACCCTCAAGCTCAGCCATCCGATGAGGCATGGGAACCTCTTGGAGACGGGGAGAGCCCTCGGGGGGAACATACACCCCTCCCACATACAGAGGTGGGGAATGGGCACCCATGAAAGTCACTTTAACCCACAATGAAGAAGATGTGGAACCCCACAATTGCGCACTATACCCACTATGATCCCGCACAGCAATCAGCATACCAAGACCCCTCTTGTGGGGGAGGGGAAGTGGAGAAAAGGAAGGAGAAGATAAGGATAGAAACACCCGATAACCCCTAAACAGAGCTGGGTCATACGCATGGGAGAGTGTTTCCTGCAGAAGAATCACATCATGTTCCCGAAAATAAGAAAAATAATCATGGAGAGCAACCTTCGAGTCGGTTAGGCCATTCACGTTCCACACTAAAATGGATAGCCCAATGTGGCCCTGACACCCCTATGCATGATCACCGGGAGGAGTAGGGCCGGACGCCGAGGTGGGCCCCGGAGAAGCCACCCCCTCACCAAGGCCACCAAGGGGGGGTGAGGACCCTGAAATGCCTCCAGCCGGACCCAAAACAACCCCCCCACCCAATCTAGAGTGGGAGAGAGGAACAAGGGTAGGTGCCCCACCCTCCTTGACCTTGAAGAGGCGGTCACCCCTCCAGAAGACGCGCCACCCAGCATTCCTCAAAGCTATGGCTTCAGCAGTGCGCTCCTTGCGTGTTGCACGCTGGGCGGGGGTTAAATCATCATCCATAGTGATTCCATTAAGCCGTAGCTGCTTGGCATGTTTAAACGCCGCGTGTTTCTGCTCCACAGTTGCGAACTTGATGAGGATGGGACGAGGTCTTTGGGCCTGCGGGTTCTGTCGCCCCAAACGATGGCACTCAATAATGCCATTATTTTCTGAGGTCACACCACCAGAAATGAGGGACTTAACTTCGGTCAACGAGTCCCGTGGGACTTCGTTGACATTATATAGAATGGCATTGGGAGCTTTCCATTGGCGCTCCAGGCCCTCCTGTCGCGACAAAAGCCGGTTGATTTCATTGGAGTGAAGCTCTTGAAGGGCTCTAATAGTCTCTTGAGCCTGGCGGAGCTCTGCAGTTGCACGGTGACTGTCGGCAATGGACAATGTGATCTGGTCCAATCTGTCACTGACCTGCTTGAACTGCGCCGTGAGATTCGGAACAAGCTGTTCTACTACTTTTGTTACTACCTCAGTAATTATGGTGGGCAGAATGTTCTTCAGGGCCTCCTGGATCGGGCCTGACAGAGCACCATCAACGGCGATGGCGGCATCACCAGGGGGAGGTGTAGTCGAACGAACACGCTTCTCCCCTAAAAGTGTAAACATAGACGTCATTGTAGAAGTGTATCTGGTGTCAAAAGCCCTTTTTGTGTCCGGGACCAACCCAACCCATGGGAACCCCCGGGAGCATACTGGGCACACTGGACGGTCTCGATTCCGATTTCCGCATGAAATGTTGCCAGCGTGAATCAGTACCGCAGGAATCGGAAGAGCGGCAGCAGGACACTTCACCGCTGAACCGCATGCGAGCAACATATAAAGATTTCACCACAGTTGTCTTGATCCTCCCGTTAATGTATGTTTCTGAAAAATACTGACATTCAGGCTTTCTTCATTTGATCTTTTCTGACGGGTTAAGGTAGGATTATGGTCCCGGAACTTCTTCCGGTGCTGGTCGGCATACAATTTCTGCAAAATGCAGCTTTATTTCTGATCTTAGCACGTTCATTTGGTTTAGTTGGCTTCCCAAGAAGGGAATGGTGGGTACTGCCGAGGTAATGGACAGTGTTCTACGGTGTGTATGTCGGGGATTGTTTACCTCCGTCTGCCTCCACCTGGAACGTTTGGCTGACCTATGCATGTCATGATGCTGGGTTGATGTTTCGATTTCCAGGTCCACGCACTGGTGGGATACAATCGTCTGTAAACAGTGGGAAGAAGAGTTCGATATTGAACGCAGGGATGTAGCATACATAAGGGTAAGCTATAACCACAGTGATGGTGAAATTTGATTAACGAGGGCGCGCATTTTCCCTGTCTCATCTTTCTTTGCTTGTCTTCGTTATCCACAGCTTAACAGCCTCCTTTTTGAATGGCACATGTGGCATGTGTATTGCAGGCATTTCGAGTTGACAAAGCCACATTCCATCTCATCAGTAATATTGTGGAGTTACATGTAAAGAATTGCGATACCCGCTGGAGGCAGGCTATTGATGTGCGACGTAGAGTAGGTATTGCACTATATCGTTTGGGCCAAGGCAGCACATATGCAGAAACTGGCGAAAAATTTGGAGTCGGGGCCAGCACAGCTAGGAAAGTTTGTAAAGAAGTTTTCAGGGCATTATGGAGAAAAAGAAAAATGTACATTGGGTGGGGTGAGGGTAATGAGGGGTTGATGTCAACCATGAACAAGTTCAGTACACAATTGGGTTGGCCAGGATGTGTGGGAGCCATAGACGGCTGTCATATCCCAATCTCCAGCCCTCCACATTCTGGTGGAGTATATTATAACAGAAAGTCCTTCCACAGTATCATTTTACAAGGAGTTGTTGATGCAGATCGAAGGTTTGTGGACATTGACATCGGATACCCGGGGATAAACCATGATGCATTTGTATACAGCAGAAGTAAATTTTATTCCTTTGCAAGAAACAGGTTTGGTTTGACTAACAAGAAAATACGGGTAGGAAGAGGACACAAAGTGGTTCCATATGTGTTGGGGGACCCTGCATACCCCTTGTCTCCATGGTTGATGAAGGGTTTTCCCTCATCAAGGTGCAAAGACAAACGGCTTGCATTCTTTACATACAAATTAAGTCGTGCTCGCATGAGAGTAGAACAGGCGTTTGGAATACTGAAGCAACGCTGGAGATTATTGAAGGTGGAGCAAAAGGTTCAAGTAAGGGATCATTGCTATGCGGTAGGAGCAGCATGCATCCTGCACAATATTTGTATTGAAAGGAAGCTAAAAATGGTTGATCCAACATTGAATGAACTTAATCGAGACGATTTGAGGACTGCTGAGCTTGATGACATTTTGAGAAGAGCGGGTCTTGAAGCAACCACGCTGTCATCAGCTGAAGATCCCCTTTGGAGTCATGAGCTACCTAGGGTGAGAAGTAAGGGGGAAAAAATGAGGGACATTCTAGTCAAGCATTGGGAGCATTCATCTCAGTTTTCTAGATGGGAAAATCCACATCAAACTTGATGTGGAAATAAGCGTCTTAAGACATACGGTGTTTAAGCTTGATATCTTGTACGTACAGATATTGTCATCCTTTGTGAAATGCTGATGTGGAGCTACATTGCATTTCATTGATATGTAATCTGGAATATGCTTGTGTCCGGAAGATTTAAATGCATATTTGACCATTGTTTATTCATTTGCACATGAGTTTCGGAAATGTTTCTCCATACTAATACAGAATGTAACAACTCGGCATCGTGCGCGCAACGATAAACCAAACTGGCATGGGCACCTCACATTTCCCAGTAATACCCAAAATTCTCTACACATGTCCATTTCATCTCACACGCCACTTAGCTTTGCTATGAAAGAAGTGTCTATGCTAATGATGTCCAGCAAGACTGACCCTCCCTCTGAACCTCATTCCCTGACTTGCAGAGTTGGCAGAAATGTCAATATTCACACAAGTCCAATCCATCTTACATGCAAGTCAGTTATCCCATAAACCTAGTGTCTATGCTATTGATGGCAAGGATGATGCACTCTCTGAAATTCATTCCCTTAACTTGAGAATATGCTACATTGTGAGAGTATAATCCAACTGCCCTGGTGCGCGCAACGATAAAACCAAACGAATTTTGGGCATATTTCATAGTAATGCCCAAAATTCTCTAAACATGTCCATTTCATCTCACATGCCACTTAGCTTTGCCATGAAAGAAGTGTCTATGCTAAGGATGTCCAGCAAGACTGCCCCTCCCTCTGAACCTCATTCCTTGACTTGAAGCATTGGCAGAATTTCACCATTTACACAAGTCCAGTACATATTACATGCAAGTCAGCTATCCCATAAAACTAGTGTCTATGCTATTATGACCAGCAAGGATGATGCACTCTCTGATATTCATTCCCTTAACTTGAGAATATGCTACATTGTGAGAGTATAATCCAAGTGCCCTCGTGCGCGCAACGATAAAACCAAACTTTGCATGGGCACCTCATATTTCACAGTAATGCCCAAAATTCTCTAAACATGTCCATTTCATGTCACATGCCGCTTAGCTTTGCCATGAAAGAAGTGTCTATGCTAAGGATGTCCAGCAAGACTGCCCCTCCCTCTGAACCTCATTCCCTGACTTGAAGCATTGGCAGAATTTTACCATTTACACAAGTCCAGTACATATTACATGCAAGTCAGCTATCCCATAAAACTAGTGTCTATGCTATTATGACCAGCAAGGATGATGCACTCTCTGAAATTCATTCCCTTAACTTGGAATATGCTACATTGTGAGAGTATAATCCAACTGCCCTGGTGCGCGCAACGATAAAACCAAACGAATTTTGGGCATATTTCATAGTAATGCCCAAAATTCTCTAAACATGTCCATTTCATCTCACATGCCACTTAGCTTTGCCATGAAAGAAGTGTCTATGCTAAGGATGTCCAGCAAGACTGCCCCTCCCTCTGAACCTCATTCCTTGACTTGAAGCATTGGCAGAATTTCACCATTTACACAAGTCCAGTACATATTACATGCAAGTCAGCTATCCCATAAAACTAGTGTCTATGCTATTATGACCAGCAAGGATGATGCACTCTCTGATATTCATTCCCTTAACTTGAGAATATGCTACATTGTGAGAGTATAATCCAAGTGCCCTCGTGCGCGCAACGATAAAACCAAACTTTGCATGGGCACCTCATATTTCACAGTAATGCCCAAAATTCTCTACACATGTCCATTTCATGTCACATGCCACTTAGCTTTGCCATGAAAGAAGTGTCTATGCTAATGATGTCCAGCAAGACTGACCCTCCCTCTGAACCTCATTCCCTGACTTGCAGAGTTGGCAGAAATGTCAATATTCACACAAGTCCAGTACATCTTACATGCAAGTCAACTATCCCATAAAACTAGTGTCTATGCTATTATGACCAGCAAGGATGATGCACTCTCTGATATTCATTCCCTTAACTTGAGAATATGCTACATTGTGAGAGTATAATCCAAGTGCCCTCGTGCGCGCAACGATAAAACCAAACTTTGCATGGGCACCTCATATTTCACAGTAATGCCCAAAATTCTCTAAACATGTCCATTTCATGTCACATGCCGCTTAGCTTTGCCATGAAAGAAGTGTCTATGCTAAGGATGTCCAGCAAGACTGCCCCTCCCTCTGAACCTCATTCCCTGACTTGAAGCATTGGCAGAATTTTACCATTTACACAAGTCCAGTACATATTACATGCAAGTCAGCTATCCCATAAAACTAGTGTCTATGCTATTATGACCAGCAAGGATGATGCACTCTCTGAAATTCATTCCCTTAACTTGGAATATGCTACATTGTGAGAGTATAATCCAACTGCCCTGGTGCGCGCAACGATAAAACCAAACGAATTTTGGGCATATTTCATAGTAATGCCCAAAATTCTCTAAACATGTCCATTTCATCTCACATGCCACTTAGCTTTGCCATGAAAGAAGTGTCTATGCTAAGGATGTCCAGCAAGACTGCCCCTCCCTCTGAACCTCATTCCTTGACTTGAAGCATTGGCAGAATTTCACCATTTACACAAGTCCAGTACATATTACATGCAAGTCAGCTATCCCATAAAACTAGTGTCTATGCTATTATGACCAGCAAGGATGATGCACTCTCTGATATTCATTCCCTTAACTTGAGAATATGCTACATTGTGAGAGTATAATCCAAGTGCCCTCGTGCGCGCAACGATAAAACCAAACTTTGCATGGGCACCTCATATTTCACAGTAATGCCCAAAATTCTCTACACATGTCCATTTCATGTCACATGCCACTTAGCTTTGCCATGAAAGAAGTGTCTATGCTAATGATGTCCAGCAAGACTGACCCTCCCTCTGAACCTCATTCCCTGACTTGCAGAGTTGGCAGAAATGTCAATATTCACACAAGTCCAGTACATCTTACATGCAAGTCAACTATCCCATAAAACTAGTGTCTATGCTATTGATGGCAAGGATGATGCACTCTCTGAAATTAATGAGAATATGCTGCTTCATTGGCAGAAATGTCAACGTAACATTTAACTGTAAACTATATGGTGCTGTCTTCTCGTCCCCTTGATACTCGTGATTAAGGCTTCCTCAATTTGGTTTGGTCACTAGAAGCCATCATATCCCGAAATTCTGCGCACCACCAAAATTTTAGTTGACTTGCCAGCCTCCACTGCTTTGTCATGTCACACCTCCCTTCAACACATGGGTTGGCGCCGTACGATCGTAGTACATACCTTGTAGGCCTTGCCAACCAAACAAATTTATGTATTGCTGCACGTTGGGATCTAAAATGGGGGGTACTCCTGCACATCCCATTGTCCATAATTATGTTTCAAGAATGTAACCATGTGCATTGAATATGTGAAGTACGTATTAGTCTTACCTAGTGGCAGCTGATTCACAGGTGCGGAATTCAAGTTGGGGCAGTTACTTTGAGGTGCTGCTGGCGTTGGTCCAAGAGGTTGGGGATGGTTTATTTCTTGGGGATCTGCTCGGGCCCCCACCATTAGTGCTTGAGTTTACACACACACACACACACACACACACACACACACACACACACACACACACACACACACACACACACACGCACACGCACGCACGCACGCACGCGCGCAGGCAGGCAGGCAGGCAGGCAGGCAGGCAGGCAGGCAGGCAGGCAGGCAGGCAGGCAGGCAGGCAGGCAGGCAGGCAGGCAGGCAGGCAGGCAGGCACGCACGCACACACGCACGCACGCACGCACGCACGCACGCACACACACACACACACACACACACACACACACACACACACACACACACACACACACGCAAAAAACAGAAAATTTAGGCTTCATCACTAAAAAAGGATTGACAAAAGGCTTACATGCACTTTTCCCTGTAGGTTTGCCCCGAGCAGCTGCAACCTTCTTTGCCCGGGGAGGGCTGTCATCCAGCAATACTACCTCATCTCTGGTTCCATCAATGGAGTTGGGGGCTGTATGGACACATTATTGATTTAGTAATTTCATGCACCAAACCGCTGAGGTTTTCAAATAATTGCATTACTTGTGTACGAGGTGTCATGCCAAAACTACCTTTGGAACTTTGGGGTAAAATGAATTTGTTGATGTAATCTTCCAATTCTTTCAACGTCATACCCACTGGCTCCCCCTGTAACTTTCTCTTAGCAAATTCTGCGCGCAGCTCCAATGCTTTGTCCTCTGGCGTTGGTTTTTGGGCCTCTGCTGCTAATTGTTGGCTCTTCTGATAAGTAGTTGGCCAGCTTTCCAGAAATCCGCCAACTGCTTGTGAGGCAGCAGCAATTTTGGTAACCGCATCGTCCAAGCCAGGCGCAGATTTCTTCTCCCTTGCAATCCGCTTCCCTGTGATATGCTTATCAACAGGTTTGGGGGTCTCAAGGGAGCAAGCATGACCCCCCTTCCTTGACCGTGCAGCTCTTTTTTTAAATGGGGATGTTGCAGTTCCCTCTTGCTCTTCTGTTTGCACGGGAGGGTCCCCCCGAGACCCAGTTTTCCCATGGGTGGAGGGGGCAGTTCTAGACCCATCCAAAGGGGTCAAGGAGTTCACATTTTCCTCATCATAGGGATCACTGAAGTCACGACTGAAGTCATCACAATCCTCATTATCCGCGTCGATAGTGGATATCTGGGAACCTGTGCACCATGCATGTCATATATTGTGTGTGTTGGATGCATAAATGCAAGCTGAAATCATGATTTGTGGGGCATACACCCACCACTTCCTTCAGATGAGTCTTCATTAGCTAAATGGAGCTCAGGCAGAGCGATAGATGTGTTAAACACTCTGTCAGCAACCTGTAGAATAGAGTACAATGATGTCATGGATACCATCCGAAAAAACCAGGAGCAAGGGGTCAGAAGAAATACTCTTTAAGGAAAATGCCCGAAATTTTGCAGTCACATACCTCTTTAAGACTTCTTTCTTCTTCTGTTAAAGCACCCTCTCCGGATCGCCCAGGACCTGCAAATTTCTTTTTGTACCTGGCCCTTGCGTTTTACCATTTCTTTCGTGACACCATCTAAGAAAAGTTTGTTGTAAACAAGATCATTGGTAAATTTCTGCCATTCTTTGGCAGAAAGATTCCTATCTAGTATTAAATGTTTGGACCCCTTTTCAAGTTTCTCCCAGTAATTCTCATACAAGGCCAGGACTTTTGCTTCCCAAGCTAACCCACTATTGCTCTTAAATGATTTGTATTTTTCATCTCGGGCATTGGAGCTCTTGTTGCTGTCCCGCTCGTCCACAGCCCGGGATGTGGATTGATCCCCAATGTCATTTCTATTAGGCATGACGCGCACCGGCCCCCAAAGGTGGATTATCCGCCTGGAAGTAAAAGTAAAACTTTCTGTCAAGGCGGATTTATGATAGAAGGTTTTGAGTGGCTGAATCGCGAGTCAAATCCTGAGCGTCTCGAGGATTTCAACCCGGATTTCGGGGGCCTCCGATTCGCTTGATTCAAGCGCCACGACATTCTTCGCAGGGTCCCCTATAAGTCCTACTCTGTTTGGTCTTTATTCGGATGGTCTGATTCGTTATATTGAAGCTCGGTGTCCGGGTGTGGGACCCGCCACCCGGGATGGTCGTTGTGTCCCTATTCAAGGTTATGCTGATGATTATACACTCCAGGCCAAGTCCATGGAGGAGTTGCAGGCTCACCTTCTCCCCGCTGCTTCAGAGTGGTGCCAGTCCGCACGTATGCGGGTGCGTGTTCCTAAGTGCCATGCCATGGTCTTCCCCCCCTCGAAGGACGCCCCCCCTCCCGTGCTGTATGAGGGTCAACCCCTGCCTCAGGTGACCCAGGCTCGTCATGTAGGTGTCATGCTTTCTACGGCTTCAGGCATTGGGGCCACCTTTGGCCATTTACGTGGTAAGATGTGGGGGGCCTGGTCTACTATTAGCACGCGTTATGGTAACCTCAAATGTGCCACCTCGATCGGTATTCTCTTGCGTCTCTTCTTAGCATGTGTGGTGCCTGCCTGCTCATATGGGTGTGAGGTTTGGGGTCTACGGGTGTTTTCCCCATCTTCCACTCGGCCCTCCGCTAAGGATTTAGAAAAGGATTTTCTTACTATGTTACGGATGATCCTTGGGGTTCGTCAAACGGTCCGCACCGATGTGCTCCATGCTGAGGTTGGCGTTTGGCCCCTTCATCATATCTGGTTCAAGCGTGTGGTCACTTTTTGGAACTCTCTGGTGGATCTCCCAGCCGACCACTTGTATGCACGTATTCATAGGGACTCATGCTACTATGGCGTAACGCCTCGTTCCCCGTCCTGGGCGGGTTCTTTTATCGCTGCCCTTCGCCGCTTAGGTTACCCTTATGCGGCTGATTGTCAGCGCCCGCAGCCCGTTGATATGGATACCTTTTTAGCTCTCATTAGGCAGGCCAATACCCTCCCTGTGGCCTCTCTCCATGTCTCCCCTCGGTTAGCCCCTGCTGATCCCCAGCTATGTACTTATGTGCGGTGGTTTGCGCGCCCCACTAAGGCTCAGCGCTCCCGCCTCCTTTATCTGTCTCTTGATGTTGCCAAGGTCCGGCTCTTTCTCAGGTTTCGTCTTGGTGTTCATGGCCTCCCCATTGACATGGGCCGCAGACAACGTCTTCCGCGCCTTCAGCGCCTGTGTGATATGTGTGGCTCCTCTGTGGGTGATGAACACCACTTTGTCTTTCACTGTCCCGCTCTTATTGCGGTGCGGGACCGTTATCCCCACTTGTTTGTGGGTCCTTCTAGATCTCTTCGGCAGTTCATTTGGCACGCTGACTTGCGTGCGGTCGTCTCCTTTATCTCGGATGCATTCCAGGCTCGTGCTGATTTACGCCGGCTACGGTGACTTGGCCGCAGCCACGTCTGTGGCTGCCCCCCCCCCCTATCCCCCCTTCCCTCCCCTTTTCGTTTGCTCAGTTATGCCTTCGCTCTTCGCTTGGCCACTTCTTGTGGTCAGTTCTTCCTAGTTTTAGCTTGTGTGTGTGTTGTGGACCTCTCATCATGCCCTCGTGGCTGGACAGATGTAACTTCTTCTTCTTCTCTTTACAAGAGTGGAGTAAAAAAGACCAGCCCAATGTTCAGGGACCCAAACCCCCAATGTGTCAAGCTATGAGTCACACCCGGCGAGCGGCCAGCTGGCGACCCACAGCCGCCGCAATGATGAAACTGACCCGACGAATGACAAAATATCCCTCCACATCTTCTTGAGCAATGATGGCTTGGTTCAAAAGCCCCTGGAGCCTCTGCAACAAGGCCAGCGCATCAGCATGCAACCCTCCCAATGTTTCAAAAGCGAAGGCTTGGAAAGCCACAGGCGGCTGCTGACGCGACAACAAGACAGCATAGCGGGTCTGCTTGTCTTGGGCAGCGCGCGCGGCGGCCCCACCCGGCACGAAGTGCAGCAAGTTGGCAACTGTGAGTGGGGAAGAGCCAACGATGTCGATATAAAGGTCACGCCCCTCCTCCCACGCATGGAGGCGGAGGTCTGCGCGACGGCGCTCCTGGCCAGGGACAGGGGTGGGAAAGGCGGGTTCCCGGGTGACCCGCTGACGAGCTGAGGTAAGGACAGCGTCCAGGCCGTTACGAACGGAGTAATGTCGGCCGACAATGGCAACATCCCCCCCTGAGGTGCAGTGGACCGCGTGGTCGCCCCAGACATCCAACTCCCTCAAGCAGCACGGGCATTGGGAGCCAGGGTGGAAAATGGGGATCAAGAGCTGGTATTGAAGGCGGCAGCGGAACGACTCTGGGGGCATGGTTTGCTGCAAATGGGGAACTGGGAGAGCCAGCAGCCAATCAGACGCTCCCGGCTGTGTAAGAGATTGGAGCACAGCACGGTCGCGATCCGAGCGAGCAGGGTCATCAAGAACCTCCTGGTATGCGCGGTGAGACAAGGGTTTGGACAGCCGGGCTTGCACTTTGCTGCGGACAAAATCCGGATCCTCGAAGAGCGCCGCATCGAAATCAGGAACAAGGGCGCAGTAGTCAGCCTTGGCAGCGAGGGCAGCGGGGACAAGAGGGGCAGTGGATGTCCCCAGAAGGCGGTCCTGGAGGGGGGCTGTCTGCGTGACGGAGGCGAGATAGGCACAAGGCAGAAGGGAAGTGGCCTTAGTGACCCCGAGACCCCCCTGGGCAATAGGCAAGCCAGCCAAGGTTTGCTGCAAAGGGCCAAAACCACCACCACCAGCTGTGACAATGGATTGGAGGACCTGGGTTTGGAGCATATCAAAGGTCACCAAAGCTTGCGCAGCTGCAGCTGGCGGCATGGTCCGGGCTGTGAAAACCACCTTGCAGGTCCCAAGGCAACTGCGAAGCAAGAGAAGCTCGGCTTGGGGGTGGCGGAGAAGCGGCAAACGCTGGAGCGAGGCTGCCACGGCATCAACGTGCGCCTGGGCTACGGAAGCCGCGTACTCGACTGACACGGTGACCGCTGCCCCCAACACTATCAAACCAGCACGAGTTTCATTGACGAAGCCCAGAGGGAACCCATCCAAATGCTGAGGGTTCGGGCGCGGCGACCACACACAGCACTTGTGAGGGTTGAGGCGCAAGCCATATGCGGGGGCCCGGTCAACAACCAACTGGACTGCCTGCTGCGCTGCGGGCACGGGACCAACAAACGTGCCGTCATCCAGATACCACCCTTGGTGGACGTCGGGACACTCCCGATGAAGGTCAAGGAGGAGTGGCTGGACAGTGAGCGCAAAAAGCAGCGGAGAGAGGGGGTCTCCTTGCTGGACCCCTGTTGTGGAGTCCACGACATGGGGCCCAACATACTGATGGGCCGCGCAGCCGTACGTCGTCGCCACATACTGCCAGATGCTGGGGCAATGGAGGGCGACTTCCCCAAGCATGCGGTTGCGGTCGACCGTATTGAAAGCATTTTGGAAGTCCAAGCTGACAACGACGAGGTCGGGGGAATCTTGCTGGTGTGCCACCAAGCGGTTGAGGGCATGGACGAGGCCTTCTGCACCCCCTCGGACTCCAACCCCAACTTGGTGTGGCTGCAAATACTCACTGACAGCGGGCAAGACGGCTGCAACAGCTATCTTGGAAACCAGACGGCGCAGGGTGAGCCCCACTGCAATGGGCCGGATACCCCCATTGGGCTTCAAGAGAGGGGTGATGGGAGCGCTGGCCCAATAAGATCGCAAGGGAGGGGGAACATCCCCAGCTAAGGCCCGATTGACCACGCTAAGGAGGCTGTCCAATAAGAGGTCTGAGCCACCTACAGAGAAGGCATGTTTTATATGTAATGGGGTCAAGCCGTCCCGCCCGCCAGCGGTACCAGGTGGGAAGGTTTTGAGGGCAGCCAAGACTTCCTCCACTTGGGCACGGTAAGGGGCCTGCGCAGGCGGGGCGCCAACGGGAAGCGGTCGGATAGGATGAAGCGCTGCCAATGCAGCACATGTGTCAGGCGTGGCTGGGGCGATGGTGGCAGGCTCCAACATCCGAACAGCCGCTGATAAATGGCCATCTGCAACCTTGCGCAAGACGCGAGCGGCAAGCGCCGCATCGTCTAATGGGCGGGGTGGGGCAGTGGCTGCAGGCGCGGTGGCCAAGAGTTCATCAATTAGGCCATCAATATCCCCATCCAACCATGCGCGGGCCCGACGACGGACGTGCTGCGCAACTCCCTCACCCCGAGGCCTGCGACGAGCTGACAGGACGCACATCGGAAGGATCAACAGCTCAACCCAGGCAGCCTCGGAGCCCGAGTCCGCAACAGCCTTGAGAGCGGACCGCAATGCTGCAGCCCAAGGTATCCATGCTGACCTAGGGACCCTGCGGTACGAATGGTGACCAAGGGTGAAAACTTGATGGACAAGGGCAGGGGTCAGGGGATGGCGGCGGACACGGGCCGGGGGAGCAGAGGGCGGAGGATCAGCAACGGCGGCGGATGCACGCGGTCGTCCTCGGGGTTGCGAATGGAGGCGGCCCTGGGGCTCTGAAGTATCCTGCGGCGGCGGTGCAGGGCGGGGAAGGCCAGGAAGAAGGTTAACATCAGGGGGAACCAGGCCATCCTCCAGATTCCACAAGCGCTGGCAGGTGTCTGGGTTGGTTGCGCACGAAAGAACTCCCAGGGAATGGGTTTTGAAGCAAGTGGTGCACAACCAGCTGGAGGTAGCTCGCAAGATAGCTTCAAGCTTCCTGTACTCTGCTGGGGATCTGAGTTGCGACACCCAGTCATCCCGCCCAGCATCGCCGAGCTTGTGGAACCTCTGCAAGTGACGTAGGAGCCCAGCACCCGTAGTGATCTTACGAGACTTGCATGATGCCTTCCAAGGGCAGGTGGGGTCAAAGAGAGGAACGCTGGCCATGGCATCACCAGCTGGGCATCCCAACCCCAAGACCGTTCTGGATGCTGGAAAGTGGTGAAGCCCCCAGTCCCTCTAAAAAACTGGCTGGGCTGAGGCGAAGCGGAGAAGAAAAGGGAAAACCAAGATGATGTGTGAAGAAACACAGTAGTAAGTGTTGTAAAACACTGGAATCTCCGTAAGTGCTGGATGCTGGGGAGGGGTGAAGCTGTGAGCCCTGTGAACGACGGGCCGGCGGAGGCAAATCTGAGGGGCCAAAAAAGAAAAAGAAAAAACCAATACTGTGTGTTAAGAAACACAGGAAGTGGGGAAGAACACGGGAAATTCCGCAGATGCCAGACGCCAGAAAGTTACGAAGCTGCCAGTCCTGCGGAAAGACTGGCCGAGCTGGTGCAAATCTGAGGAAGAAAACAGGAAAACCAATACGATGTGGTATCAAACTTCTTCTTCTTCTTCTTGGGCAACCCACTCCTCCATGCCAAGAGTGGGGTGGGAGTTTAGGGCTCTCGCCCCCATCTTCCGTTTTCGATAGGATAAAAAGAGCAGCCCAATGTCCATGTTCTTCTTCTTCTTCTTCTTCTTCCACTGTGTGTGCGCTCTTTTGACGGTTACATACAATTTAATCGGTGCCTTCTTTGGATACCTGCATTCTAACTACCGTTTTATGTTGTGCATTCTATCAGTATCTGCATTTCCATTTCAAGACAGCTGGGGGAAGATGGCTCTCGTCATCATCGGGTGGCTGTACATATACTTCTTCTTCTTCTTCTTCGCACGCGCGACAAGAAAACCCTGAATCGAAATCCGGAATCGAGTCGAGTGTGCCCAAGCCCTATGCATAGACGCGCTGACAGTGAAAGGATACCCATGGGTACCCTTGGGAAAGCCGTGAACATCACGGCTCGCGAGTCGCCTGACGTCCCCCGCATCAAGTCGCACGAAACAATGCGTCTGTTCTGCCAATTCAAAAGTATTTTACCATTGATTATCTTTCAGTTCATTACAAGGACTTTCTTCGACAAGAAGACTAGATTCATGCCAATTGTTGAAATGACTGCAACCGGTCGTCTTGAAGGATCATACACATTGCTAAAGAAACTTCGCCGACGCAGATGGTCAGACAGACAAAAACACAGAATCTTCTGGGATACAAAATTAGTTTTCGATGATGACTCATGTTTGATGTGTTCGAAATCAGATCTTTGCGCAATGTCAGAATTTTTTATGGGCATGTTCCTCGGTGATTTTTCAGAATCAAACATTAAAGAGATCAGGGTACAAGGTGTGCTGAAAAACGTTATGGAAGGCATGGTTGCAACTTATTACGACTTTGCGGTAAGCTCTAACGACCATCAATACAATTGTACTTACCTGCTATCCATTGAACCGCGTCAACTAGGGGTCGTGGGTTAAGACTTTTAACTTAAGAGTCGCTGTGCAATGTCTAATGGCGTCCTTAAGTCCATGATCCCTACTTAACTACCTCAAAAATGCTCGCATTCGCGCGCACACACAAGACACACACACACACACACACACACACACACACACACACACACACACACACACCACACACACACACACACACACACACACACACACAGAGATTGAGAGAGAGAGAGAGAGAGAGAGAGAGAGAGAGAGAGAGAGAGAGAGAGAGAGAGAGAGAGAGAGAGAGAGAGAGAGAGAGAGAGAGAAGAGAGAGAGAGAGAGAGAAAGAGAGAGAGAGAGAGAGAGAGAGACAGAGAGAGAGACAGACAGACAGAGGGAGGGGGGGGAGGGAGAGGGAGAGAGGGAGAGATAGGGGGAGGGATGGAGAGCGAGAAGAAGGGAGAGAGAGAGAGAGAGGGGGAGACAGAGAGAGAGAGAGAGAGAGAGAGAGAGAGAGAGAGAGAGAGAGAGAGAGAGAGAGAGAGAGAGAGAGAGAGAGAGAGAGAGAGAGAGGGGGGGGATCCCCTTCCTTGCTCGCTCCCTCCCTCTCTCCATCCTTATCGAGGGAGCGAGCGAGCGGGGGAAGGAGGGAGACGCAGACACAAGACGCACACGCCCACAAGGACACCCACCCACCCATCCACCCACCCACCCATACCCACCCACCCACACCCACCCTCCCACACACAGTGTGTGTGTGTGTGTGTGTGTGTGTGTGTGTGTGTGTGTGTGCTTTTGTGTGTGTGTGTGTGTGTGTGTGTGTGTTGTGTGTGTGTGTGTGTTTGTGTTTGTGTGTGTGTGTGTGTGTGTGTGTTTGCGCGTGCGCGAGCGCGTGCGTGTGTATGTGGGTGTGTGTTCGCGTTTGCGTGTGCGTTTGCGTGTGCGTACGCAGGCGCGGGCGTTCGTGCGTGCGTGCGAGTACGCTCTCAGCACACCGCTGCTGAATTTATATGTTAATTTGCAGCTGGGTTTAAATCCTGGGAATGTGGATGCATATGCACGGGCAGCGGACCAGTTTCTGTTCCCACATGTGACTGAAGCTTGCCGCGAGGTCATGCGCAAGAGTCTCACGATTGCGAATGCCTTCAATTACCTCTGCTTGTATGCCTTACTTGGCCTTATTGTATAAAACTTGCTTATGAAACCTTTGAATGGCTGTTGTGAACTAGTTTAGCATACAAGACGTCGGTACTGCTTTTGTTAGTTTACTAGAAACGTAGAGCTCCCTGTATACATGGAGGTACTGATTTGTAATTTTTATCTAAAAGGCTAACATATAGGCTAGTACATCCGCATCAGTGGTTTAATCGATCAATGAGGACTTCAAGCTGTATTCAGAACAGTTAATTGAATATTCACCTCACAATTCTCATGCGTTGTGCCTGAATATAAGAGCTGCCTGAATTTTTGGCATCGGAGTTCTTTAATATTTGCATGCGCTTAGCTGTTGTGTATTGTAAGCTTTGCCTAAAGAGCCTTTAAAGGCGTCTGAAAGGCTTTAACTCACAACCAAGTCCACGGATCACATCCTCCCGGAAAGCCTTCAAGGCTAGGAAATCATGACAATAAACTTGTAACTGAGACAAAAATTCTTCGTAGGCCAGGAAGGATTCAAACAAGCTTGTTTGGATTAAGCCTGAAGCCATTAAACGGTATTGGGCCAACACCGCCAATACTATTGGCACGCCGTTCCAGTCAGCGTCCGACTCAAGGCTCACGGTCGATTCAGTCCAGATCCGTTCATAAATAGAGCCCAAATTCTAACTCACAGAGGTTCTGAGAGTCTGAGTCCTTTACCCACGGTCCGATCGACACGATCCGCGAATCGGCAGGGTTCGATTTGGACGCTTTTTGTCGCTAACAGTATATACGTATTCTTGTCTCGTAATGGTTCACACATGCTCTTGCACACTAGAGTTCAACAGCACGGCAGGATCGGCAGGTCTCCAGCACGTAAATGCCCACGTAGGCCATACAGAAAACTGGACTCTCTGTTTAATTTCTCTGCAATGTTAAAGTTGAAACAAATTTTGAAGGGCGACGCGCTGAAAAACCTCATGAAGCTTTTAAACGTATATGATCATATGCGCATATAAAGCTTGTATACAGGGGCTTACAAAAGCTTGCAAAAATTGTTCAAGCAGCAATGCCATCACGATATCTTAACCTCCTATCTGGGTTGGTAAATATATGTTTATATATACTACACTGTTGTGGATGCCGTTTGCTGCTTGAAGAAGCATTTGGAAGCTCTATCGTCGTTTGTTAAAATATATACAGTAGTAAGTGTTTTACATATATATATATATATATATATATATATATATATATATATATATATATATATATATATATATATATATATATATATATATATATATATATATATATATATATATATATATATATATATATATATATATATATATATATATATGTAGTAAGTGTTTTACATGGGGACGTGCAGGGCAAATCAAGTGCCATCCCTTGCGGAAGACGTAAAGCACTTTAAAGGCTTCATTATAGAAAACATGCCCGCCAAGCTAAATGGCAATGAAGGTCATTTAGAAGATTTTTCGGTCCAGAACTTGTCAATGGATGCGCTGCGGAAAGTTTTGGAAAGGGGCTCTGAACTTGGGACAATTTCAGAGTCTATGAAAATATCTGCCATTATACAATGGATGAAGTGCAGCTGCGAGTTTTCTGATTTCACTACCAGAGTAGAAGGACCTCCTCCAAAAAGCTTAAGGTATTCTCCAGGTGATTGTCCTGGCGTTCCACCTCCTCCCGTCTTTGACTCAATATTGCTCGGTCGTAGTCGTTTCCAATGACACGTCCCTTGCGCTAGTGCTGGGAGTACCGGTACCCACCGATATTACTGGGGCCCCCGGGGGCTAACAGTTGAAGCCAATGATCATGTATATACACATGCATTGATGCACGCCTTATGTATATGTTCTGTACAGAAAATATATATACGTATATATATATATATATATATATATATATATATATATATATATATATATATATATATATATATATATATATATATATATATATATATTACATTCGTGTATATATATATATTACATTCGTGTATACGTATATATGTACACGTATATTTGTGTATGTATACACGATCATATTTATATATACATATATACAATTATAATATGACAATATTGGGTCTTCAGATTAAACTTGCCTTCAGGCAAACCTGGCTAAGACAAGTCCCTCATTATCTATCACTGATGAGTCATAGCAGTCATGACTATGATCATGGCCAGTTACGAGCAACAGTATCACTGATTCTTTGATCATGATGCATGCGATTTAGTTGCGGCCATTCGAAAACCTGCTTTGCATTCAATTCACAGGCAGACCTGGCTGAAAACAAGTCCCTCATTATCTATCACTGATTAGTCATAGCAGTCATGACCAGTTACGAGCAACAGTATCACTGATTCTTTGATCATGATGCATACAACTTAGTTGCGGCCATTCGTAAACCTGCTTTGCATTCAATTCACATGACCGGGATTATACATCCTGAAATTAGTAAGTCACATGATGCAGTTCGCGTTAAGTTGTTGCTAACGTTCCAGCGGAAATCCATGGATGTATCTATATAGGCAGACACAGATTGCGCACACTCTCCATATAGTCATGTAGGTCAGCAGTTGCGTGGAAGTTATCTTGTAAGTTTAACTTGCAAGCTCGCCTTCATGAATCAGACTACAGAGGTCGAAGATCTTCTAGATTTAGGAGATTATGTTTTACTGAAATCGAATCCACTTCGAAGTATTTGTTCTCATGTAACTTTGCGGTGCATTCAACATGTTCAGAACAGAATTCCCTGATCAATATTAATGGATCATCGCTATTGGTAAAGCGCCCGAGGGATTGTGTTTTAACCACATGCAGTTCGCTGCAAAATGCAGTACCATATGGTAGCTACTCTATATATAAAACATCCTGCACTCACATGTGTGTTTACAAATACATGTTTCGGACGAGGGAATAAATTCTATGTTTATTTGAGCTCCCTAATTGCATTCATCTGGAATATGTGGGTCATGAGTAATGACCATATATAGCCCGAGATGTTGGCCAACTGGGTCATATAACGTTGGCCTACCGATTGGCTGCAACATGGATTAGAGGGATTTGATGATATGGCTGCAGATCTGGAGGACAGATATCTTGTTGATCCTGAAGAGCTTGGATATCAACTTTGGCCCCCCAAAGTCCCCATGCCGGCTCCCTTGTTTTTCACCATCTGCCTTTCCCGCTTGGCACCTTCGGATGCACTGGACCTTCTCGCCCATCCTCGGGTCGCCATTGATCGTTTCTATCAGAGCAGCATCATGGAGGTTATTGGTTGCGAGCTAGTAGAGATGGACTCAAAAATCAAAGGTACGTACCAATATACAGATTATACCTGTATACAGATTTCCCACGTTTGTGCACCAAAATCACTAAAATAATTTGCAAACACCTCTTTTGCAGTTGTTGTGTACAATTGGCTGGAGTGCATTTGCAAAACTCATATGGGGCAGCTCTGATTTGGAGGGCTTGCATTTTTGGGTTCATACGTACATGTAGGGAACCAATACGAATTTTCCAGACAAAGCTTGGAGTGTCATTCCCCTTAGAAAGCAGGGATTACGAAAGTATACTCCCTTATATACATGTA
>KV908340.1:1011511-1019011 GCA_002005505.1 Botryococcus braunii | reverse complement strand
GGTCTTCTTGCCACATAAACGTCTGTACAGATCGACTCCTTTGTTGAAAGAGATGCATAAATTGTTGCCGTACATGTTGTACAGCCGGACAAGTGAACAACAGATGATGTTCATCACCAACGAGCTCTAAGGAGCACCTCGTGCAAATCCTCTGGTCTCGAGGGATGCCTTGTTGTCTACCTTTATCAATAGGAAGGTCATGACACCCTAATCTAAATCGCATAAAGGTCCGCAATGTACAATTAGGAAGGTGGAGTTTGAGCGCACTCTTACGCCGTGGCACATGAGGCGGACGTGCGAACCACCTTTGGTATCTGCAGAATAAGGCTCTTGGGGATGCACAAGTGCGAGGGGAGATGTCCAGGTCATCCCATATCATGTCACTTTTACGGTCTAACAGATCCTTTACCTGTGAAATGTCAATCTGCAAGGCTCTATCAAACCGCACATGGTCAGCTATATAGTATCCTAGTTTCTTAAGTTGTTGCATAAGGGTACCCGAAAACGTTTCTCGGCCTTCTACTATTGCCAACCTAATGTCATGCATGAGGACCTTGTAGTGTAATGAATCAGGTCTCATGGCCGCTATATTGTTCCAAAACCTGGCCATACGTAAAATCCAAGTTGACCACAAAGAAAATATGTTTAATTCACAATTGATTATTTCCTCAGGGATTGTCCGACGCACCCCCAAAATCTGAGCTAGGACCCGCTTGTGCGCATCCAATAGGGGTATACTACTAGGTTTTCCCGAAGACAATTGTCTGCCTTGAAAGCATCTGAATGCCCAGACTTCACATCCATAGGAGATGAGGGGTGGAAGGCAAGCTAAGTACAGTTCTGTCATGAGCATCATTGACATGTTGCAACCGAGATTGCTATAAGCTCTAGTAAGGTCTTCCCATGCTATCCAGAACCTCTGCTCGAGGTTCTTAATGCCGGCTTGAAGGCCATTCTTGGCATGAATCTGTAATCCAAGGTATTTAACCTCCTGTACCGGACCAATTCTAACCCCTGCAACCTCTAGAGAGGTAGAGGGTGTCCGAGGGTCTGGATTTACTGAAAGGTATTGCGTCTTGGCCCCATTTAGGCGCATGTCCATACTCTTACACCATTCTTGAGTAGCATTCACCAACACCTGTAGGTCCTCAACTGTAGGCGCGACGAGAACAAAATCGTCCGCAAAACCTAGCACTTGGATACGTATTATATTTAAACGTGTGCCATCAGGTAGCTGAAGGCCAGCCGTGGGACAATGGTGTGCAAGATATCGGGGGAGTCCATCCGACATAATTCCAAATAGTGTAGGGCTAATGGGGCACCCTTGAGGAACACCCGCACTTGATTTAAACAACCCCCCATGTTTGCCCTCAATCTTGATCGCCAAAACTGTACTGTCTATTACAGCTTGAGTAGCATAAAGAAAATCCCCTTGGATTCCCAACTGCTCCAAAATATGCCCTAACTTAAGACGCGATACCCTGTCGTAAGCTTTAGAGAGGTCCAGGAATGCAAAATGCAGTGGAGTGATGCCCATTGCCCAATCTATGAGGTGTTGTATAACAAACAGTTGATGGGTGGTGGACATTTCAGGACGGAAGCCTGTTTGGCAATCAACACGCAAACGGTACTTCTCCAAGTAAGATACCAGACGCGAGTTCAACACGTTGGCATACAACCTCATAAGAGATTCGCCCACGGCAATGGGGCGAGAATTTCCTCTGTTATACGCGTCCCCTTTCTTATATACCGGTGTCACCAAACATACATTTGACTCCGCCGGTATGGTACGTTGTCTAAGCGCCATAGTAAAAATGTCCGCAATGACATGACTTAACAGGTTTCGTGAGTAAGGATCCCCCGGGTGTGTAAGTGGCTGAGCATACCTAAACAACTCTGTAGGGTAACCATCTTTCCCCGGGGATTTCCCATTGGCAAGTGCTCGGAGACCCAGTTCAATTTCCTCGACTGTGAAGGGAGCATTCAGCTCGTCGCACTGGTCGTGACCATGATCTTCTGGGACTTGATGGGGAGGATATGCCCCAATAGGCAGATCATGCGCGGGCTCTTCAGTTCCAAGACCACTTGCAAGGGAATTTATATAAGAATCCCAAGCTGACACATCTCTAAGGGGTTCAGGCAGTCTATCTCTTTCACGCCGAAGGGTTTTCCAAAACCTATGGGGGTTGAAATGCTTTTGGTGTACCAATGTTTTTAGCTTTTGGGCCTGGTATGCCCTTTTCTTTTTCCTCACAATAGCATGGTACTTACGCTCTAACCTCCGGAACTCATCACCCCGCCATTTGGTTAACATTCCATACCTCCAGACTTCCCGTTTAAGGGCCCGGCATTCCTGGTCAAAAAAGGGTTGATGTTGACGCCGGTGTCCATTGTGGGGATATCTTTTGTATTGGTCATGCATTCCTGCTTTCTTTGCAGCATCTTTTATGAGTGCGTAGAGGCAATGAATGCTAGACTTAATGTCCCCATCTTCAACCGCTTTTTCACATTGGCTCATGAGGTTTAACTCATCACTCTGTAATGCTTGGACATATTGATCCCTTGCAAATTGGCACCAGCTAATTTGTGACAATGGGTGTCCCCCTTGATCAGAAGAGGGACACGGTCTAGGATGAATAGGAATAGACAAGGATGCACATAGTGGGAAATGGTCAGACTCTGACCTCTCACAATCAATGCCACTGTCTTCTAGGTGTGGGATAAGATTTGGGGATACAATGATATGGTCAAGTCGTGTTGCAGCTGATCTACGCGTACCGTGGTACGACACACCGGCCGGGATATCTCCCCTGACACGGCCAGTGCAAATGTAAACGCCTAATTTGTGGACAGCACGAAGAAGTTGCCGCCCATGGGGATTGACCTTTGGGTCCCCTCCAGGAGCCATGGGGGGAAGGGGACCAACTCTAGAATTAAGATCACCCCCTAGGAAAGCGTACCCTCCTACCTTTGCCTTACCGAGTGTTTTCTGGATTTCTTTCATTCTATTAGAAAAACTCAAAGATGATAGAAGGGGTGATCCAGAAGGGGGAATGTAAGTTGTTCCGATGATTAGAGGTAGTCCACCACCCTTGAACTGAATCTTAGCCCACAACGATTCTTGTTTGGTGCAATAGGGGAGAATATGGTATTCATTGCTACATCGAATACCAAGCAATAAGCCTTCCCCTGCCCTCCCTGAGTGTGATGCAGGGTGAAAGAATAGCTTGAAGGGGGCCCAGAGGTCTCTTTCGATAATTTGTCTTCTAGTCTCACTGAGCATGATAATGTCAAAGGTGTGAAGGTACTCTAAGAGGCCTCGAGATAACAGTTTGTCAGTGCTAAGGCCATTTATGTTCCAAACTATACATCTCAACCTCAGGTGGCTAGATATTTCCTATTGAGGGGTTGAGGGGTTGGGACCCAGGTCACCTCCCTCTAGGGTGGAAGGAGTCATAAGCTCTTCAAGCTCTGGCTCGCGTTGAATGGCGATACGCTTGCCATCGGTGGCCCCCGGGACATGGCGGGGAGTCGTCCTCTGCTGGGGTGGCATCCAATCCATGCCTTCAGCTGTGGCTGCATCCTCTCGTTGTACTTCGCTTACGGTGTAGGGCATTGTGGCTTGGACGCCAGGGGCTCGGTCAGCGTGGGCGGCAGCCGGCCGGCCCCCAGGCACTTGTCGGGGACGTGCGCCCAGGGTCCCCCCGGCTGGGGCAGCTGCCGTACGAGCCCCGGGCGCGTTTTGGCGGGTGCTATGTGTCGCCGTAGGTGTGACGTTCCCTCTGCTCATTGCAGAGGCCCTCCGAGACTCAAGCACTGTGCGCGGTCTGCCATTGACAATTGTCTTCCAGGCGTTGGGCTTGGGATCCAGGTGTGCTGGCTGGATTTCGTTGGAATAGTCCCTCATGGGTGGGGCCGGCCCATGAGGTTGACTGCTGGTCGAAGGAGTTGGTGCTACCCGGGGCTCTTGGGAAGCCCGGGCAGGAGGTGGGCCAGGAGGAGCTCCTCCTGGGACCCACTGATTGACTCTCCCATCTGCTCCGCGGAAGCAGAGGGTTCCTCCACGCCACAGCACTGGATAGCCTTGGGCTTTAAAGGCCTGGAAGTTTGGCAGAAGGCGCCGGCGCGCTTCTTGTTGGCTCGGCTTCTTGTTGGCTTGGCTTCTTGTTGGCTGAAGAGGATGAGGATGAGTAGACAGACATGGAGGAGGAGACATGAGAGTGAGGATAAGCAACATCGCTTCTTCAACAATCATTGAATGAAGTCTATATTTCCTTGGATGTGTGTATAGGTCCAGAACCAGGCAGCTCTTGAATGTCACGTCCTTTTTTAAGAATTTGACGGAAATATTGTCCAGCACCAGCCAGGAAAGATATCCAGAGCCAGTTTTTGAGGGTATCTCTGGGGATGAAAGTTCTTCAAGTTTCCGGTGTCTTTATACTTTCGGGGATAGTTAATACTAGTATTAACTTTCCCAGTACTGGGAAAGAGGTGAAAGCCAATGGATTCATATGCATGTCATGCCTCTATGCATGCCATGCACAGGCGCATATATATGTGCGCTTGTTGGCGGAGGGGCACCCTGCGTGGTCGAGTTTGGGGAACAGGGGGTGGGAACTTGCGTGGACATTCGTATGGAGCAAAAGCCCTTTTGAGCTCCAATGCATGCAAAGCATTGTTTACTGCACTGGCAAGTCTGGGTTGGGGTATAAGGGAATTCAAAGTCATTCATTTCAATGATCTTGAGTTGTAATCTGCTGAGTCTTTCTGATGCTTTGGGTCGTGCCTTGTATGGCGCAAAGGTCGTGTTCTTTGAGCAAGGCAGCTTTCCATGTACTCAAAAGATACAAGGCAAGTACCCTTAAACTCCGTAAAGCCGGGTCTGTTTCTTTCAAGAAGGCAGTCCTTACGAGGTCAACCCCTAAAATGGGAGTTTTCGATATAATTTTGATGGTATTTCACTTACGTGGTATCCTAGAAGTCTCTACTGCGTAGTGCTATGCAGTGTCAGTACTGCATATTTGTGCTGCACGTACTGCTGTACAAAGCGCATACAGTCAAATCTGTTTAGTGCAGTCCAGTGTCACTACTGCATTGTGCTGCACTTAGTGCTGTACATAGTGGATACAATCACTACTGCACAGTGCTGTACAAATGGCTGTACACATGTGGTAGGTACCTGGAAGCGGGTGTATGTTGCAATGGGCAATGGCCTGGCCGCAGAGGCGTTTTGCCGCAGATTGCAAGTATGCGACGTAGCATATATGGGCCACAGCATAGGCAGAAGCAGAAGCATAGGCATAGGCATAGGTATAAGCCGATGCCTATATAAGGCTGCAGCATGGGCAATAGCATAGGCAGAGGGAAAGGCATTGGGCAGTAGCATAGAGAGCTGCATAGGCATCGAGCAGTAGCTAATAACCATAGCATAGGGCTGCAGTGGGACATAGGAGGCCCTCCTAGGGTGCATGGGGTGATCCGGGTTTACCTGGACCGGGTACATACCTCGGTCGACTGGTCTTAACATGTCAAGCGCTTGACATGTCTTAAGAGTCAATTCAATATTTAATTCAAGACCACAAGTAGACCCAGATACAAATTCTTTGAGCCCCTGCAGCCTAGCGATTGAAGTTATACAACTGCAATCGCTAGGCTGCAGGGGCTCAAAGCATTTGCTCGTGACCTCAGCACTTGCCTCAGATCTGTATGCTTTTCGGCGAGCCTGACGCTTCAAAGTTGCGCCCGCGGCAACAGCTGTTGATCAGATCTGACCACTCATGCTGTCTAGACAAATACAGTAACAATAACCATATTGGGGTACAGACATGTCTGTACCCCAATATGGTTATTGTTACTGTATTTGCCCTGCTAGTACTCTCCCTTTAACATGAGCTCCACTTTGCATGACAGTCCACATTCATCGGTGGAAATGAGTACGGAAGGACAAAATGCTCCTGGTACCTTTCCAATTTTGTTCGTCTTTCAACAGGGATAAGGTCCTTGTACATGACATGACATGTAGAAGCTACGTGGCTATACCGTAGGTAGCTGTCATGTAGAAGCTAGTGCTCGGCACTTACAAGGTGAATGGGTTTTGCTTTTACTTTTACCTTTTTGAACTCAAGTTGAGTTGATGACCTGGAATGACTTCGAGAAGGTCTCTTTCACGCAGAGGGCCGTGGCTACGTTTACCCTCGCTCCCCTCGTTGGATCCAAGGCGATAAAGTTCCTGGACCGGATCGCTATCGGTTTTTCCCTTGGTATCTCATGACGCTACCTAGTCAGTATGAATGAGGGAACAGCATGGGCCGTACTTACGCGTACAGCAGACCTTGGCTGTTGTGCCGGGGGATCGAACCCTCGACCGACTCGACCCAGAGTCGCGGCTCTAACCGATCGGCTAAAAGTACCAAGGTAATTGTACGAATAATCGCCTGCTTATGTATCCGAGCCGGATCGGGATGCCCAGGCCCGATCCGCTCCTCTCCGCACTACATTGGCATACTCTCGTACGGCCGTTAATGGTATGTAAGTAGAGGAGTTTAGTGACCACAGCACTCAGAAACTCGTGCCGGCATATACATGGAACCAGAGCCGTCCATCGCATGATGCTTAATAATCTGTCTGAACTTTCAGCAGCCTTTCGCGAGATGGTAACTGCCGTCAGGATTGGACGGCCACCCAAATCTCTCAAACATGAGCTGACATTGTTGAAGGTTGAGCTTGGCATCGAGGCTTATTGTCAGCCCAGTTGTTTATGTTCTTGATATTCTATAGTTTCTACATTCTGAGCGATTCAGGTCGGAATGAGTGCACTGACGTAGCACGCAAAGTTGCTTCAGGCGTCTCATATTCTGATGGGATTCTGGGCCGAGGCAACCACGGCAACCAGCTGGTGGCCCTGTTTACTCGGCTCAGAACCCCATCAGAATAGAAGAAGCCAGGGCCCTTAGCAAGTTTTGCGTGATGCCTCATGCTGGTTGTGCACCAGCTGTTTCGGAAACCCCTTTCCCCAGTCTCTTTTCATCATATGCACATTGTTTTAGGGGAGCGAGGGATGGGGGTTGGAGAACGGGGACGGAGGAAGGTTCAAGCTCGACTTCAGCCGCTGGAGTCTACCAGATTACCCTTTTACTTATGGTTGCTTCTTGCGCCCATATCAAAGGTAAGTTTATTATTGTTATTGTGCTGTAGAAGGGTTTTGTTGAAGTTGGATATTTAGGGGCTGTAGTTGGGAAAGTTTAGGTGGGGCAGTGGAGGTACCGAGAAGACCGTCCTGAGGTTGTCTGCGTGATGGAGGCAAGATAGGCACAGGGCAGAAGGGAAGTGGCTTTAGTGAACCCCCTTGGGCAACAGGCAAACCAGCTAGAGTTTGCTGCGAAGGGCCAAAACCACCGCCACTAGCTGTGACATCGGATTGGAGGACTTGGGTTTGGAGCATATCGAAGGTCACCAAAGCTTGCTCGGCTGCAGCTGGCGGCATGGTCCGAGCTGTAAAAA
>KV908340.1:1006511-1009011 GCA_002005505.1 Botryococcus braunii | reverse complement strand
AAAACTGATGCGTTTCGAAACAAATCATTCTTTGCATGTGGCTTAATCGTGAGTACGTCGTACCATTTAAAGACTGCTTGAGTTGCAACGTTAACTACTGTTTTAATGTTTCATAGAGCGCCGTTGGTAGCAGAAGTGCAGATCATGCCAAAAATGCCCGTCATGTCCGTTTTTTTTTTCTTTCTTTCTTTTTTTTTTTTTTAGTATATATTTTCAGGGGTCATTGTTAGGGTCTGCAGTTTCAATCTCGCAGTAAGGGTTGCTGCGCAGCACCCTTATCGCATGCATGCAAACACTGTTCTTTTCTGTGTATGTTTCTTTGTTGACAAGACATGAAGTTGTAATTGCATGCGCAGAACGGAGCAAGTGCCATCGCTTGAAGTGGACAACCAAAGATACGTTTCTTTTATCGCGGACAATTTTGGGGACTTTGTCTTTTCTTCGGACACCGAGGTGCCTGGACGGAAAATATCCATGCGCGCATTGATTGATATCCTGAAGCATCCGGCTGTCATTTTCGAACATCCAGAGTCTTTGAAGATTCTTGTGATTAAATACTGGCTAGAGTACAGCGAGGAGTTTGAGATCAAATCCAATGCAGGTGATCTCCAACATTTGCCACCTTTTGACATTGCGTAGCCCCCTTTTGGACTGTTCTGCACAAATTTGCCAGATCCGGGAGTGGTCATATTCCGAATTGAACTTCTCATTCTTGTGTGGGTAGCGGACATGATGGAATGCGAGGATGGTTTACACCATTCCCTTAATCTGTTTACTACAGACATTACTATCTAGTGATCGTTATGCAAGTCCACATTGTTATGCAAGTCCACATTGTTATGCGCTAGGGCATGCCTTTCACTAACTTACAATGGGGCCTTGCTTCCAAGTTGGTGGGCCACTGGGTCACATATTACTACGACCGGTACATACAAATAAATGTTGCCTCGTATGAACCAGTGCCACTGGGTCACCCAGTGGCACTGGTTCATACGAGGCAATATGTTTTTGTATGTACCGGTAGTAGTAATACGTGCATCTGTAGTGCAGCAGCGTCCCCGTTCGTGTTTCACGCGTAGTGTAATTACACTGAAGGCATGCCACTAGTATATAATGTCATGACATGAAATCTGATCAGAGCATTCATAGTTCAGCGCTGTAACGCGCGGAATGCGTCCCCGGCTCGATCGGTTAATATCCGAGAGAATTACCCTCTCCGTACCCGAACACGTGGTTGCTCCTTTTGGGTAGAGAGCACAATCCCACGCCGGGCGACAGTCCCGGGTTCGAATTCCGCTGAGCGCCACATTGGGTATCGGCGAGTGGTTTCTCTCCTCCCGATCGGGTGGGGCGTCTCTTTCTCCCAATCGGGTAGAGGCCAGAAGAGCCGAGCTCCTGTGGATCGCAGAGTCGACACAGAGCCTACTTAATCCGAGGTGCCTAACTCCTAAGCGGGGGGTTTCCTCTTAAGGGGGGGAGATGTAACGCGCGGAATGCGTCCCCGGCTCGATCGGTTAATATCCGAGAGAATTACCCTCTCCGTACCCGAACACGTGGTTGCTCCTTTTGGGTAGAGAGCACAATCCCACGCCGGGCGACAGTCCCGGGTTCGAATTCCGCTGAGCGCCACAAGCGCACGCGTCATTGTATATAAGCAATTGCAGTATACACGTTGTGTTGTACAGTCCTTATCAATGTTCATGCGATGTTCACATATTGTGTAATCTTACACTAAAGTGATTCGCAACCGTTACGCGGCCGGCATGTTGCCAAATTCAGCATGCCACCAGTTTGAAAGCTGATGCCTGATAATTTCAATGCAGTTGATTGTGCTGCTTCCCATAATTGGTCATGTCTGTCACGCGAGACAGAGAAAGCGCGAGGCCGCTAGAGGGTCATCATGATTTGTGGCGTGAATATGGGTCGCTGAAATTTCCACAAGTGGTGCAGATCGAAAAAACAATGTCAAATGCTGGATGCCCAGCACTTTATTTAAAACGATCATCCTCCACCGTTTGAAGGCTGAGGACTTGTCGCTGCTTGCCAGCATGCCGCTTGTTTCCAACAACCTTGGATACATGCAGAAACTCATGGCTGCTTTCCGTTGCACGCCAGAAAAGTTGCCGATGTGGAAGCGCCACTGAAGCGTAAGGCGTCTTTATAACAGCAGTATTTAGAAATTGACGTTCCTGGTGCACATTGAGAAAGTCCAGTGTCTGTCAAGTGCCTTTAGCGCCGCGATCTTACTTGCATACGCACCATGAGACGAAAATTCGGCAATGCAAAGTTCTCACCTTGATCTGTGTGTTCTTCAAGGTGGAATTGTTTTTTTGGTGCGTATCTGTTTTGAAGCTGTGTGACTGAGCCATGCTGGGCATGCTGGCTGGCATGACCATGGAAGCAAGTACATTGTTGCATCTAGCCGCAATGATTCTACATGTTTGCCTTCGTTCATGAATTGAATATAAGTTATTGTCCGCTGTTACCATTATCTTGTGTG